>JANQDE010000075.1:430566-516659 GCA_037157785.1 Cephalotes varians
TGTGTGTCGTAATTTCCGTCTTGGATTTACATTACCAGTAAACGATTGCATACCTTTAATTTATCTGAGAATATCGTACCGTTGCAATCCTATTACGTTTTCCTTATTGTGACAATTTAGAAGGTGTCTACATATCGGTGATAATTCGAGTGCGATCATGCAAGAAATCTGGTCGAACGGACTGGAAGGGACGGAGACACCGTAACATGATCGGTGCAGCACGATCAGTTTGGTGATCCGGGCACACGTACGTATACATATACATGAAATCGTGACACGAGGTCGTTTTGAGAAACCGGCACGCTCGTCCTGCATCTCGGGAATGAGATAAGTGTCGAGCTGTCTGGAATGATTAACGCATTAGCATAATGCGAGATATCGAATCCGAACTATCACTTAGATTCAGCACCTGGTATAGTTAAATCGATAAAAAACACAATAATTATTAAAATAATAAGAAATTTTTGAAATAATATGATAAAATGAACAGTTGCGACGTTTAGCGATCAATTGCAGAAAATTGTGCCTGAGATGTATCGATTAGAAACACAAAGCGTTGCTCAACGTATTATACATTGAAATAAATATTTATGTAGAATTATGATCGCGTACGAAATAGTATGTTGAAGAATACTCTATATAACAGATAGTAATCTGGCATGAGATATACGAGAGAGATAGAGCCGTAGGTTATTATATCTCCAGGGATCGACGGATTCATAAATTTATAGGCAGCTAGATGTACCGATGCATATATTCATAACTCGGTAAATCCACAAGTTACTATCTTTATATTTGTCTAATATGGAGATTGCATGCAACGTTATCGAGGATTAAAAATCAGACGGCCTACATTTAACGCTAAATGCGGGATATAACTATAGCTCCCAGATCTATAGACTTTCTTTTAATCCTTTCGCTGCCATTTTTTTACAATTTGCTGTCGTGTTAGAAATACACTATTCTATCACAGTAAAAGGAAATCTGATAAATAATAATAAAGAATAAAAGTGCTTTAAACAAAATCCATGTGTTACCAATGTTTTCATGAAGGGAACGCTAGCAACGGTACATACAGAGTGGAGGAAAATATTTTTCTTGAACCGGGAAATTTATTTGAAAGGAGAATTTTTCGAATAGACCTCATATTAACAATCAAGTCATATTTTTTGAGAAAACTTTGTCCCAACAATAATAAATCATAATAAACAATAAGTTCTATAAAACATAATAAAAATCAATCATCACTTTCATCACTTTCAAAGAAATTCAAAATGAAATGTTCATATATTTTTGAAGAAACATCGGGATAAATAAAAACTACATATGTATATATAAACACATATGTACACTGCTAATGAAAAGAATTTCTTCGGCTAAATTTTTTTTTTTTGTTATTTTTGTTAGTCTCATCTCATCACTCATTATGACTGAAAAATTTTGTGTATTTTTTGGCTTTTAACATTATGATCTGAAATAATAATGATGAGTGAACTAGCGCCTTAAGTATTGTAAATGATTAAACAAATCAATAAATACTGACAAAAATCTTCTTTAAAGCCCAAGAAGTAAAGTATTATTATATTTCTATATTATATTTCTTTATTATCTTTTTATGTTTTATACATAAATATAAATCAACTTATAATTTGTATATGAGAATAATAATTTTTTCTTATCTATAATTATATTTATAATTTGAGACATAAAATTATAAATAAAATTCTATCTCGAATTATGTCACAAATTATAGATCGTGAAGCAGGTTTTATACAGAACACACCCCCCCCCCCACACACACACACACAATCAAAATTATAATTGTAATACTCTATTTTTATAAATAGAGAAGACGCAAATATGCAGTGTATATCTGTGATCAATTGTAATTGGTGTAATGAAAATCCCTGTTATAAATGGTCGGATTCAATCGGCAAACAGACTTCATAAATGATATAAACAATTTAACCTACAACTCTCATACCTGGTATCAGTAATTTAGATAAGAAGAAAAAGAAAAAGAAAAATATACGTGACAATACTTTGATCCTGGATTATTGACTGAATATAAGAAATGTTTAATAAAAGTACGTTTATTTATTGTCGCTACATAAATCAGCAAAATTGTCGAAAATGTGAAGTCTGTGATTTATGGCACTCGTTTAGAAACACTACAGACAGATAATTAACTGGTAACATCAGTTTCGCTGTTTTCGTTACCGCGTTTCAGGAAAAGAAAGTTCCTCGATGAACGAGCGTGCACGCCTCGAAAATTTCAATTCTAAAATCGCGGTGATTACGAAGAGATAACTAGTTGTGGATAAGTATTCCGCGATTATTCTCCGGTAATGGCTAAAACGATTATTTTGCGATTGCCAAAGAAAACGGTTATCCAATGAAGTTAACGTTCTGTGACGCACGTAAATGTCAGAAACTTACGAGTTCGAGTCGTTATCTTCTCTTACCGGTCAATAAGAAGTATCATAACGAGTCGTTTCTCTCGGTTGTTAAACGTCTTTTCTTCGAGAAAGAAGCAATTGCAGCTGGCATCGAGAAACGCATTTATATTTCGGATACTGATGGCCGAGATACGAACAATGCCTTTCAGCCAACGGACACCTGTACGCGCCGCAATATAATGGCTATCGAAAGTGCACCATCGCGATTCCGCGATTGTAAAGGCCAGGTCCGCGGCGATCGACACGAACGATTATGATCGGCACGGTGGATAACAAAGTTACAAATTGCGCGATACCATCGACGGGACCTGTCCAAAGAACGTGAATGTCGCTGAGTTTAAGAATTTGCAATTTAAATCCAGATAGAGATCGAGGATAGACATACGGCTTCTCCGGCGTTTGGACGTTTTCGATTGCGACGTAATATTACGGCGATAAGATCGGAAATACGTATCTGCGGAAGTGCGAGGCGAACAGATGGATCGTTTGTGCTAGATAGAAAAGCCGCGATTGCTGCGAAAAAAATAGTATTTCGTCATTTACAGACACGGTGTAACAATGAGCTGCTGGTTACCTTAATGGCGGCAGAACGTGATTGATTATGATTTTCTTTAACGTGTCATTTCCTATTTTAATTCATAATGCAAATTTATTGTTAAATAATATATTATTTTAATTTTATATTATAACGAGCGCCATCGATAGCGAACTTATTGATTTGAATCAATTTCATTAGTCCAAAGCATTTTACGAATTACGAGGCGGATCGTCGTTTACGGTACTCGGAGATCTAAAGTATCTAACGATCAATTACGACCAAGTTGTTGTTATTTTCCGTGAGAGAATGACTCGATAGTTTATTGCATTCGAGATTAGACATTTACAGATCTCTGATTTCTTCAATAAGAAAGATTCGTCTCTCCACGCGTTTCCGTGTGTGATTCTATAATATCGCGTTGATAAGATCAAAAGTTCGCGGCTACGTGTACGCTAGTCTCGAGTCGTCCGTAATAGATAGGAAGATTACGTTGCGATTGGCACGCGGGATAATATTTTCCGCGGCGAGTGGTATTAGCACGAAATTACAGAGGCCGGGGTAGAGAGACGTGCCTGGAAATCGCGAGGTCGCCTTTTGCGAACGGTTCTCGAAAGCGTTTCGCCGACCTTGCGCTGGCGGATAACTTATAATCCAAGCAAACATTTCATTATCGCGCAATAAATGCGTAAACGAAAAGAAAGGAGAAAAGCCAAGAATATCGGTTTCGAGGCATTTGATTATCGCGTTCGGGACAAACACGTAACGAAATACGTGCGGTGAACAACGGTTAATTAGTTCGCGGTCTTTGACAAAAATTTACCTACGATTTCGATCGCGTTTCAAGTTTCTCGCCCTCTCCTCCTTTTTCCCTGTCCGAGATGTCCTTTTTATCCACATTACGCACCGCAATTCACTGTCACTGCATGGTAAAGCTGTTTCAGCATAACGGAAGCGCAAACGCAACGTAAGCGCCGCGTATGAGAGCCTCTGGGCACAGATGTCCCCGCCTAATTAGGCGGACTCAGAGAGGCGAAATTACACGTTTCGGAGCAACTGAAATGAAACACAATTCATTACCCGGTCCCGTACCTTAAAGCTCGTTGCACGCGGGATGCGCCCGTGACCCGCTCAACTATCTCTCCACCTTCCACGTCGGAATACGTATAATTGGCCCTTAGAATTTCAGCGCGCCAGCAGCTGCAGCGGATATATGTCAAAGCAGCGAGCTACAGTAAGCTCGCCCGCCGTAATCTGGCGACTTCTCTGTAACATTTCCAGAGAGAGCATAATCCATTAAATAGTAAAAGAAAACGCGTTTCGTATGTTTCATAAGTAATTCACGTTGCCTTCGCTTTGTCGATTACGTATACCGAATGACTATTTTACAATTCATTCCGCAATCGACAATTTTCGTCATTAATCTTATGAAGATTGTTCCACAAAGAAGAAAACCGATAATTCAAACGAAGTTTGAAAGAATCAACTATAAGTTGCAAAAACGGACGATAAATTTCACATTTGTTCGCGATAACGAAATTAGGAAAGAGATGGATATGCGGAGACGATGCACCCCACATCTGCCCGCCGCAAAGGGGTAGAGACCATTAAGAGAGGTTTGTCCGAGACCGTTGTTTACGCGTCGGAAGTGGACTATAATCAGACGGTGCTACACAAAACCGCAAGGCAACGATATCACTGTCATTTGAACGGACTCGCCCCCGCCCGACAAGAGAGTCCTCCCTCGCGCAGTCGACGAGACGCGGGAGAGATCTGGAAATTAAATGCCCGAGATCGTTCCGTCATTATCCAGGATGAAGGGGAATAAAGGAACGATCGCCGGCAATCGGAATCGCGAAAAAAGCTCTCTCCCCCTCGACTGCGAGCAACAATGTCGCTGGCAGTTCGATCGTAGGTCGTGATCAATCGCGGAACCTGGCCCTTATTATATCGAATCTTTATTATCCGGTCCAGACGAAAGATCGCTTATAGATCGTTGCTGAGGGAGGTGAGTCGTTGGGAATTAAATGCCCGCGAGTTCGTGCTGTCATTATGACGAAATATTAATCTTTTATCAATTGCCTATCCTGACGGACCCGAAAGGAATCACATGAAATCATTGTTACGGGACGATTTTTTTGTTTCTGCTGGCAATCGATTTGTGAAATGACCGTTCGCAATGAGCGAATTGTAGCGAATCCTAACAACATTAATGCTCGATTGCAACATTAATATTCGTATAACTCGTCATACCAGTCTAAACGTAATCCTAGAGAAACAATAAGATTCATTAAAATAAATCAGGTCATTGTTATTATCCTTAAATTATTATTATATCATTGAGCTCATTATATCATCGAGAAGTATACAGTGTTTCGTGATGTATTTCTCTTTTTTATCGATCTTAGAAAATTTTTTCCCATCATTTTCTTCATAATCCTCTGCTTTAAGTAGTACGATAATTAACACTCTTCTTTAATGCTTTGCACTAAACAGCGCAGGTGATTAATAAGCTCCTCTATAATTTCCTGATTTGAATAGACTAGTAATCAAGTCATTAAGTGTGTATGTCGGATACAATATCAAGAAAAAAGTGAGGTACTTAAGAACGCTCTTATTACCGATCGATATTGCATAACTTGCGGGTTGGAACACAGGCGAACGTGTTCTAAAAACTGACTGAATCATAATCTATATAAATGATTCTAATAACTGGACTGTAGCTCTTTTCTAAATCAAGATAGAAAATGTAACATCTGGCAAAGTATTTTGATTTTCCGATTACCTTATTTTAATATTTTATACGTAATAATGAGAAGAATCGATATATACTCAAAAAGTATATGCGCTGAGAGAAAAATAGTGGTAGCAATTATATAAATAACAAAGGTAAAAGTTTTATATGTAGAATTAATGTAACGTGGTTAGGTGTTCCGGTTAGATTTAAGGAATTTTTTGCAAAAAAACACGTTTATTTAGAGAGACATTAAATTATTATAATATTTTATTCAAAATATTTTCCTTTGCTATAACATTTTTCCACTTTTCAATAAGTAAATTCTGCGGTAAAAAAAATGTTCCTTCGAAGCAATCCATTCATCGAACCGTCTTTTTATTTTTTCATATGTTTCGAAGTGGTCAGCAAGGCCGTGCTGCAAATCGAAATAAGTGATAATCTGAAGGAGCATAGTCTGGTGAATACGCGGCGTGTGGTAAGACTTCTCATTGAAGTGCCGATAACGTATCTTTAACTTTTGCAACATGTGATCGAGCATTGTCGTACAACAAAATCACTTTGCGTTTTTTTTTTTTTTTAAGCTATTATTAGACGTTTCTGGTTTAAAACACGATTTAATTTGATCAATTGTTGTTGATAACACTTAGCAATTGTTTGATTCAATTTCAGCAGCTCATATACGACATCTTTCATATCCCATCAACACAATAAAATCTTACTTCTGTGAATGTTGCGTTTTGGAGTCGATGTCGACAATTGATTTATCTACGATTTTTTACGCTTAGGATTATAGTAGATCCATTTCTCATCGCCAATTTAAAAAATTGCTTCTTTTTGTGAGATTGTTTTCCTTTTGTGAGCAATGAATTGTAAAAATTGTGTGGTTAAACGATTTTGAATAGCCAATTCAGACAATTCATGTGAAACCCATTTGCCATCTTTTTGAATATTTCCTTTTGTGTGTAAACAATCAGGAACAATCAGATTTTACCAACATTTAATGCTTCAACTAATTTTTCAAACGTTCTATCTGAGTTTTCATCTAACATGCTTGCAATTCGGCATCTTCGAACTTTTTTTATCTTTGATTGATGTTTTTATCTTTCAAATCAAAATTATCACTTTGGAATCATCGAAACCAATATATATATATATATATGTTTTAACTGATGGAGCAGATTCAGAATAAGTTTCTGAGATGAATCGATAAGCTTCGATAATCGTTTTTTTTTCGAATCAAAGCAGTAAAGTAATAAACGAAAATGGTTTTTATCACGTTTCATTTTCAATCGCACTAAAAAGTATGGTTATGTTTAAAAATGCACAGGACATATGTCAAATTATTTGTAGAGATGTCCAAACTTTGAAACGACGTACCAACTTTCTAAATATTTCTAACAGATTTGTGGCTACATATCTATAGTGAGCCTTCAAAACTAACCGAAACATATATAATTGAATAAACTATTTTATAGTTGCATATATAAATATAGTTATTGCAACTATAAAATAATTTAATCAAGTTATGTACATAAATTTCTATATGAACTATTAATTGATAGTTAAATAGTACTACAGTAGCTCAATTGTACAGTTATATATAGTTATATAGATTCATACAAAATTAGAGTCATACATAATTATAACACTTATATTTTTTTAGACTATTATATTTAAATGTTACATTTAATTATATTTTATAGTAATATTTGAATATTATATTTTATTCTTCGCTAAAATTGTTTATGCAGAACCGCTGCTGTTTCTCCTAATTAGAAAATAGAAAATCACATAAAATAGAATTAAAGGTGCAACATTTTGAGTTTTTATAACACTTATATGTATCTATTAATACAATTTAATAGTAATGATTATGAATAATGTTATAATATTTTTTTAGTTCATATAACTTATTTGTATCTTATTACATACACCTAAAATACATAGTTGAAGTGCTATTTGATCTTAAATTCATAATTACTAGTACCATTTTTTTCTCTAAGATTCTATTTAAAAAAATGCAGTTGCATCGGCATTATTCGAAAAAAATATAATCATAAAATGGTAGACCATAGTAAACAATGAGAGATTTTCCTCTTTTACTACTTTTTTCTATCTTAACTTAAAAAAGAGATATAACTCAGCTCGGTTACCGGTGTAATCCGGTGTAATAGGTGAGAATTTACGCACATACACACACGCGCGCGCACAAACACACCCAACATGGACAAAATGTACCGACAAACGCACAGCGAGCATTTCCAAAAACACAATTTTGCATGCTCATCATACTCAAAATTTTATTCTTTTGAGAAATTCTATCGTTATGTTAACAATTGTAAAATATATATTTCTTTCACAGAAATCCAAAGTGACCTAACTTGTCTGCGGGTGCCATCCTCGTTTATCGGCCATAATGTGCGGTATATCCATCAGCAACGTCTTTACGTCTTTGTGTTCTCGATGCATTTCATTTATCGCTTTGTGGCTATACGGGGACTGGACAATTCTCGACCATGATGCGGTCAGAGGAATCCCATCGAGACGGTGGGCCGAACCGTGAAAACAGAAAGAGCGAGAAAAGGGAGCGCTTGGCGAGAAAGAGATCGAGAAAAACGAAGAGAGAAGGAGGAACCGATCTGACGTGAGAAAGAAGAGAGAAAACGAGTGAGAAAAGACGAAAGGGCGGCACGGAGAGAGATAGAAGGAAAGACAAATGAACCGCGAAACAAAAGGGCACCGGCACATGAGAGACCTCGGAGAGGGGCTGACTACATGGTGGTGGGGACAGCGACGAAGGGGGACCAGAGGGGGCTTTGCACGCGGGGGCGTGGCGAACACGGTATTAAGCAACCGCGCCACCGCATTGTAAAGGGCAAAGTGTTATTGTTACGACCGCCGACCGACTCGCAGCTAATTGGATTTAAAGACGAATTGTTCGGGTACTTACAGAAGCACGTCCTCAAGAGGACAACGACGCTTGCCTCCCTTTACTATCTGCTGCGTGCCCGGGCTGCGAAAGGGGACGCCTCGAGTTTACCGGACAATCTTCACTGATAAGCTTCTCGCAAGTTTACTATTGCGATTGCATCGGATTATTGAATCTTGTTACACCTCGGAGAAAGGATTTCTCAATTGACTAGGATTAACGTCTTCGTTGGATGAACACAAACTAAAAGATATTTCCGTTGTTCGCTACGTTATTTTGCACTACGACGTCTTTGTTAAACAGTAGATACTATGCAACTCATAGCATTTCAGGATACATCGAATAAATGCAAAATAAAAATCGAAATCGAATTATGAGATTTCTTCATGTGATTTCTCAAAAAAATAGATTTTTTGAATTAATAAAGAGACCTTTTTATCACGATATCTAGAAAATATTGACATTAACGATTAGAATTATTAACCCTTTACGGTTTGATTTAATTTTACCATTTTCTTCCAGCTAGCCTGTGTGTGAATTTGTTCATTTTTGCATAATAACATTTACGTATCGTTTAATATATTTCAACAATCTAACGAATACAACAGATTTATATTTAGTTATGTATTCGTGTGATAATAATTATTATTAATATCAATGTATAAAAAATAAGTTACCATCAATCTATAATTTATAATTTATCATTATGATACATGCTCCAACATGTTCAGAATTTTTTTCACATATTTCGCATATATAACATGTTTTCTTTCCGTTTTGCGCTTAAAACGCGTACTGCACAATTTTTATCTTATATTTATCTTGTAAATGCGAAATAATTATGCACAAATAAACACAACAACTAGTGATTGTACTTTATTTCTTATCAAATTAGAAGAAGAAAATGAGTTGAGATTTCTCAGCACGAAACTCTCTTTACAATTCTCTAATACACACTTGTGAAATATTTGTGAAAACATGCTAAACTTCGACAAACGAAATGGTCAGAAATTCAATGTCTGCACGTTCTTTACCTTAACATAGGACGGGAACAAAATGTTAAAGTCGTTAGACTTGAAAGTCACTTAAGAATCACAAAGGGATAATATAAAAAAGAACATTTCACGGTTAATATGGGGACATTATAGAAATTAATCTTTTCAGTGTTATAGGCGTGTAAAACATATTCAACAATTGTCAATACAACTTTGCGGCCTTAAACCCGAATTATTCATCGCAGTTACAGCTACCGCAGTCAGGTAGAATATTCCTATTCATACACGATTCAATTGTCAAAAATATTTAGTCCTGAAAGAGTCAATATATTATTAATAATATATTTTACTATATTTACTATATTTTTATTCGCAATTGTTATGCTGTATTTTTACTATCACGTTTTACAACATTTCCATATATTGTTAGTATTAGACTGAATTTGCGAATATCATTTTACTGTTTGTTTTATATTTAGAAAATATATTATAAAATATTTACGAAATTTAAAAAAGTATCGTTTACACTTCTATTACTCGCCGACTATCCGAGAGATGTGTGAGAGTCATCGTAAACATGCTCGGTCTCTCGTGGCTATCCTCGTTTCCTTTCGCGATGGTATAAATTATGCATATAGCCGCGCATTACATTCAACCCCATTTTGCACCGGATGCAACCTAACCGGAACTTTCGGTTCATGCTTCGCGCGCGACGAAGAAGACGGAGAAGAAGACGATTCCGTGGCAAGGATGGGAGAGGGAAGATCACGCTGGCGGACGCGTAGGACAAAGAAGCGCGCGGCGGAAGAAAACGAGAGACGTAACGCGCTCTCGGCCGGCTCATTGAAAAAGGTGAGAAGGTGTATCGGAACGGTGTATAATTAGAGTTATTACTTTAACAAGCCTGTTACCAGAGAAAAAGAAGAACCGCACGCCGCGGAGTCGGGGGGAGGGGGGAATGGCGGGCAGGAGGAGAAGAAGGGGCCAGAGAGAGGATGATGGTAGAAGGGGATGGTACAGTCGGGGCGGCGCGGGGGATGGAGGCCGTGGTCGATGCATTGTTGCCGGCTAATGCAGGCCTTCTTTGCATCATAAAGGCGATGTGCAGACTCGGCCTTTTATGCAGACGGCCATGTGCACGAGAAGATATGCATACAACGATACATTTGCGCGCGCGCCTACGATGAACGAGACGCAACACCAATGCACGCGACGACGACGACGACGACAATGAAGGCGTCCTCGAGCACATGCGAGCGATACGGTCGGGTGTGGGCATACCATCGCGCTACATCGTCCTCGCGGTCCGTCCGGCTATCTGTATGCTAAGTTATCGGCGCCAATTAATTTCACTTAACTGACCAGCTGCTCCACCCCGAGCTACTTTTTATTAACGCTATTCTTCGGCGCGCATCGGCTCGCCTGCACCGTGACGCCGGGTGTCTTCGCGAGCAGCCCCGAGGCGTGAAAAACCAATTACCAGGAAAGGTTGAAAAATGTCGAACGGCTGTTTGCATTCGATTGAATCTTGCGCCAAAGCACTTTAATACGTCTAATAATTGCGCAATATATTCTTTATTTCACTCGCGAATGCGAATATCAATTTCTCGTTATACTCCTATTGGATAAAAAAGTGAAGACAAATTCTTCGATCATTTTTTTTATCAACGATCTATATGCGTGTACAGTCTCTCGTTTATAAAAAAATATATTATAGTTAATATGTATATGTATAAACCTACTATATTACTACATATGTATACCTACTAATATTACTTTTTATTATTCCGTCATAATCTTATAGTCTTTAGTCGCGCATATTAACAATCGTGCAATCATGTCATAGTCATTTATAAGCTGGACTACCCAGCGTTTACTTGCTACCGGAGATAGAGCCGTCACGATCCGCGATCGGTGCACGCGGAGTAGTCGGCGCTCGTACGGATTGGCACGTTTTGCGATTCGCCTTGGCGCGCGGATTGCGTTCCCGCGATTTCCTCGTTCGCAGGACGTTTTTGCGGAGCTCCGCGCTCGTAAGCGCGCCGAAGGCGTCGTAACGTCCCGTGAAATAAGACCGTTCTCATGGTGAGCTAGTCGGGGTGCAATGGGCCGGATAAATCGTCAACGTGTTTCGCAGAGGAATTTCGTGACGCTTCATTAGGCCAAACCACGGTCGCGCCGCTGTCTCCTTGACAAGTTTGACAAATTATTCCGTCGCGGGCTTGTGTGTAGCCTGTGACGTCCTCACGCCGGCTGAGGGCTGCGCCGATCCTTGACAGGATCAGATTTTTACATTACGTGAGGATGAGCACTGCGCCGTGAAAAGCAGGTTTTACCGCAGGGCGCATGTTGCGAAGCGAAGTGCACATGTCATAATTATCATATGATAATATTGACGTGTGTATGTAAATCATATCTCTCTAAAAAATTATGTATTCTGGGAATAAGATAATAAACTAAGAATGAAACGTGTATAATTTGTCGTTATTTTTCATTCCGAAATAAATGAACATTTCCAATAAATTCGTAACGAAAACTGAATTATAATTTCTGATATAATATTCATAATAAATTTAAGCGATTACTAATAAAAAAATATTTGCGTATACACTTTACAAAGTAAATTTTATTCATCAATTTCGCAAGTTTCAAAACTGATCTTTTTGAATTGAGAGAACAATTATCTGTTTTATTATTTATGAAAAATCGATAGATTAACATCAAAAATTGCGGAACATCAATGAGTTTTATTTGTTCAAGTCGGAGATACTGCCAACATTTTTGTCGCATGCATTAACGCGACCGTGATAATGCCTTAATATTTTCGGTTCCAATGTTTGGCATCTCACATCGTACGATATCGTACGTGTGTTTCGTTGCAAAAAGAAATTCGCGTACCATCCAGGCTCGTTTGTAACAGCTCGAGCGTTGGTTCAGACGGCGAAAGTTTTTGCCGTATTATTTTTGCAATTAAAATTAACAACCGGCACGCTGCCAAATTAGCCCCCTAATGTACCCACCTCCCGTTTCATCCGCGCGTCATCCGGTCTTCGCCGATCTCTCTTGGCAGCGCACAGCCGCCGCCGAGGAAGAAAGAACGAGAGGAGACGAGCGGTAGTTAAAAGATGGCAGTGCTACCATCATCAATATGTGTCGCCGACTTATGTACGAGCTTCTTTCTCTTCATTTCTATATTATGTAACGGACACGTGATATTATAGTTATATCGAAACATCACCTTAATGAGAATTCCTTGTAACACCACTTTTAATGATTCTCACCGTTTTAGCAGTCTTAGCAACGAACATTTATCTTCTTTCGCGCAACGTTTGTAATATTTATAACTATACATAAAAATAAACATTAAACATTACATTCGTGTTAATTGTTCTTGTGTGCATATTATATGTGTGTTGAATCATTCCTTTTTTTTTATATAAAATTATATATATATAAAATTATAAGAGGATCTTCATACTTTTCATATTCTTCATTAAATTCCAAAATTACATAAATCGTTTACGGAGTTTTTTAATGTTACGCGACATTCGTAAACGACATCCGTGTCCCAATTGAAGGATCGAATTTTGTCGCCTCGAACGTACTCGCAAAATCTGATTTTTACGAGGGCATCAATCTCGATTTCCGTCGAATCTCGCGTTTTTCGCACGCGGCAATGCTTATCCGCCACCATGCGCGTCGGTAGGAAACAAAGACGAAGAGGTGAGAGTATCAGTTAAAAGATAGCAGTGCTACCATCATCAATATGTGTCACGGAGTTATGTACTCGACCCGATACGCACAATACATGCGGCCACGCATACACGCGCATGTACACAAACGCCAGGCGTTTACTACATAGCGCCTTAATTATCTGCCGTCTTCCCCTTTAGCGCGACCACTCCGATTCACGACGTCGTTCGCTCGTGCTTTTCTGATATCTGCCGCGATCGACTTGTTCCTTTCTAACGACATGGACCTGCCGTGCAGCACCGGCTTTAGGTGTATCGCCTCCCAAGCGAGATTCTATTAAAATATATTTCTTAAAATATATTTTAAAATGCATTTCTATATCTTTTAAAGTATATTTTAAAATATATTTTATCTAGAAAATTATAAGTGAAAGTTATAATCTACGTTATAACTTCCTATAATTATAATTTCCTAGATAAAAAAATATATATGTCTTATATTTTCTATATAATTTTCTAGATAAAACATATGTATGTGTTATAAAATATTGAATAAAGTTTATTATAAAATATTGAATAAAGTAAAATCAGTAACTTCTTATATATATAATAATTCACCCTCTCGGTATAGAAGAAATATATATTTGTAGATTTCGTTTAAAAGATATTTCGGAAGTTATCCGCATATGCCGATTTTAAATTTAAGGTATTTTCTTTGTAACGAGAAAAATTGATTTTTAATAGAAATTGCTCATTTACATTATCCCTGAAAGAAACCGTATAAAATTAAAACGTCTATCCTTCCAAAGTGACGTTACGAGTTAAATGCAGCTGCTGGCACATCTTATCGGCGAGCAAATGCACTCCGGCTAATAAACGCGATGAATTCGACGGTTCTGCGATTTCTCAACAAGGGAGATTACGATGGACCCGTAAAGAATGCAGATGGTCCCGTCAATTAACGGCGGATTACCACGAGCTGTATCGGTATTCTCGAATTAATTTAAGATCATCATCGACTGCGCTGCACTTTATGATACAAAAAAAGAACCAGTATTGACAGGATAATTTTGCACCGCGTGATATGCATCAGTGAATAAAGATTGTACGTTGTAGTATTCAATAACGTCTAATTTTCATTAGTTTATACACATCCGCAAAATTTTCTTTATTTGTAAATTAATTTTTACGATAGCGAATAGTTCCAATCAAAATTTCTTCCGTGGGTACAACTTAATCGTATCTTACAGTACATTGTGTCCTTGAATTTCTTCACATTAACGAGAAGCGTGAATTTTGCCGATTCGTGCGGCATTCTCAACGCTGGCCAATGCGAATCCAAAGGGCTAACGTCCGCAAGGAATTTACATGCTGCTCTAGATCCGAATAAAATCCGGAGGAACTCATTTCGAGCGTTCGCGAGAGAGGAAGCGGCGATCCTTGCGTTCAGGAGCGAGTTGAGAGCGCCGTATTAGCGACGCTGTCCGCAGGACCCGGCGAGCTCGATCTTCGTAGACGATCGTTGAAATGATTCCACTTATCCGCTACGGGGAGTCGCCGAAGAATCCGACGCCGGTACAAAAGCCGGTGGAAGCGAACTCGATCGCCGCGGGACGCCCGGCTACCGAAGATATTTCATTTACCGGACAAAAACTGCCCCTCTCTTGCCACTCTCTCCTTCGCCTCCTGCGTCTCTCCTACTCACCTGGTCCGGTCACGGCAGACCGGAGGCCGAGGCAGGAATTCGAATTAATATTCGGCGCTGACGTACGAAATTACAGGCAGTCTTGTCGGCCGCTGGTGCACGCTGCTCGTCCGTCCGTCCATCCGTCGCGTTGTTGTTGCTGCCGCTGCTGCTGCTGCTGCTGTTGCTGCCGTTGTTGCCGCGCGTCGAGACGCGCCCCGCCAGGAAACAAATGAGCGACGATCATCTTGTCCACTCGGGGCACAATGGAAACGACGACCTGAAACCATCGCGGTCGCCGTCACGGCGTCCTGGATATTGGATAACTGGCCGTTACTCCATTCCTGTGCCTGTATGCGTGCACATCCAATTTAGCTACCGAGTTTGGTGTAATTGACGTAATTGCACATCGGCACGTATTGTGCGTCTTCTGGAAGTGACGGGACGGCCGATGGACACGAGAGACACACAGTCTCGGTAATTGATTTTCGGAACCTGCTGAAGGACGTCGAAGGAGAGGTGTCGACGAATTAATTTTTTAGTCACAGTGGGACGAAATATACGAGATGTTTGGAAAAACAGCGATATGAGAATCAATAAAGATAAAATTTTGACATGTAATAATTTATACTTGGGATTATCTTAGCAACTATTACAGAATCTTATATTCCTATTTCTAAGAAATTAGTAAAATAAGTAAAATGAACGCGACAATAGAAATTTTTGATATTCCAAGGTGAACATCAGAATTCGATTTAACTAGCAAGTCCACCTCAAACAGACATCGGTCACCGGTGCTGAAGATTCGCAGGGTCTCGATTCCAAAGTTGATTTGCATCCTCTTTCCGCTAGTGTGACGCGTCGCGAGGGCAATGATCTTCTTCCGAATCAGAAACACGAAGCAAAAGAAGACTTCTCACCTGTTGGACCCATTGTCCGCGAGATAATTTGGTTAAAGTAACTAATCGCTCGCCCCTTTTCGGGGCCCGCCGCTTATATGTCCGATGCCGAACCGCGGTCCCTTTTGTCATAATTAATAGTTCCTTCCCGCGCACGGAGTCCTTACCACTCTTCTTCCCTAAATGATTCTTCATCCATCATCGTGGGTCCGAGTCTTCGAAGAGCTCCTCTCTCTCTCTTTCTCTCTCTCTCTCTCTCTCTCTTTGGCGCTTGATTTCCCAGAATCCGCTTCGTTGCGATCTCGCCCGGTCGAGTCATCATCATCATCATCCACCTGGATGTAGTAGCAATTGTTCCGGACGGAAGAAATAATTTTTCCCGTGTCAATTCTCCGTTCGAGCAAAATTTCAATTGTCCTTGCAGTGTTACTTTCATTCCGATCTCTTTTCGCTTTTCATCGAGCGTCCTTTTGAAATCGCCGACTATCACGCCGATTCGAAAGCTGTTTCAACGGATAATATACTCCCGTGAAGCGGATGCGCAGTCATCTTGAAGTGACGATAATCGTTGGTTCGAATGGTAGCACCGGCGTCTTTCTTTCCACTGCGTACAAAAGTGCAGAAATGATAGATTTAGAAGTGCATACCTGTTAAGTTTCAAGATTTTTTTCTTTTTCTATGGAAAGAAAATTTTTACGAGGAAAAGGAGCTTTCATATGAATTATGAATTTGTTACACTCTTAATTCTTAACTGCCACCACGGAGTCTGAAAGACCTCAGGTCTAGTTTAGCTTCAATTTAAAGTATGTAAAAATTTAAAAATGGTACTTATGGCGTCGTTTACTGTTAAAAGTTCCTCTTCCTTCTGGACGAAAGAACATAGTTCCATAAGCGTTAGTGTAGCTGTGACCATTGACAAAAGCGGACTGGTACCGTCAGCAACTCCAGTCTGGCAGCAGTATTGATTTGGAGAATTTTTCATGAATTTTTTTTCTCTCATTTTTCTACAATACATAAAATGACAGAAAAAAGTAAGTACATTATACTTTTTTGAGTAAAAATTTTTTTAGAGCCTATAAAGTCACTAAAGTATAACATAAAATATGTGTATGATATCTATATGTATATGTATATTATGTATTATATTATAGTATATTATTATTATATTATATTATGTTATATTATATTATATGTATATGTTCAATTTTTATGTAAAAATATTCTTTTTTTAAGAAATAAAATACGTCTTTTGAGATAAAATGGATGATTTTTTCCGGGCCGGAAATTCATTCTTTCATTTCTCAAAATAAATACCTTTTTTAAAAAACTGATAAACGATTTTTTCCTTTAAAGTACAATAACTTACGAGTATTGTGTTAAATTTTTGGCCCGTAATATGCAAAAATAAAAAATTTATTAATTTTTTTGTAAAAACAGACTTTTTTTGTTTTTTTTTCGCGTTTTTGAATTTTTTTACGCTCTCTATATTAATTTCCGGCAAAATGGCCAATGAAAATTGTTAAAACACACTACGATGACTATCTAGGAATTTTTTCAAGTCAAAAAAGTCAATAGCTTATTTGCAATAAGCGTTTTTATGGCTGGAGTCTGAGACGTCCCAGTGTGGCAACTATGCGTTTCTGGAGAAGTATGGCAATTAAGGTTAATATTATTTTTATAATTATTATTTGAAAAAATATACATATATATTACTTTCGATAATGGCAAATCTTTTTATAATTACCGATAATTTCACACACACACACACACACACACATCACACAAAGTTTGATTCCTGGCACTTTAAAAGCTACTGTCATGAGATTTACGTCCCCGCGCAATCGTTTCCCCGGATCTCGCCGGAACTTCCGCTTCTTTTACTCGCGCTGCTTACGTTCTGATGATCGAGATTGGGATCTGTATTCGTTGAGAACGACCGTATGGTGAAAGAGAAAGTGCGCGCGCGGCTGATGTCAGAATTAGCGTAAGTTGTTGAGTGTCGGGGAGGCTGGAACATAGTAAACTATTTAGATTACCACGCCAATTGCGACGTCCGCACCAGGAAGGCCGCCAAGTAAAACAATCCCTGAACTCCCAGCGATTCTCACCCAATTTCGACTGTATTGTCACAACGCCCAATTTCTGTTTTCATGGGAACACGTGGCGTATCGCGAGTCTTGTAAATGTAAAATTTTATTCTTTCGCGCTTTTCCTTTTCCACGCCTTGAATGGAATCGGAGAGAACAGTCCGGAAAATGTGCCACGAAAATAAAGCAATCGTATTCCCGTGCAGAAGCAATTTACAAAAATTAAAGAATTAAACCAATCGCATAACGTATACTCCACGCCCCTTTTCTGCACGGGAGAGAACAATGCCTGGGTTTAAATTCGTTTCTTCCTCATAATTTCATTCGATTAAAATCGCAAATCATTACGATGGTGAAATAAACTTTTCCAAGAAAAGCGCTAATTATTGCTACGAGCAACAGAATAAGAATTAATTTCAATATTTTTAATGCTCTCTTTCCGCATTTATTTTCCTGAATAGTTAGTTGACGAAATCCGACGTTTTTATCTCTCCATTTTTACTCCCCTCGCTCTCTCTCATTCTCATTTCTCAGCCGCGCGCTCCCAGATTGTCGCGTACACGCGAAAGTGCGACTGCACATGCAATCGCATCTCGATGACCGCTCCCGCAGGTGATTTAACGACTTGTCACTCACTTTATCAATTTGCCACCGCTGGAAATCACGGTTTCACGTACGTGTAGGTACCGCGATACCTACCACGTAGCATATCGGATTAAATAATAAACCTGTTTTTTTTGTATACCGATGTAGTCAGATCAAATGCGCACGATTCTTTATTATCCACTTTTAATATAAAGATATTTTATATCTGAGATTTTTTCATTGTCGCGTGTCTTATCCTATATCGAAAGTATTATCGACGAGTATACAAGTATGTCCTAAGAGAATATCACGAATATGATTACTTTATTGAGAATTGATATTAAATTGGTATCTCCTGCTAGAGATAACTTAAATTGAATTAATGATTATCAATTCGTAACTTATGCACTTCATTTTCATTTTACGATTTTCCTTTTCTCGGAATACGTTTCTGTTCGTTCGTGATCACAAGATACAGCGTACGCACAATACCGTGCAATATTGCAAACTCGATTTAGGTGTCCGGGAGATACGTTGCACGTAACGAAGGGCAAACACGATGTTCTCGGCCTGACGACTTTTTCAACGGACAGTGCGGCCGAAAATGGCCGGGATCGTGAGCGCAGATAAGAGTCGTGCTTGCCCATGTCCCCCATGTTTTTCGGAGTTTCGCGCCGGTAATTGTCCGGCCATATGCTCGGTCCGGGCTTGCCTACCGAAACACGTCGTAATTCCTCGACGCTCGGGCCGTCTCATCCCGATCGTCTCGCGATTATGCGCTTTCATTCTAATTACAATATTTAAATTCCATCCGACATGTGCTCGGCCAATTCGGCCGAACGCTGAATGGCCGCGTTATCGCCGCCGACACGCTCGCTTGCGCGCGTGTGCGTGAACGTGACGTAGGCGCGTGGTTTACGCACGAAAGTTACGTCGGGGCCCCGCGGAAGAGACTGTTGGCTAAACATTCGACCGGCTATCGCGATCGACCGCGCCGATAATTCATTACTCAGATCAGACACGCGTCAGTTGCGCGAGTGTAGTGTGCTGGTATCCGGATCATTTCTGATCTCCAGCGCGAGTTCAAGATTAAGATAATCCGTTTTTAACGCCAGCAAATTGAAACTTAGGCGAGGAACAGTAAGCGGCAGAATCGACGGAAATCCTCCGTATTTATGATCGCGATTTTGCTGAAAGAACTAGTCTCGAGATACGATTTAAATAGATGTTACGATTTAATTCGACTCGTTTCGTCATATTTTCGATTTAATCGAGAAACTGAGATAAAGTCTGTCTTGTGAGACAGACGGCCTGAATTTTGCTTCTCGCCGTTCAATTATTTCTCGATAATTGAGCGAGGATTATATTTGTTATAGTTTTTAACCCTTATGTCAATGATAGAATTTTTCTGCGTCGTTCAATGACGGTGGTACCACCAACCAGTTTTCGTTGTATTTCTCTATTTCTATTTATCCGAGCGCCCAAGAACGAATTTTAAACTTATCTCGAAATATTCGTAATTATATACCTCTGGTGATACCCTGTCATTGACACAAGGGTTAAATTGCAACGGTTTTTCTAGAGGTAAAAAGAATGATGAGAAATGAATAATTATGTGAAGAAACCTGAAGTTCAAGAGAATAGACTTTTAAAATGTGAAAATTAAGAACTCTGAAATTACTCATAAACGCTTCACGACTTTTATATCACGGCTTTTTTTATTAAATTGTTCACAATCTGGCTAATCGTATATCAATCCAATTGTCTTCCAAGAGAGGACAAATTACATTGAAATCGATGGATAGTTCAAAATTTTTGTCAAGGCGCGATGCGAAAGCATTCGAATTTAGTCATAAAAAAATTACTACATCGCTTGTAAATATTACGAAACAATAATTACAGCTTTCACCATCTATTGCATCCACTCGTAATTTCTTTTCTCTCTTTCCTTTCTAAGTTGTTAAAATATGAATTAGACTTTTGGAATTGGAATTTCCCGCTCAACAGACGCATGTTTGGAATGTTCGCAATACTGTACTATACCTTGGTGCTTCAGTAACTATTCTAACAGTCCGTTACGTAGTTGCATGCAGCTTGTAAAACGTAATTAACATCGAGTAAGCAAAAGGTAGATACTATCGTATTATTATCGTATTATTATCGCATTATTACGCATTATTTAGTAAAAGAAAATGTATATTCTATTACCATAAAGTATTATAGTTTAAATGCGTGCTTCTAATAAGTGAATCACGCAAAGTATCTAAAGCCGTTCGCTTCTATGATTCTCATTACGAATTGCTAATTACGAATTACTTGCGAATTGATAAGATCTTTATTTATTAGCAAACGGACAAAGATTGATTTTTTCTCTCCCGTTACTTGTCGTGATCGCGTCTCGATAATATACACGAATCGACTCTCATTGCTGCTACGATTGCTGGCGCCAGACTATGCGTGTATTCGTGATTCGTGATGCGTAATTCGTGATTCGCGAATAGTGTGGAGAGAAAATTCGTATAGTTCATATTCGTAATTCGTCATTCGCACTGATTCGCCCGGAGCGATTTTTTGACGAAATCAAAGAGCGCGAATCATAATGAATCAACCCATTCGTGTTGATTCATATGTATCGCTACACTGCGCGGTTGTTCGTGTGTCTTCGTGCTTGTGGTTACTAGATTATGTTCTGCGAAAAAAAGAGAATCGCTGAAAGGTATCCTAGTTTTTCACTAGTATCGTCGGCTCGTTTATTCATTGTTTAAAAAATAATCAAAAATACTTGCGCGCACGCTCGAAACATTATGATAATTTATGAGCTACAATGACGAATCATGAACCGCGAATAATTAATTATGAATCACGAATAATGTGGTGGATCCATTCTACTAAACAAAGAATTTTTATGAATTGCTACAAATCACGAATCACGAATACGCGCATAGTCTAAGCCACCATCAGAGACTCAGAGCGCGAACGATAACATGGCGATCCTTGTATGTACATTACATTATGCGATTTAAAACATACGGACGGAAAACGCTATGTACAATACAAGCTAAGTACACGCTTGAAAAATTTACGACGTCATACGACAAATGTAATATTCTAATCCATCATAGTCACGAATTTATTTAATCACAAAATTTAATCACGAAACGAATGTCAAATATTTTATTTCTTACATCGAATTATTTTGATTGTAATGATTTTAACGATTAAGGCACAATATTTTCAGAGTGTTTTTTTCGATTTTAAAAATTAATAAAATTATAACTCTTGATTTATTAAAATCACGTGATTTTATACCTCGCTCTCTTAAATAAAAGTCTGAAAATAATGATGAATTTATTTATATAAATAATTATTTGATCAAAACAGATAAATTAAGATTAAGATAAATTTTTTCTTTAAATAGCCTTAATGATTCTCAAGTAATTAATTTCTCCAGTCAAATTATTATTGGAAGAAAAAAGTTCACATGTAACAATTTGCTGTTAATACACATTTATATACACAACTTAGTTCTCCAAATTCTCGATTAACAAGTAATAATATTTCTATTCTAAAATGCTTTCTCAATCAACAGAATTAATCATCACCTCAGACGATGACGAATACATAAAACGAAGCGCAAATGTGCCGTAAACGTATCTATTTGTCGAAATCAATTTGAAATAAAACAAAAAACAGAATATTCGGCGTATATTTACTTCATTTCGAAGTAGCGAAATTGGTCTTGACGTTTGTTTGGTGTGCAAGGCCGAAGTGTCGTCATTCGCGCGGCGCGACTCGAGTCGGACAGATAGCGGCACGACACGCTCCGCGTGTGTTATCCGAAACGCGACCGTATCGAGTACTAGAAAATATCAAACTTTCTCATACGAGTAGCTCGCTCGATTAATTAACCATCGCAATTCACAGTCGTACACATACAGGCTGCTTATCAAAGCGAATAATTTGTTCATTCGCGTAATGATGGAGAAATTATAAATTTTTTTCTATTACCGCGGTATTTATACGGCATTTATACGAGCGATAATGATTCTTTCACCGTTTAGATTTGAAAGTGATCTCTCGCATTGCGCTTCGAATTTTTCGCTGAGTTAAACGTGCTTGTTATTTTCAGATTGAGAGCGCGGAGTAACAGGATCATACGATCAGTGTCTGGATCAGACGGTTCAAGAAATGGACATCCGTGACGTATCGATCGTTCATTAATAATATGTATATTTCATTGGATTTACACGTAATATGTTGCGCGTACGCAATGCTGAATTTTGATTGCGTATTTTCGGACGGTACCTAATTAGTTTTAATTAACTCGATCTTATCGCACAGTAATAGAATGTCAACTTTATTTTCGAGTTTTTCGGTTACAAGCTGAATGTCGCGTGCATGTTGATTTGGAACAAAGCGATACATTTAATTAATAAATACGTAATTAAGTTTAATTTAAATATTCATCAATTGATCATTTGTGATTAAACCTTTGCCGTATGAAATTTCATTCGTTTCACTAATTTGATTCGCTCAGTCGAATGATAAACGTATTTTATACTATTCTTTTATCGTAATGTATAATAGCAAAATACGCGTCACGCCTGTAATTAACGTCGGGAGTGCCATGTGATTATCCCATTTTAATGATTAATATGCGCGATCGTAATTACCTGTATTTTCGCGAATGTTGTGTTGTGCGAGTACAACGAAAGAATTTGAAAGGAGAAGAATGAAGCCTGGGACGCATTAGACGTCGGCACTTCAATTATGAGGTGAATAAATTATTTTACACTTTATTTGTTATCTGCAGAAATAATCATTTTGTGTGTAGGCAACAATTATTTATAATTATTTTTTATAGTAATTTATTTTATAATTTTATAATTATTTATTAATTATTTTCGGCATAACTTATATTTCTGTTTTTTTTGTAGTTCAACGTATTTTTTCCAACGCAGTCACAATTCCGTTGCTGCACATATTGGTGAGTGATGTTATTTTTTTACTTTAACCCTTTGCAGATGATCGACGCATACATGTGTTCAGCGTAAACCATTGATATTAGCCGATGCGACAACGCATATATATGTTCGGAAAAAATTCTTTAAAATTCTTTTATTGTGCGTGTATTCAAAATTTGGCACCTCGAGATTATAAAAGCGATATAGTATAGTCGTAAATGTGAGCTGCGGGTTCAGAGGACTATGTATCGCTACAACGACTCGATTCTACACAGCGCTCGATTTCGAATCGTTCTGTTCGCAAAGGGTTAATGAGATAATAGATCTATGTGTGAAAAATCTCTATTAAAAAATCTGTGTATTAACAATTAAGCGCTATAACAGCAAATTAAGAATGTACAAATATAAATAAATACAACATCTCAAAGCAAATTCAATATTTAATCTTGGAACTAGAGCATCAACTAATTTGACGTACATTAACATTTTGTACACGAATTGTCAAAAGTACAATTTAAATTTTCAAAAAATTGAGAACATATAAGAATACAATATATCTATTAATCATTTTATTTGGTTTTTTATCATAAATTTTTAGACCAAGTAGACTATAATTTTCAATTTTTGAGTTTGTTGCTAAGATAATTTGAGTTTGTTGCTGAGATAATTTGCTTAATACAAATAAAGAAAAACAGAAAGAAGTAAACTGAAACGATGTCAAGAAGAAAATTTTCACAATATAAAATTTCATTTTTTTTAGTATCTCCATGTTGATATCTTATAATAATAAAAATGAAAGAAAATATTTAAATATTTATTATTGTGTGAAATAAAAATGAATTATCTGCAGAATATAGGTAAAAATTGTTGATTTAATTATGTTACTTTATTTCTTTCTTTTTCTCTTCTTGAATATTTTTTAAATAAAATCTAAAAGCTATTATATATTTAGCTATTATCTCATGTTTCCAAGATTAAATATTATATAAACTAATATACAAGAAAATCATTTCAACATTTTTTTTCACATATTTTACAAACATAATTAAAACATTTTATTAATAATTATTATTAATATTTTATTAATAATATAATATATAAGATTCAATATAATTATTCCTTCACAATATTGCGGAATGTTTCAATCGTTTTAATAATGTCATACTATATTTTAATGACGTCAAGTTTTATGAAAGTAATCAGTTTTCTTTTTACAATCAACTAAGTATACTGTCAGTTAATTTCTAATCAAAGACCATTAATCTCGAGACCAGTATCTCGAGATACAAAACTTCACATTACGTATCTCATTTGATACGCTTTTTCATATAAGATCCATATAACGACTATAAATACAAATCTAAATGATTAATCGAATTGCTTACTGCTTATATTATTTACTATTTAATTTTTTTATGATGTTATTTCGATATTCAAACATGAGAAAATAAGAAGCGTAATACGTCGCTTAAAAATTGATTAGATACAAGATATTTTATTTACTTTTCAAGAATAAAGAAACAAAAATTTCAAATCTTGAAACGTAGTAACAGAATGAATTTTCTCATTACGTTTTGTTTTTTCATAATCAGATTAATTTTGTATTACTTATTCACTTAAACGTGTTGCATTGACGACGAAACTTATCCTATAATTGGAACAAGTTGTTCTGAAAGCCGGCTGTAAATTAGTCGAGAGAGCAGACTCGATCGGATCGCAATGTCAATCAAGTTAATCGCGAGTTAATTCAAAGATTGTGAAAATTATTAGCGCTTACTTTACACTCGGGTGTAAAGTAAATTTATAATATCTAAATTTTTTTATATCTCGCGCCGGCGAGGGTATGCATATATCGAGCATTGATCGATGTAAGTTTTACGGGCCAGAAGCGCGCCCGTTAAAATGATGCCATTAACGCGGTCATATTGAAATGGTCCACGTCGATGATGATTTGTCGCCATGAGGGCAATCATGCGAGCGACAAATCTCGCTCGTGTGGCACATTGACGAGCATCGATAATACGATACTCGAAAATGACGGAATACCGCCGATTATATCGTCCTCGTTAACGCACCTGCGTAATGTCACCCCTGAAATTGATGCGCCAAGTAAGATGGTCAATTAATAACAAATTGCGGATGATGTCACTTTAATGCTTGTCCGCAAAACTCTGCCTGCGGCCGTCCGGCCAGCCTGTCGTGTACACACGCGACAACTTTTAACGAGACGCATTGCGTGAGAAACGATACACGGGAAATTATCTCCGAAAGATAATTTTAAACAATTAACTGCGAAGGGGAAAATAATTACGTTGATTATTTGCTATATAAAGTGCCAATCAACGATTCTCGCGATTAATAAATATTATAAAGACAGAGGTAATAAATATTATAAATGGCATACAGAAATGCTGCGTATAGTAGGAAAAAAAGTAACGTTCGGTAAAATAAAGAAAATAAAAACAATTCGCGACACTATCCAGTCCGTTCCAGTGCGAAAAACTGTCGTTCGTGACAATCGCTTTATTAAATAAAAAATTCACGTGACCGCAGCGTGAAGAAAATGCGCACAGCGGGTGAATTTCGTCGATCGAGGACCATGCGTGTTCGCACCAAGAGCGCAATTATGCTCGTGAAATCGAGATCATCCTTCACTCCTCTTCTCTTCTTTTCCACGTTCACTTTCCTGCTCCACGAGTCGACGGACTGGTTTCGTCTTAATCTTCTTCGACAAATCTTTCTCGCTCTCCTTCTTTCTTTCTACGGATGTAAAAAAAAAAGATCGCATTACTTGTATCACGTCTCTACCACGCAATTTTAATGTACGTCTTGCGTTTGTCATAGCGGAAAACGTGCAGTCATTTCACATGCAGTTACTATAATATTCTGAATATACTGGAATGAAATATACTGTTTTCAATATGCTTTCAATATGACGGAACATATGGAAAATATTCGATGCTATTACATGAATAAACTCTCTAAACTTCGGATTTTTTAAAATATCTTGATATCGTCGCTCATAAATTTTCAGAACATGATTTAAGTAAGCAGAATTTAATTCTAAATTTGTTTGACTGATAAGGATATTATTTGTACGGATCAATCTTCGCTGTTACAAATAATTCCTAATAAGATACAATAAGTAAAACGCATTCTTTCATTTTCTTTCACTTGACATGGATAGAAGGCTGAAAATAAAAATATTTAAAATGACTGGACGGTCGATAATTAGATTTCATTTCTTGTTCCGACGCCTAAGATTGCCTCGATAAAATTAGCGATTTCTTTACCGCGCAACACGACGTGCTATTATTTTATCCTATGATTTCGCGTGCCGTGTTGATTGGGTGAATAATAATTTAGCGTTTATAAAAGAGTATACGCATAATTATGATGTATGATATGCATGTTATTGCCACTTGTCATTCATAAAATTCATTTTATATTCTGTCACATGTCATCTGCAAAATTTATGTCAGCGGTACGATATTGTATAATTAGCTATAATTACGTTATTACGCGTAATCCGCTGCATAATGGTATTAATAATACTGCAAGATTACATTGTTAATGTAAATAATATTTTGTCGAACTGCCTAATTATCTATGCAACACACCAAGCTGAATTTTTGTTCTTCGTGACCCGGGGATATTTCAACGCAAAATCGTAATCGCGAGGTGTTTCACACTCACGAGACACCATCAGTCAGAAGGTAATTTTCACGCTTCCGTCTTCGCGCAGACTAAATTAAAAACATCACATTTGCTTCTAAATGAAGTACAATGACTGACATCGACCGTTTAAGCACGATGTTTGCTCTTCCTGGGCGTCCATTTAGTCGAGAGATCATTTAAAAGGGCATAAAACTACCACGCGCTCGCGAAAATCGCCCCGAGGCGTAATGCGTGATCTTTACACGCACACGTTACTCACCGGATGGTTACAGAGAGGTGGTGAAGAGAGGTGAGGCAAGGCGCGGCAGACCGGAAGTGGGAGCAATTAACGATATAAGTGGTTCGCTGGTCTCGGCGCGAGATAAGATCGGCTAACTCGAGTCTAGCTGCTTTTCTTGCGACCGCTCGATGGGAAGATAACAAGCTCGAAAGAGGCAGGTGCCTTTTCGACACATTATACGTTCTTGCTCATCCCGATTCTCCTTTTTCTTCTTCGCTGCCTTCTCGTCGTCTCCCCGCTCTTCGTCGCATCCCGCCGCGCGCGTCCCTCAGCGGCCGACTTTTCTGCGCGCGACTCGCGTATCTACGAAATAACTTTATTTACCGGCAAATTCGTGCGTCCCGGCTCGTTTGCATTTTATCAAACGGCGTGATAATCATGCCGAGGACTCGCGGCCATTTTTCGAGCGAACAGCCGGCTTTTAATATTAAGCAGGCGTCCGCGTAATTGGAATCGCGTGTGGTCGTGCCGATGATCGATGCGCGGGAACACTCGATCCGATCGATCATATTTATTCATGCACGAATTATTTAGCACGTTACAATATTCCACCAGCGTATAATTTATAGGCATGTGATACAATCGTTTATCGACATGTTAACATCGTTAATTTCTTCATTAAAGTGATGATGGACATTTTCACGGGGACTTTCTCTCGCGTTAAAATAAGATTCTATCCAGTTTGAAACACGTTTCGTAAAATACATAAATATGTAATTCGATTGCTCAGTCTTGCAGAAACTTACAGATCAGGAACTTTGTCAACTCTTTTGAATAACTCGTTCTTTCTCATTCTCGGTCTTATTTTTTCATTCAATTTTTCATTTAATTTTTAAAAGAGGCAAGTAAACAAATAGTTCTTCAATAATATAGAGTGTAAAATTATATTACGATTTTAAAAAAAATTGCATAAAAATTCGATTAAACTTATAGTTTCTCGACCAAACTCGCTCTTTTTGTCGATTCCTCTTGCTTACACTTGTAACTTAAACGACGCATCATCGAATGGTCAAAGAAACAAAATCACAAAGCGGTATTGAAGAGGGAACAGCTTGATGACTCAGCCAAGTCGCGTACTTCTGTTCCGGCGATTCTCTTTTGTCGCCGCGTTTCAGGATGCAGAAACCTGGCAAAAGCTCGATTTGACCGTGGGGTTAACCACATCCTCTCGCGCCGGACCCCTCTTCCTTTCTTCTTCGGTTTCCATCGGGCCGTCACCTTCGGGAAGCGAGCCGCGTGGAACCTTAACAGACACTTGCGAAAAAGAGGAGAATAATAAAACTGTGATTTCCTACCGCTTTCAGCTAATAAGCGCATCCGTTCGTCGCTGCAACCCGCAATTATACAAAGTGCGTCGATTGCCGGAGAGTCACCCTCATTTGTGGCGTGTATACCGGGGGAATATTGCTGTAATTTTGCACTTAGTGTCATCCGTCTAAGTACAGCTATTTCGAGTAAAATTCGAATAAAAAGAAAAACTCGAGACAAAATAATGCGATAACTCCCATTACACTTTCCTCGGCGACAAACAGCGACTGCCGTTTAAGATCTCGTTGGACGAGTTTATTACACGGTACAAACCTGCAATGCAAAATCGCGATTATATCGAAAATGTTTAAAGATTCTTGCGTGGCGAAGGTTAGCTATTTTAGCGATTTACACTGCGTGCCTACTCACAATATAATGTAACCTTTAACTTTTATGTTAAGCACTTAACTCTTCCCGTAATAAATCTGAAAGAGGAACATTTATCAAAATTATAATTGAGTTTTGATTTAATTACGATTTAATTTATCACGAGCTCCGTTCACAATAGCGCAGCTCGT
Organism: Cephalotes varians; assembly: GCA_037157785.1. Taxonomy (NCBI): domain Eukaryota; kingdom Metazoa; phylum Arthropoda; class Insecta; order Hymenoptera; family Formicidae; genus Cephalotes; species Cephalotes varians. The sequence continues at coordinate 459,917 of JANQDE010000075.1, forward strand.
AATACAAAGTGAAAAAGAATGTGTTAAGGGATGGATAATTTTGCGGCGTACACCTGCAAATTTACATTAATCAAAAAGCAACAAGTACAGGTTATACTCGATTAACTGTAATTTATAGTCTCTTAAGGAAAAATAATTGCACACTCCGACATTCATGATTGCGACGACGAGCTGCGTAAATAGCGGTAACATTGGCGTCGTGGCGAATATCGTAATTTAACGACGTCGACGCGCGATTAAAAATTTCCATAAGTCCCTCTCACGCTGGTCCCGCGTCTCGCGGGAAGAAATACTGTCGTGACGCGAAAGAATGCGAGCGTATACGCAACGTATACGTGCTCGGATATGTACAATAGTATTTGCGGCACGAGAGGCACCGTCTCGTTCGACCGTGTCCGCCGCTGGGGAAAATCGTTAGTGCCCCTGTAGCGGCGCGGCCGACCGCTAATGGGGCCCAAATTAATTTCACGTAATTGTGGGTACACGGTAGTGTGCGTCCCGTCCGTCCCGACTACCCGTTTTACCCTAATAGGAATAAAATAAGCCCTTATGCAGGGAGGCGAGAGTGCGCGCGCGCGCGCGCACGTTCTCCACACAACATAATTGCACCGGCCAACGGCGGAAATAAGCAAACGCGATTAAGCCCCGTGCACACTGTCACGCTCGCCGGGTTTCGTCTTCGACGACAACGTTATAAGGGTTTCGCCAAATTACACGTCGCTGAACCGCGCTGAAATTTCGACTTAATGGGACACGCGCGGGGAGAAGGGTCGTACGTCACGTAATGATGCCGCATACGTTGCATTCTCGTTCTTCCGTGAAATTTGTCATCGGGATATAATTCCGGAAATGGGAATACGGGAATATTCTCTTCCTCTTTTTCTTTTGTAATTGATACGTCGTGCGGAATCGCGAGATATATTTTTTAGATATTATTTTAGAAAGTTCGTCCAGAAATTATGTAGATATTTCGAGATTTGCGCATAACTCGAGAATAATTTATGATACTATGCTCTCAATAATGTGTTTTCGCATAAACTCGGACGTATTACTGTTCGAGTAAATATTTAAAAATCTGAGACCCATTGTTTACATCTCACGTTATTCAGAGTAATTGACTTTAATATTACATTTGTGCGGTCCAATAATTAAATTTTGAAGTAAGCGCATATCTTGAATTTCGTTTATCTTTTCTAGTCATAAACTCTGGCGCACTCTTTATGCGCGGCGGAAATTGTAAAGCGAGAATAACGATGTAGCAAAATGATACGCGAAACTCACCGAGGCCTGGCAGAGATATACGTAATGCCGTAGAAAGTAAAGCTTTAATTGCTTCGAAGTTTCTACTTCGTGGCGCAAAATCATCATCATGTCATTAATGAAATTAGCCGTTATTATTAAGAAATATTTCGAGTAATGACTGTTTTGAGTTTCGTTATCAGCCAAAAGATCAGAAAAAAAATGTGTGAAAAGGTACTGACTCGACTAATTAATCATGTTAATTGATGAGCACAGATGTGAAAGAATACGAAAGATAAATTCTACGGTAAGTCGGATAATGGTGTTTGATGTTTTATTCAAAAAAAGACTTGAAATTATTTAATTTTTATGCTTGGAGAAGTCCAGAAGAAAAAGGTAGATTAATAAAACCACTTACCGCTCAGTTCGAAATTATTCTCGAACGACAATTATGCCGTTCAGATCGGTTTTCAGGAACATGTAACTTTCACTTCGAATTTAACATGCTTCTCGAATAAAATGCAAGTTACGTAATATAATTTGACACGCACAATTTTACCCTAACAGTCGCAAAATGAGTGCCCCAAGCGCGCATTTACTTAATCACCGACGTTACAATATGCAACATCGCGTGAAAATGTCTCGGGAGCCTCGGGCAGTTCGTCTAAACGCTAATCTAGTCATCTTACATTATGCACAAAGTTGCGAATTGAACGTTAAACGAAAAGGCTCGGCGCTTTCGTGACAGCGATCTTGGCTCCGACGGCCGACGTTCCTTTGTCGGAACGAAGCACCTTGTATTTCTTCTCGCGTGAACCAATTCGAATCGCCTTTTATTATTTATTATTTTTTCATAAACGAATCACTCGATAAACTCTTTGTATATGTATCATATAATTATAATTTATTTATAATCATAATTTATTATAATTATAATATATAATTATAATTTATTTAGAAAAGATCTGACATTAGGTGAAAAAATTGAGATTGAAAATTTAAGATATCTTGAATTTTAGAAAATTTCGTAAAAATTCTAAACGGATCTGTCCGAAAAATTATTAACGTCGAGAAAAATAAATACAAAAAAGATAGAATTTGCAGTCGAGATTCGGCGCGACGGTTCTGAAAGAAGAACGCAGAACACGTTAAATTCAGTATAATATATTTTCCATATAATATAATAATTCTCGCTATACAGACATTATTTTACAAAGCATGGTTTTCATATACTCTAAGTACTTGCTGCGTTACTTAACTACTAAACGTGTCGTGCGGGTCGACATTCGCTGGCGTATCCCCCGGTGATGCATCTGTGTTTTTTCCGCACGGGAGACTCTCTCTCGCACGTTGTACAGCCTAATTTTATATTACATTCATAATACTGGTATGTTCTTAATCGAACGCGCCGCGTGTCGTGTCGTCGAAATATCGAAACGCCGCCCTCTCGCCGGCGGGAGAAAAAAAAGAAAAACGTTGCGCGACGCTCGATCTCTCGAGAAAACGCCTCGCGTTCCGCTACGTATACTGAAATCTGAAAAATACTTCGAAATATCTCGTATCCCGTATCTTGGCCTAAATCCTACGGACTCATTCCGTCCTCACGTGTCTTCACCCCGCAGAAGCCCGTGTCCGATTCCCCCATCTTTGTATATTTACAGCTTTCGTATATCTCCATCTACGCGCGGATGGTACATCCGGTTATATTTACAAAATGGATGGCGCAGCTCATCTTTGCGAGACCGAAGTTGGACGTGTCGAACTAACCGACTCGTTGCTACGAGAGTAGACGAAAATGTTCGATCGGTATAAAAACTAAAATTTCCCGTTCGCAAGGAATATTTAACATCTCCGTTTTGAGACTCTCTTGCCGATTTAATCTCTCGATCGTACCAGCGCGAGAATTGTCATTTAATCAGGTAGTTTGCTTCTCAGATACTGAGTTGAGATTGTAAAATTCACAAGATTATAATTGGATATCAAGATCCGTCGCAGTTTTTACTGCAGGACCGACATTAGCTTCTCATATGCGTGTATGAGTTGAGACTTATTAATGTATAATCCGTCCATATCAGTTAGTCTCATCATAGTCTCTAGAAAATCTCAACAATTTTCAGCGATTTTAAGATTCGGTATAATTCCGGCCTTAAGAGAATGGAAACGTTTCGCGCAACTATTTCGCGAAGGAACGTGTAATTATCGTTTGACGCAAACGTTGCATCGTCATCGTCGTTTATCGTATGAATCGCGTATCGTTTAACGACAACAAGGACTCATACCAATGGTATGACAAGGATTCTCTGCTACACGTAATTCGTATTTAACTCACAATGACCGATACAATCAAGCTATCGATCTTTTTTTTCCGGGAAAGAAGAAAATACATGAGTCCGCCCCCGTTGTCGCTCACAAATTACCGATCGCCGTGTCGTGCAATTTTCGGGACCATCACCGTCACTTAGATCTCGTCGATATTAATTAAACCGGTCGATTCGTTCGTCTTCCCGAGGAAGAACGGCAGGTAAAATGCCGGTTTCGCTTCGCCGACACGAGAACGCAGTTATTTGAATAGTCCCTCTCCTCGTTCGATGTCGCCCCCTCCTGCACGATCCTTTTTTTTTGTCGTTCGTGGCGACCGCGTGTAATTTCGTGTCATTTTAGATTTCTTCCCCCGCGGCTAGGTCCCCTCTAATGCCATATTAATTGTACATTCGCGTTCGTCCGCGATTGGCCCGTTTCCTGGCGCGACTGTAATCGTCCTCGACACACGAAACCGTCCAATCGAGCCGGGTTTTTTAATCGACATAGTTCCTCGTATCGTCGCTATAAACAGATCGCAGTCCTTGTTGCGATGAATTGAATGCGTGTGATAAATTTTCAAGGCCAAAAATCGCTGTGATCATAAATATTGATTTCTTTGCAGACGAGCAGTTCCCTCATTCTCGGCATCGGAGATAAGAATTTCCAGAATTTTATTTTAAATTGTAAAATTAAGAGAATTAAATATAAACTTTTGGCACAGCGAAAGCATGTTGATAGTGTAATATTATTCGCTTGTACACAAACTCTTACATCATTCTGCAAGAAAACCATCGATCGATATTTAAAAAACGTGCACGTAGTTATATCGCAATGATACAATTTACAATATTAAAATGTGAAGATATAATTATAAATATTAAAGAGAGCAATAAAATTAATTAATGCATCCAAATTAAATAATTATCGCAGTGTAATTACTGATAATTGTGATCGAAATAAAACTCGTGAACGTAAATAATTTTGCTCCGCAAATTGTAAAAATATTAAAAAAACAAGTACCTTTCAAGCGACGGACCAATCGCACGATCCAATGCGAAAATGAAATAATGAATGAGTAATGAGTCTCCATTTGTGTCCGAGGGATAACGTTTCAGTGAGGCACGGGATTTTTTACTTTCGTCCGCTCTCTACACGCCCGATCATATCAACGTTGAATATATTGTTTCACCGTAACCCGCCATTCACTGAACGCTCAAATCACGAAGTTCGGTTAACCGCACGATATTTCCGCTCTCATTATCTACAAAATCCCGGACGTCCCGTGCTATGTCACTTCCTGTTCTACCTCACGAAATCGGCGCGCCGTACCGTTTCATTCGCATCTCATTTCGCCGACTTCGCTTTAGACTTCGTTTTAGACTTCGCGAATCCCGAATTTCTTCACTCCGCTTTCTTCAGATTTTAAAATAACTGTGACGTGAAATAATTTCTAGTCTCTGCTCGATGTTTACGTACACCTCTATAGTTTTTTAAACGGTCTCGTTATATCGGCTGCATTCGCTTCTTCGTTTCATTCCTGATAGCTGCATAGATCGATAAAGTTCTCAAGAATATATGTACAGCTTCTTCCAGGATTACATAAATTTTATCGATTAATCTCCCAACAAATTGTTTATGTGGAAATCGATTTTTTTATTTATGAACCGTTAATACAATAGCTGCTGAAATTTGAGCGACTTCGTTATCTCACTCGAAATTGACTGATTAACGTTATACTTAAGTGAATTTGATTTTAATTATCCGTATCAGCTTCTCGTAATGAGTTATCGCATCAATCAGTACTTTCAAGCTTGCCCGTACGTTTCAATAGCTGTCCGATTCACATAAGAGCATTTTCAAAAGGATCACGTTTTGATCAAGTTTCCCTATTTTCAATTCTTCGTATCGCCGTTTCGTCCATTTATTCCGAAGTGATCGACGTGTCGTCGTAAGGAAATTAATCCATTCCACACGGCATTTCGTTTCCTAATTATCCTGCAGGACGTACTTGTCTTCCTTTTCGTGCAGTACTCCCGACGTGCCACCGCCGGTGCCAGGAATCTCCATGTCCTAGATATCGTGTATGCTCTCCTCGTCACTGTCAGCTCTTACACTCCGAGGACTATCCTCCCTCTGCACGGGTGATCTGTCCTGGCTCTGACTTCTGTCGCGCTGTCGCGTTCGGTTCATACCTTCCCGTCCGTCCACTATCTCCGGACTGTCTCTGTAATAGTTGTTCAGAGTCGATAAGTTCGATCCGGTCGCGAGAGGTCCGAGAGGATTACTGGGACCCGCCTGGATCATCGTCGAGGGATAAGACCTAACGTCCTTTCTCAGGGGTGATCGGTCTCTAGAGTCCGGGCTCTTGCTGCTCCTCTCCTGTTTCCTCGACCTGTCCATGTTCTCCCTTCCCTCTATCAATTCCGGACTACCTCTATAGTAGTTATTCATGTTGGAGAGGTTGGAAGTCGTCAACGTGCCGAGAGGATTGCTAGGACCCGCCTGCATCATCTGCAACGGATACAGTCTTGCCGGTTTTCTAGTCGGTGATCTGTCTCTCGATTCCGGGCTCTTGCTCCTGTCCCTTTTCCTCGAGGACTCTCGGCCGTCGGCCATCTCCGGGCTGTCTCTGTAGTAGTTGCTGAGGGTCGACAGACTGGAACTCGCGGTCAAGGAGCCAAGAGGATTGCTCGGCCCCGCTAGAATCATGGGCGGATACAGACGGTAGGGAAGCGGTTTCTGCAGAGTCGCTGCCGCCGATGATGGCTGATAGAAGAATCCGTTCGCGGGTAACGCGTGCGCGCTGGGATACTGCCAGTAGCGTCCTGCGGCAGGATGCGTGGGGATGGTCGCGGTGCTGCCGCTGTACAGATGCTGGAAGGCGGCAACGGCGAAATTGTTTTCGGCCATGATCTCGAAACCCACGATCGTTTGTCGCTTCCATTTCGTTCTGAAAGTACAAAAGGAAGCGAGCACGTGAGTAACAATGATTCCGCGCGGAAGTCCTTGCGATTTATTTGTATCGAAGTCCTCGTTTAAAGGGGATTTTGGGATTTCTTTAAAATTGAGATTATTAATGCATATTGATGCGACGCATAATTTTTCTGTATTGAATACAAAATTCGACAAAATTTATATTATATCAGAAATATATCAGTCATATAATATGAAAATTACAAAAGATAATGAGTAAACATATATTTATAAAATTATAAATTAATGAATAAACATATAGATTAATTTACGAACATTGATACTTTTAAAGTACATGTTCGCGTATGTAAAAATAACGCGCGTCGGCATTAAAAAAGAATCATAAAATCCACTGCCATGTTCAGTATTTCGATGAAGGCTATACGTCGGTAATGACCAGCGATGAAAAACGACGATGAAAAACGGCCATTCTAGATATTTACATCGGAGCAGATCGTTATTCTTATAACGTAATATCGGCAAAATGGATCTAAGTTCGGCCCACCAATGTCAAACGGCAGGCTCGCGCGAGCCGCGATATCGCGATACGAACTTGATCGCCGGAAGCACGTGCGAGCATAGCGTAGTTCCACGGTAGTTTTCCAGATTCTAACGGCGAACGATAAGATCCGTTCCAAGTATTCAGCTGTTCGTTCCTTCGTTCGCCGCGCGAGTTTCGTATAAGGATCGACTGATGGTTTTCGAGGCCACCGCCACCCGAAGCAATCACGGGCTTTCTACAATTTCTCGCTGGGACTGGCTCCTTCCCTCCCTCGCAGTGCCCCTCTTCGCCTTCCTCACGTATGTAAATCTTGATCTGGGACAATTACGCTAAAACGGGGTGGCGTGCCGCCAAGTGGTTACGTTGGCCACACTACCGGGAGCTTATTATACTAACAAATAGCCCGTGGAGTTTCAGTGCCTAATCATCGCGTATCATGGCACGCACACACATATATGAACACAAATATATATACACGTTATAGATACTTATACCTGAGCCGCACCTGCGAACGTAAAAGCGCCTTAGACGCGCGCGAGACAGAGATATATCAACAGGCCATGATCTAAGGGGGTTGATATCGTATAACGGGGACGAAACGTTATGGAACACAAGAGGGAGACACGAGATGAAATTCTCTACCGAAGACCATATTAACCAAACATTATTCCTAACACAGCAAATCATATCGCGAAAATATTCGTATTTTTCATAGAATCAAGTTACTTTCGCGCGATCGATTATGCAGTGGAACAGATTACGCCCAACAAAATCTTCGAATTGGCATGGAGCACGTGCATGTGCGGTTTGGATACTAAAAAAAAGAATATAAGATGTGTCAGAAAATAGAAAGAAAATAATATATGTTGCGTAAACACATGGAAAATGAAATTACGAAAGCAATTACGAAAGTGATAGTTTGAATCTTCTTAATTTGTCAAAATCAACTTCTGAGAATAAGCGAAATAGGGGATTAAAGGGATTAAAGTGAAACTGAAATAACGATATTGGTATTCATTGAAAACATAATCATGAAAGATATGCTTACATTTTATTACGTAGATATTTCAAATTAAGCAAAGAACTCTATTTCTTTCTTTCTTTCTTTCTTTCTTTCTTTCTTTCTTTCTCTCTCTCTCTCTCTCTCTCTCTCTCTCTCTCTCTCTCTCCCTCTCTCTGTCTCTATATCTATCTATCTATCTTTGTATTTAAAAAAAAACAACTCATTATATTATGTTATAAAAGTAAAATTGTTGTAAATAAAATTGTAAATAAAATTGTTTAGCCTTTGCCGATGCTTAAGATTTATTAATAAGACGAAAGTGAAGAAGGAAAGAATATAGAACCTAAAAGATATCAATGTTTCACGAATTATAGAATATGTAACCTTTAATAATCGAAAACTTGAACTTTCTTTGATAAACACGAGAGCGCGTGCTCACGCGATTAGGGGAACTCGGCCTTCATAAGAGAAATATATTAAAATGCCGCGTCGAGCGGTTTAATACGAAATGAGGCGGATAAGACAGAGAAAAATACGTAAAGAGAAAACGAGTGTGAAGGGCTATTATATTACATGAACTTGCCATAACGTTCATGAATAATATCAAGAAAATTATAACCCTTCTGTGGCAGCGAGGCGTGAATTACATCCGACTTTCTTGCTCGATAAGTGCAAGTAATTTTTGCCACTCTTGCTACCGTCGCTCTTTAAAAGAAATATATATATAAATATATATATGTATATATGCCCTTGTAGTTCGTAACTAAAACCGTAATTACGATATACAGATATATTATCGCGTCAATCGATGCGAAATTTCTGAAATATTAGCGAATGGTCTGTGCTACGCATCTGAATACTTCAATTTGGATCAGGACGTATAATCATTGATGTAAAATTAATTACCGTCATAAGGTGGAAAGACAAAAATATATAATGATTTCATTTCATAGAAAATTTAATTAACTAAACATTTTTAGAAGCTATCGGCAATTATCCGTAGTATTAATATCTAGTCAAACAACTAAAATTTTATTGACAAATTGTACATCTCGAGAATCACCTTTGGGAATCATTTTTATTCGCTTTAATAATAAATCAGACCAATTCTGTCTCTCAACTTTGTCTCGATAAAAATTCGACGATTTGCATGAAATTCAAGCGATAATTAACGAGTACCACCGACGCGGCGCGTACATTTGTTACAGTTTTTTTGTTAAAATTGCGACCGCAATAAAAAAAGATCGTAGCTTCGAAACGCAACCGCAAATGTTACAGCGTAATAGCCGGGAGGAGAGGGGGGGCAGAGTGGGGTGCACTTGGTGGTCGGAGTAATTAATAATCAAGAGATCCGCGCCTGGCAAGGGACAAAGCGGCTCTAACGGATATGCAGCTCGCACGGAAAATTCGACAATTAATATATTTCGTGGGGTGCGAGCCCTTCTCTCTCTCCCTCTCTTGTTCTCTTGCGATTCTGTACTGATGTATAGTCGCGAATGTGGGCCACAATCTCACTCTCTCTCACTCTCTCGCTCTCTCTCCCCCCTTCTTTCTCGATATGGCTCTGCTCGCCCTTTTGTGACGGGTTGCGATAGGGGAGGTTGCAGTAAAATCGTTCATGAATTTTAAACAGGCACCTCTGAATCGAGCCACGATCATTTCTCATTTTTCTGCCGGCACGTCGGAGGCGCAAGAAGGACGAGCGTGTCCGAGCGCGAGAATCAAAAAGAAAGGGAGATAGAGTGACGGTGACAGACAGCGCCGAGAACCGCTCGTGCGATTATATGATGAGTAATGTTTTTTAATTCCCCCACTTTCGGCTGGGGTTGGCCGGCAATTTTCGAGTGCAGCCACTCTAAAACACCCTTAATTGCCCGGTTGGCTTTTTATGGTCGTCCGCTAGGAGCTAGGGGGCCGGAAGTAACGGCGGCCTCAAAGGAGGAGAGATGGGAAAGAAAGAAGGAGAAATGAGAAGAGTCATTGATTTATCGCTTCTGAGGTGCTCGAGGGGCTGCTTGATCTCGCTCGACTGAAACGAGAAAAGAGGATGAGAGAAGGGTTGGAGATTGGCGAAGAAAGTGTAACGATCGCTTCCATCACGCTTCTATCCTAATGATCGTTCTCCAGATCGTAGCCGCGTTGTAAAAAGTTCCCGTCCTTTCTTACGACGACAAACTCTCGAAAATCGATCGCATCGCTCCGAGTGCGCGTTCCCCGTCGTCATTGTTGGATGTCAAAGTGACGTGTTGTTTAGAAATTGGGGCGACTTACACAACCTCTTCGTGAGATCGTTCGAGTATTACGAGCGTCAATCGGCTCGAAAATTACTGTTGTACGGTGCTTGAAAAATTATTATCTCTTTCATATTTCATATTTCTCCTTTTTCTTATTCAATCATATTTTAATATTCACAAGTTAATAATGACAAAATAACGAAGAATATAATACTTATAATATGATTGTCTAACTATTGTATGTATAATACTTATTGTCATGTCTGTATTTCATCTTTATCTTCAGTGGTGAATGTTTTAGAAGCCAAATTAAATTATGAAATTCAATTATTTACTGATATTTTTCAAGCACGCAACGAGGTAAAGCTTGACGATTAGCGAGTCGAAAAGCGATAAACGCGACTCGCCAAAGACGAATATCACGAAAGTTCAACTGTAACAGTTAAAAGTGAAAAAATGGCACATCGGTAAGAAGGAGAGGACGAAAACTAAGGGGAGAGTTAATGCATTTATAATGGTGGCTGGGTCTGTTCGCTACTTTTGCGGTTACATGCCCGTGCGATACTAATGTCCTGAAGCTACTAGGGCTCTTTGTGGTAATAATGGTGACAGCGAAACCGAGAAAAAGAGAGAGAAAACGAGAGAGACATGGGGGAGAGAGAGAAAAAGAGAGAGAGAAAGGGTAACATATTTTCAAATTATTATTCGCTTGAATGACTACGAGACACATGTTTCATAACGTAAAACTTGTCCGAAATCGCATTAATATTCAGAGAAAGACAGAATGATTATTGGCACATGGTATGATTATTGCATGATTACTAACATAGCTTTTTTTGACAACAACGCTTTGTAATAATAAATTTTGACATCTCTATATAATAATAAAATCTGCCTATTTTATTATTGTTTCCATTTCAAAATGTTTCTTTCATATTTAACGCTTCGTGTTAAGTTAAAATGTATAAAACTTAATTATGTTTAAAATTCGATTCTTTTAGTTGTGGCATCCATTATAATCTCTTATAAATTTTATATTAAAAATTTATGATTTGAAATTTTTTAATTCCACTATAAACATTAATTTTTTATTGTATTTATTTATATTTAAAAACTTCAACTTTAAAAAACATATGCATGGACATTTTATGAATTATAAAAATCAGGCCATCTAAAAAAGTCATACTTTAGTATACATGGAAAGAAAAACGAACTTTGCTGAGATACCTAAAAATTGAACTAGATACAGATCTAAAAATAATTTGGTTGGACTATAAAAACAATTATATAGGATACTCAAGTATAATGAGCAATACTGCGAAAAAATTTGATATCAATCATCTTCAGCGTCCTACATAATTATTTTGATAGTCTAACAAAATTATTTTCAGATATCTATATCTATATCTATATCTAACTAAATTTACTCGCGTAGATACTTTAATAAAACTGTTTTTCCATAAAAAAAAGTTTTTCTACAAAATTAATATGCATGAAAATAGAAACTTCTTCTTGAACAATTTATAATTATATTTTTTCACAAATTACTAATTTTATACTTTTTACAAATAAATTTTAAAGTTTCTTTTAAAAAATTTTAAAATCTGTTTTGTAAATCTTAGATTTAGTATATTCAAATTTAGAGATTTATTAGTCTTTAGAATACTTTACATTTTTTTTCTTTCTTCATATCAAATTTTAGATAAACAGATTATATAAGCATGATAAGAACCATAGAACGACACAAATTACTATTTTCAACAAAATTACAAAAACACGCGACCTCATTTTGAAACTCGGCAACGTTAATTAAACTTACCGGTTAAGCGTCCCGTGGGGTAAAAAGAGTTAATCAGGTGATTATATCCAAGCTAAGAGGAGGGCCGACAAATGCGCATGCAAATACGTCGTTACCTGACTGTTATCGCGCGCCATCCGATTAGCCCCGTTTTTCTAGCTATTTCGTGAAATTCCGCGGTGACTCAAGGGGGTACGGAATCGCGCACGAAATCGCGAAGCTGCCGTGACGCAAGTCGCGATCGAAACGAGCGCATTCGACATAAGTCCGCGAAATCAAGACGACCCGTTATGAAGCGGTTTACCGGAGGCGTGGGAAGCGTAGTTCTTCCGGTACGCTGTGGTGGCGGCAGAGGGAGAAGAAGAGGGTCCCCCCCTCCTCTCGAGAAAAATGAATTCTCACGATCACGATGTGTATGTAACGCGCTGACAATGTCGTCACATCGTGACGACGCAATGTCATAATGCTACCGTCGGAAAGTATCATCGAAAAGTCACATTCGGCTGTGTTTCGAGCATTTGGAAGATGTCATCTTACAATATTGCATTTCATGAAAAACGCATCTATTATCCCTTCCAAGTATAATATTAAAAAATTATCTGCCTTTTATGTATAAGACTAAAAATTTTCTAAACAAACAAAATAGAATGTAAAAAAATGTATTTGAAGAAAACATCGAGAATTAGACTCGTTTAGAAGCGTTTGGCACGAGAATCATCAAGATTATTTGCGATGTCTCAATTATTCGTGTACGCGGAAAAAATATCTAAAAAAAAATTTAGCTAAATACAGATGTGAAAATAATTTTGTTGGGTCATCAATATTATGTAAAAACTGTGTACGCTCAAGCTGGTTGTTAGAATGTCAAAATTTTTTTGCAGCATTGCTCACTCGAGTATCCTACATAATTATTTTAATAGTCCAACAAAATTATTTTCAGATCTGTATCTAGCTAAATTTTTTAGACTTCAGCAAAATCGTTCTTTCCGCGTATGAGAAATGCACATTTGTCATGTCAGATTTATCGCTCGTATGTCACTATTAATTCCGAGTGTGAATATCATCCGAGTGTAAAACCGCGAAAATTCTTTATTTTCAGTTTTAATTCGCGAGCGCTATCGCGCGGGAATGTATTCCCCACGATCGTTCGTCATTCCTCTTTCCGCGATACATTTCGCCCCGTTATAGATAACCCCATGCATTTGCATTCTTCGCGAATGCGGATTATCGTTTCTCTAGCCAGGCGCGTAGCAAAATACCGCTGCGCGCGCGTTCACGGTGTAACACTTGATGGCATGTAACGAGCGCAAAACCGTGTGAAGGATTCAACCTTCGTATCCCTCTTCGCCGTCGCGATCAAGTCCACGCGATGTAGTTTCTTCGGTTTGCGTCTCGTAGTTGCGCGCTGGCTCTCCCGAGGATTCTCAGAGCCGCGCGCGAGTCTCTTCGCGGGATAAGAGCCACGTCGCCAACCTAATTTCTTTCACACGTTCGAGGGAAGCATTAGCGCGATTGCGCTCGTGCTCGAAACTCGTGCCCGGCAAAATAAATCACGGTTAAGCTACAGTCACACCGCACACGATAGAACGTAATTTTAAGCTCGAATGAGTTTTCTCTCGCTACCCTGTTCGCCACTAATGAAGTCACGTTTGCTTATTATACCGCGAAAAAATATCGAGCGACGAATATCTCATTACAGCTCGAAAGCGATAGCTCGTTCAATATAAACGTATTAAGTGCGAAACTTTCATTGAATTATTCCACGTTCCTTTTTTCGTCTTCGTGCTCTTTCTTTTTCCATGGCGTGACATGTGTATCTGCTAATTGCAAGAGCGTACATTGAGTTACGCGATAGCGCGAAAAACGCGAGCGACGTAGGTGCGCGGTTGTGTGGTTTTATAAAAAAAAAAGAAACAAAATTCGAGCTACCGTGTAACACTTTAGAATTATGAGTCACGTTCCGAGAGCAGGATTCTCCTCGCGCAGGACGTGCAAAAGATGGACCAACATGTGTGGAGGCCATGAGTGCAACAAGGACGTAAGACGAATGCAAATTACTACCAATTAAAATTGCGTTTTTTTTCTCGAAAGCTCTCTGTATATTTTACCCTCCACATCGCATCAAACTGAAAAGATCTTAAACACTTTATCAAAAGATCTTTATCATTAACATAAAATCGTATCTTAAATTTAACAACTTATTTTTAATATAAAAATAAAATTGTATTTAAAACTTAGCTTTATCTTTGACACGTTTTATATATTTCGTTCGAATACGCCAAATTGAAAATTAACGAAGAATTATCCTTTTTTCCTTTTACGAAATTACAATTTTTTCAAAGAAATACATTTTTTCCGATAGCGACAATTAAGTATGTTTTTTGCTAATTCATGTTAGAAAAAAATAAATATTTATTAGAATATAATTAATATATAATCAGAAGAAATCAACGCGTATTAAAGTAACGGATTACAGTCGCTAGTCACGCAAGATGACAGTAACACCCGTCGCTAATCTTCCGTAGATATGCAAGATGCAGTCTCCAAGTGTATAAAACCCGGCGTGAATTACGGAATGGGATAAACGCGCGGATCTCATGGCGTTTCATTAAAATGCACTTTTCGAGCGAAACTTGGCGCGTCGATATTAAAGATCGAGAGAGGCGCACGCTTCGTCGGCGTTAGCACATACGTACTGCACGCTACTTGCGCGGCTTGCTTATGACCGGGCACGTAATTAGCCGATAAGCAGAGACGATTTGCCACGAGTAACGTAACGAGTCCTAATGACTTCTAAACAACCGAACGACCGAGCGACCCCGTGTGTGTGCGCGGCGTGTACGCAGCGTGAAAGCCGCGGAAAAGCGAGGAGCGTATCGCTTATCGCTGGAAAAGCGCTTTGCAGGTGAACCGCAATCTCTCGGCGCGTTCGGTTCTCAGCGTCGATTTCACGGAAAGTTTCGTGCGGAAAGGCATTGCGGTCGATCGTGACTGCCACGCGTATATGTGTACGTGTGTGTGCGCGCGCGCGCGCGTATGTCGTGCAATCGCTCAGATGACTCATTGTTGAGCGTAATTTGCGTGCGTGCGTGTTGCTTGATCACTCGATGAATGAGACGTCTGTTAAGGGAAGTGGAAGTAACGTAACGTTTTCGAATTATTCATCATGCGTAACCCTCGAATAAGTTTCCTTCAAGGTTCTTACTCGGTTTGATAAATTTAGCTTCTTAAAGACCTATCTGATATTTACGAGGAAAAATGAAAAGGAAGATATCGCGCGTGAGTCGAGCAGTTGTTCGGATAATTCATCGTTGGGCATAATTAACGTACAATTGATGGCGATTAAGGAAGACGTCTATAAGGAATCTAATAGGAAAAAAACACAGGAACGGCTGTTAGATAAATCCATGTGATTTCCGAGGAGATTACTGTAATTGTTAATCATGTCGACTGCGCATTATCCGTCGTTGATAGAGCGCATTTATCTATTCTTCCGTCGCAATTTGTTCTTCCAAAATCCAACAAGGATGCTCAAAGATCCGTGCAGAGTCAATTTGCGATTCAAAACAAGCTAACGTTCTCCAAGAAGTTATCATCTTGGACGTCTTTGGCATTTTGTATGATATATGATGATAGTAGTAATGAGAGTGAGTGGGATTATCAATCTCTGTACGTCACCTAGATCTAAAGAGTTCCTCAGTGACTCCCGTCAAAGATTACGAACTTAAAAATATACGGGATATGTAAGTTCGAACTCGCAAGTCACTTACGAGTCCGTCGCTCTCACACGAAGCCGCGATATCCCATATACGATTTATCAGAAATAAATTCTCAAGCAAATAAATAACTTCAAAGTCTTTCAAGTCCACGATTAAGATCCATTGAGATTCATTTAACACCGTCGAACTGGCAGCGTCTATCCTCGCACGGGATTGATTCAAAGTTCGCGTGATTTGATCGGGGGGATGGACTGGTTCTTGCCTCTATCCGAGTATTGTATTTTTTTTTTTTTAAGATGCCTCCTTGTATACAGTATTAAGTTTGTTGTTTGCAATTTTGATTTTGTTCCTGCTTTTCCCCTCCCGTGCGGCTTCTGCTCACGTACCCGGGTTGGGGATTATTTGCGTCTTTGATTTTCGCTGAAAGGACTTCGATTACGAAGACGATGCCATTAACAGTGAAGAAGAGGAAGAAGGGATTGATTCAAATTGCGATTTTAGAAAGTTGCGCGACTCTTGTGAATCTTCGCGTCGAGGATCTGGCGGGCGTTTATCGGGAGAAAAAGGGGGGCAAAAGCGTCCGCGTCGCCGTGGCGCCCGAGGTGTGGCCGGCGCCTCCGCGAAGAAGCGCCGAGTCACACCGCATCCGGGCGTGCACCGAGCAACAAAACTTTAAGCGGGCACTTAAGAAGCCGCCCGTCAGCCAGGAGCGTCACTAATTTTCCCGGCTTTTTGCCGCAGCGCGGCCTCCGTCCTCTCGCGCGACGATACGTGCCGCGGCGGACGCGCACACGTGCCCCCCTCCCGTGCGGTCTTCGATTTCCTCATTTTCGTCCTAATTAAGCGCGGCTGAATGTCAACGTGGCGAAAATTAATTATCGTACGTCATAACGATACGCGGTGAACAAGGTGAATGGGGGCGAAGGGGGAGAGGGAGAAATACTTCACGGCTCGAAGTATTGCGCGAGACATGTACGAGGATTAAAGCGCACGTCATGCTGATCTGTAATTTATGCCGCTCGCAATGTACGGTACTTCGCACTTTGACGGTATTTGATGAAACGTGTAGCGATTAATGTAGGTTGTATATAGGCACGTCAGAGATTCGATTCCATTGATACTTATTACATCGCGAGTGCATCGTACCGCATACAACCGTTTCTTCTATTTGCGTCGATCGGAAAACCATCGTGGAAAGTAATCTCTTTCCAAGCTACAACAATTCATTCCAGAGCGAGAAAATCGCGCGAAAAGCGCTTCTGTTTTTCTTGCTTCAGGCTATTTTGTACGAGTATTCAAAATTCGATCGATCATCAGCAAGCTCGCTCGTGCCGGAAACGTTCACGTTTTCAATTCGACACGCTTGAATTAACAGATAAAACACGAGTTTATTTCTCGGATCGGCATGACGGCAGGCGAAACGCAAACGAGATATAACGCGATATAACAGTAATTCGCGCGCGCTACGCAAGTTCTGTATCAAAAGCGATCCTTAATCACCGTTGTCCATTACGCCGATCCGGCGTAATGAGCGAGCAAACTGCCGACTGTAGAAATAAATAGCCGTAACGATTACGCCGTGTACAATTGCGATGTGCGCGCAGCCGCCAATGTGATATGGGAAACGAGCAGCGTCTTTGAAAATCGTACGGACTTGGCGGCACGCAATTACGCGCAAGAAAAAATTGAACGGTCGCCGAAATGCAGGCGGTCTTTCACAATCGGAGCGGCGCAACGCTTGGCAGCGCTCGCTGCCTGTCATTACGCCATTCGCCCCACCGGTAATTGACAGTCTAATGACACAGTCTAGAGTCTGGCGCTTGCCTCGCCCAGCCTCTACCTTTTCGTACATCGTACATCACGATCTACAAGGATCCTCATTAACGATTCGCCTTCTTTGTGCGCGATCGACCGCTTGTCTAAACTAAACGGCCGCCGGCAGAAGTCGCGAAGTCATGACTTGTGGGTGTTCCCTGCTAATCACCGTACGTTCGGCGCGACGGGAGGAACAAGAGAGTAATGATAATTAAGTGCGTAATGAGATTAATATAGCCGGCGCGCGGTGGATTTTGCATATCGGGCGCATATGTGTAAAATCGAGATTTTAATTGAACTGAATTTAGTTGGGAACGACTACCGTAAGAAACGTAAGAATAAGAATATATATGGAAAAAAAGATAAATGAAATTTTTTAAATAAAAGCATAGTTAAAATCAATTTTTTTCAGGCTGTTTGTAAAATTAGATTGCGTTATCCTTGTTCATGGAAAAAAATAGAAAAGAGTTTACGTTGATGTTTTATTCTTATCACGAGTGAAAAAGAAAAAAATTTATATGACTACGCTGTAAAAAAATTTAAATAACAAATAATACTAGGACCGATTCTATTATTTGCCGCCTGTAATTTTTTAAGAAATGAGAGAATTATATAGAACTTTGTCCGCCGATGTTACACTCGTTTATTCGGGACGAAGCGTGTCAAAATGATTCCGCGGAACCATCCATGACATGCGATTTTAATTTCGTTCGGTAAACTTTTGACGCGGGGCTTGCGAGCCGACCAACAAGCCTGCTGATTAGATTGGAAAGAGATGGATGGGAAAACTACGAAACTATAGGCGCCACTGAATGACTTTGCAAAACCGCATTTACAAAGGATGCCGCAAAGGATTTTGAAACCGATTCCAACTGGTCTTACTTTCGTAAAGGAACCGACGATGGATATGAAATTAATCTTGTAATGGACCACTGTAAAGTGACAGTTTTTCAAATAACAAACCTTTTCATTCTAAATGTATTCTCCATTGTCTTAAGTTTTCTGTACATGAAAAAAAAATTAGTTACAGCGACCAAAATCTGGTGGTTAATTGTGTGTAATGTGTACAACTGAAATTTAGCTACCACACAGATTTTTGCTACTGCAATTAATCTTTTTTTATCTTTTTTTTCGTATATTTTTGAAGTCTAAATAAGCACAGACGGAAATAAGTTGCATGCTCGTTTCAACACACACACACACACACACACACACACACACACACACATTTCAGAATTTCCTTAGAAATTACTTTATTCCGATTGTCCAATTTTAATTTATAAAAAATGTATTTATTCTTATTTATTTATTCTCGAAAAAGAAATCTGTGTGCCGTAACAATCAAAGATATTTTTAGCTTACTTATTATTAAAGTGTCGACGAGGATGATAGTCTTAAGATAGGCCGCAAAACTGGTAACGGAGACGCATGACTCTTGAGATACTTGTTCAGGTTTTGGCCAACGATGCTCGCGTTTAACCACGTAAACAACGCCTTTGTTGGCCGCCGCGATTTCCATTTACGGATTCGACACGCGCCGGCACAAAGAACCGTGCCGCCATGCTTCCGAGACGGGGAATCGTGATGAGAAGCTTTCTATCCGATATTCAACAATGTATAACGCGAGCATCGAGAGGTCGATCGATCGTCATGGTTCCATCTTTGTCTCTTTAGAGTCAAACTTTTAACGGCTATTCAACGGTTTTTTACGTTAGCCTCATCATATAGTCAATCGCGCGCTGAAAGGCAGATACTTCTAGTAATCATTTAATAAAAATTTCCTCGGTATCTCTTTCTCTCTCTTAATAAATTCGATCGAAAAAGTCATACAATATAAAATGTTCATAAAAATTATTTTTAACTTTTCAATATTGTTCAGAGAAAAAGGCTGTTGCTGTTTTTTACAATAACAACTATAAGTATAATTAAGCATAATAGATACGATAAAAATTTCCAGAGCTTGCTCCTGTTAGTAATATTACATATAATATTACAATAAAAATATTATCGACATATTTCACTCACCGTTTTGATATGGATTAACTGAATAAATTTTTAAACGTAAAAAAAACTGGCGTATATTGCTCGCGATATTGTTTGCGTCCCAGTGGCGACCACAAAATTAATTATCCGCATATGTCGCGTTGTCTCATTTAGAAATTAGTAACGCATCTCTCGTTTCGCTTACCTTCTGTTTTGGTACCACGTTTTCACTTGCGTGTCCGTCAGCTGCAGTTTCGCCGCCAGCTCCATCCTGTCCTGAACGCTGAGGTACTTTTGCCGCTCGAAACTCTTCTCGAGGGTCTGAAGCTGGTGATCCGTGAAAGCTGTGCGCGCCTTACGCTGCTTCTTACTTTGCGCGGAACTCAAGGAACTCGAGGACGAGCTTTTAGGATCATCCTCTTTGCCACCTGAAATTGCAAAACTGTTGATATTGAATGTCTCTTTACTTTCCTTCCGTCTAGTCGTGCAACTTAGCTGTAAAATTATCTCCAAAGAGAGAGCAATTATTGTTGATTGAACATGCACTCATAAAAGTTACTTGAATTCTCAATGAATAACAACATATAATTTAATTACAATTACTTATTATTTCTAGAAATTTAAATATATAACGAGATTTCACTTGTCATTTAACTTCGAGCAAATTTTAACTTAAATTTTTACCTAAGATTTATAAACTTTTCGAAATATCATGTATAAGTCACGATATCACTAGTACAATTATTTTGTCAAAAGAATTTCTGTAAAGAATTGCCAGTCTATCAGAAATTGCGAAGTGCCGAAGTGCCAAGCTTTTGTTTTCACGGAGGGTGGAATCGATGCCGCGTGGATTATACGTGGTAGACGTTTTTGTCGTTGCCTGCATGGCGATTGCAGCCGCCTCTCTATCGGCGAAACAGAGAGAAAGAGAGAGAGAGAGAGAGAGAGAGAAAGAGAGAGAGATATCCTTTTGTTCTCAGTTCAACTCTCCGCGCAGCCGAGAGCCGATTGGCTGATATCGCGGATTGGACCACGCAGCCGCGTCGAGACGCCGCAAATTATCCCCCCGATACGTTGCCGTATCCGGAGAGAGATAGAGAAAAGAGAGGGTAGGATTCCCCGAGGAAACCGATTACACTCAATATGAGTCACACTCACACAGTCGTCTGCGCTTGTGCCCATTTCATCCCTCTCGAAACTTATTACATCGTCGTTCTTGTCTCTGTCATAGAAAAACAGCCTAGTGAGGAACAGGTGATTTTCCATTTTAACAGAACGGGAAATTGAAAGCGATTTTAGATATATATATCAAAGAGAAATGAATGATGCAATAATAATGAAAGAAGCAAAATAAGAAATTTGGTCTCTTTGGTCTCTCAAAGATTTTTAAATTTAATCAGAATAATAATATATATATTATTTATTGCTGAGATAAAGTTGAATTAAAGTTAAAAAATTTTGAAGAGTGACCCAATATCACGCTCCGCTTTTCTCATTATAATTTTTCAAGAGAAAAAGAGGACAGAAAAGAGACAGTTTCTACAAGTATTGTTCGTGATTAGTTTCTCTAAAAGTCATAACTTCCAAATTATGTAACTTTTGTGAAACATAAATTTTTAGAGCAATTTTTTTGTGAACCTCCCCCCTTTGCTTCATCAAATAAATTATCCAACCCTCCTCGAATTATTCCGCAGCGGGGGACGTGTCTTGTTGCGAGTAAATCAAGCAACCTCCAGAGAAGTCCCGATCAGAAAACCATCGAGACTTAACCTCCTGGGGGAATAAAAGCCCGCACAGGCTTCTAAAAGTATCTAAAGGCCCGTTGTCGCGAACTCATCGATTGGAACGGTCGTGCACGGCGCGGGAGAAGTACCCTGGCAGGAGGTGGAACCAGAGGGGGGAATGCAGCCAAGAATAACATAGCGCCGGAAGGGAAGTGGTGGAGAGAAGAGAAGGTCGGAAAGATAGAAAGCTCGTGGATTGAGTTAACCCGGACGAAAGCGCAGCTCTTAGTCCCCGTTTGATCGGCCAGATTCGCTCGAACAGGTCCAGAGTCTACCGCGCCATGTTGGCATGCATGTGCGCGCGCGCGCGTGAGCACCCCCGATTCCCTCCCTAGAAAAGGCTTGGAGCGAGGAACCCCGTTCGGCACCACACAGTTCGATTCGACTCCCGAGACTTGTCCGCGAAACCGGTGGAAAGGGGTGGACGCGAAAAGGAGCGAGGGAGGAGGAACGGGGGAATATAAGAGTGGAACGGTGGAAACGGAGGTTGGAAAACTAAATTTACTATGTGATACACTTAGAGCCCGGGTCCCGACCAACGTCGGAGTTCTCCTTTTGAGACACTTCCAAGATGTTAGGCGGAACTTTTCCCACCCCCAAACCCCCTGCTCTTCCTTTGCGCAGTAACTCGAGAACCATCGCGAAACATCCATCCCTCTTTTTTCCCAGCCGCCCGTCCACCCCGCCGTTCGTTTGCGAGGCACGTAGCGCGAGACTCAGGGCTTATCTGTGTCCGCCTCGTTCTCACGAGCGTGTTCATGCGCCACTCTTTACCCCAGCGTTTTCACTTTGATGCGAAATGGTGATCGGCTTTGCGCAAAGTGGTCTCTATCTCCGGATTGAAATCACGACTCGCGATCATATGCTGCGTCGATCTGCATCGTGTATCGAGATAAAATTAAAACGCGAGATATGTCGGTGCAAAATGAATCGATGAGCGAGGTAATGGTTAAATCGTATACTTCAATTGTCTGCTAATAACACATAAGTAATGTTATTGATATATGTTCTTCGAAACATTACACAATGGCTATTATGCTTTTCATCGACAGCAAAAATAGAAAATTGTTGAAACGTAAAAAAAATACGTCCAAGTTATTCAGTTAGCGATTCGCTCTTTATAGCATTGCTCCTCTATTCAGCTTTGTAACCTAATGATTCGCTTCAACGTGAGAGATAATCGATATTTTTTTCTTCACTTATAACAATAATGCGACATTACAAATTCCACGCATTATTCATTGCACCATAAAGCCATCCAATTATCCGTCCGATAGTTGCAATATTACCCAGTCCCATCAATATAATTACACAGCGACATTACACATTAAAATCGACTCATCAATGAACTTTCTTCGCGAATACAAAGCGCGGCTCGTTGATCGTGACGAAGCGCGCATCACTTATCAAACAAAACATGTGCATCAAATCGCGTCCTTGTAACAAAACTTTAGCGTTAAAATGGATCTGTTTCGCGTAAGGCAGCGGTTTGAATTCGCCCGACAGACTTTTCTCTCTTTCTCTCGCGTAGAATATTTCAGCAAAGTTCTCAAAATACTCTCAAGATGTTACCGGGAACTTCGTCTAGAATAACTCGAGCACTTCTTTCCTTTTGGAGACTAGGACAGTTTTCCTTTATCCTTTCACATCTTTTGCCGACACGACACGTAGTCATCGGGTTTTATGTATTTGTCTATGGTTATAAAACGTGTTACGACTTTTTCTCTGTATAATATACTCTGTATATTATTCTAAATCCACGAAACAAACGAGCGAGTTCCCGTAGAGATTTTTCAGTAATGCAAACTTTTGATCGTGGATAAAGTTAGATGAAACGATCAGGTTTCATTTAACCGTTAATATTTCTTTTTATCAGAACACTGTGACAATTTCGGTAGAAACTTCCAAGCAGAATTTGATACCAGTATAATTTTAAAGAAATTTAAATTTTAACAATATAAATCAAAGATAATCTTTATTTTTATTTTTCGTAACAAAAAAATGATGAAAGAGGATACATTTCCATATCTATCTATCATATTTCTTTCCATATCTGTAGAAAAACAAATTTACTGAGATTATAATGGTTTCGATCCTCACGAGTCGAGCGGAAAATAATACATTAGACGCGCGTTTTCCTGACGCGTTACTACTGCGTGACGTGCGACAATAGCTCCGCGTTAATTAACGCTAACGTTCGCGAGATATTCGTGTTCCATAAGTCACGACGGTAAACGTCATTTCCACTGTCAAGCGGCGAAATGTATTTTAAAGAGGTTCTCGCAAACATGGCGCTCGTAACGGATGTGCCGCGCCAGTGAAAATCATGACGTGTTCTCAAGTCGCATTACGTGAAAGAGAAAGAGCAAGGGAGAAGGACAGGGAAGAATGGAGGAAACGAGGGAGACTTGCGTGCCACAAGCATCGCCGCGATACAATGTATGGCGCATAAAAGTGAGATTAACAGGATGTTTATCGAGCAATTATGTGCCGCTGCAATTAGTGCCAGCATGTTGCCGTCGTCGTCCACGTCGCGGTCAAATCGTTCACGTCGCGTCATCATTGTGGTTTATGCACCAATTGTGATTGTAATTTTCAAACGCATGAAAATTATTTAAGCAAAATTGAAACTTTAACAACAAATATTATTGGGAAAAAAACCTTCTTGCATTTATAGATTTTGTATTCCTCGTTTTATCTTGACTTTTTAAGTAGTATGCAATACAAAACTTATTTAATGTATACAAATTGAGAAATTTTAGGAAAATAAAGCATACACTAAATATTTCTGCATTTACATATTATGCGTGCATATAAACACTTATCTTAAATTTCTTTTTACAAAATTTCTTATGATTATCTTCTTCAATATATATTTTTCTCGAAATTTTTAACGAGACTGTGCCTATTTCTGTCGGCTTTATCGAAAATATTCAAATAATAGTTAATAATAATTATTCAGTACAAACACAAAGAAAGATAGATAGATAAAGAGATAGAGAAAGAGAAAGAGAGAGAGAGAAAGAGAAAATGAGAGAGAGAGAGAGAGAGAGAGAGAAAGAAATGTTCTCATAAAAAAATTATATTATAGCCATTAAACATGGCGACAGGCAACTTCCCGAGCAATCGGGCACTTCGACATCGTTACTGGGCCAAGGACTGCATGCGAAAACTTGCAGACACTGTGACGAATGCGCAGGATGTAGAGAGTGCAGCGCAAGTAGTTGCAACCGAGGGAGTTAGCCGGACGGATCGTAAAAATGGGAATAATAAAACTTTCGCAAAGCGTTGCCTCGCACTTTATGATCTTGGCGGATGAGGGTGGGGTGGAAGGGTTGCTAAGGCGAAAAGTGGGAAAGAGAGGAGGAAAAGCCAGAGTTTCCATTGTGCTGCGTACCCGCGATTTTATTTGCTTATTACTTTATTTCGCACTGAGTGCATCGCGTAAGTAATCCGCAGAACAGCGACAGAGAGGCACAGAGAAGTTATGAACCTATATTTTTGCATATAAAGTTCTCTCTTTTATAAGTACAAAATGTAGATTGTATAAATAATCATTGACGATAAAAAAAGAACTACTAGTGGCCGATCGGAGAGGAATAAACATGGAGATTTCCGACGAACTTTCTTCCTCTCAAGAAACGAGCATCTAACGGTGCTTTTTTATCGAGTGTTAACCGCGACATTCTCTGAAGATAGATCATTATTTAGAAAATATGGATGGGAGTAGTCTACTTATTTTTCGTATTTATATTTTTTGAAATAGTTGATCAGATAAGTAAGCTCATGTAAATATCAGAAGTGCTTCAATTTTATACAATAACAACTACAACAAAAGCGCTAATTTTTTAATAATATGGAATTGTTGTCTCAGTAGGAATCTATATCGCATGTATATCTTAATTTTATACACAAATTGACAATAGAGCTAATTCCGTGAGCGACATTACTAACAAGTTACAAACATAAAACCCTGTGAGTAAAACCTTAATTTTTTCCACGGAAGCACCTAGGGAAGCTGTTGTGGAATTTTGCTTACAAATTCGAGTCACACCTCTTCGCTTGGCCCCGTGTCGTACGGGGTTGCTCTCTTACCGTCGCCACCTACATCCCCTCGTGTCGCATACAAAGGCAGTGGCCCTCGACGGGGCAGAATCTGACCCCTCTTCTGTATTGTGTTACCGCGTCGCCACCTTTGGGGGAGAAAACACTGGGAATAATGTTATGGGGCAACGTTTTATTGCCTGCCCACTCTATTTGCAGTTATCCCACGGGGGACAAAAACTGTCGGCAAGAATTTCAAAAAACAAACTACGGGTTAAGCCAAATTAGTATCCCATACGTCGACTTTTCATAGGATCCAAAACCGTTTTATATGTTTATATTTTTGACATTCTAATTTTTAATCTAAAAATAAAGTATATCATAAAGTATAAATATATAAAAAAGCCCATGAGCAAAATATTATTAATAAAGTAGTCATGTACAAATGGTTAAATATGTGAACAAGAAATTTCTGGCGACAAGGATAAATATTACACAATATTTACAGATACATAACCATGTTATTAACGTAATTAATATCGTTATAGCGCACGTTAATAAAATAGTTCTTGTCATGATATCGCATTAGGATCTGCGCAATCGTAACACCTCTTCGATAGCTATCGTTTCATAATTTATTTAAGGATATCATAGCAGAGTAAGGACTGCGAGGTATCGTGTGACGGTTTGCACGGCGATCTATGCCGCCGCATGGAAATATTATAGGGAAAAATGCAATCGAGTGTTACTGTCAGATCATATTATATGAGCCTAAGGTTTCCGCGGGGTGCATTCGTGTTTCTCGAATTTCACGAAGCGCATTCCGCGCAGGCGGTGAACAGAAATGCGACGATTGCATCAAGCCACCGTTCGCGGAATAATTGCGAAAATACGAGAGCAAATCTTTCGCTTCATAAAAATCGATTCGCACCAGCTCACTCAAGATCACACTATAAATATTTATATTTATCTTTAGAACTTGAATAATTTTTGTAATTTCTGCTGGCTCTGATTAAAAACAATATATTATTTATATATATGCATATAATTATGTAAAATGTATTAGAACATTATAAATTATTTTTGTACGTACGAAACATCTTTGCGTACACGCATGTCTTTTCCTAAGAAATTGTTTACCGACCCCAACAATCGGATTTTTATTCTCAAGTCGAAAGATGCTCGCAATTACATATATCAGGAGCGTAATTCGAAAGTTTTTGAACTACCGCGGAATACATTAGCAATAATTACCCCGTTATTTTGAGCCAGCGCGCGGCTCGAGTCGCTTACGCGCGCATTATACGACCGGACTTCGCTAAAGACTTCCTCGCGTATGCCGCCGACAGGTGTTTACCGTCGCTGTCGGGATTCGCGCGGTTGGTTTCCACAACGCGTTCGCGTAACGAGATTCTCAAATCCTCTTAAGCGCTCGGCATTCGCGTTGACAAACTTGACCTCGCTTTCTCGAAATCGATACTGATCACGCCGAAAGGATAATCGTCAAATTACAGACAATAATTTAGTTAATTAAAAGTTCGATTGAAGCCTAATGGTTTCAAGCCGTTTTAGTCGAGGTAAGTTTCATTCGAGATTTCACTTCCCGGGACTCCCGGACAATGCGCTTCTGCGCATTGTTACCTACGTAAACGTTTGCCTCCGTCGGAATAATTAATCACCCGCGCATAATCTAAGATCGCCCGCTTTGTAAACACGATACCCTCCCTCCGCGCGATCACTCGCTACGATTAGATTCATCATGACATTCTGCGCAACATCAAATCGTAATGATTGCCAAACGCTAAAACGCAACGTTAAACATTGGTTTATCCTCGGTGTATTGTGCTGAAACGATCAGATCTTCTGTGGCTTATGACACCACGCATTTAACTGATTTTTCAAAATCACGCTTTAATGAATTCCCTCCACGTATATTTTCCATGTATCAATGTTACAAAATAATTCATCAAGCATGCAATTTTTATTTAATAATCGAATTATCACTTCATCTTTATTCGATATTCGGATAATCGTTTTCATACGTCACTCAAAGCCAGTGCGTCACTCGTCCCCGGCATTTGTAGCAACTACCAGCCGCATTCCAGTTCTCGACATTGCCGTACCGTTGAATCTCTCCTCGCTTCTCGGCTCGATATTCAGATCGTGGATTAATCCGGCGCGTAGATTGTGTCGTCAAAAGTCCGACAGCCGGCTTGTCGGGGTGCTGGCAAAAAGGCGCCTTCGGATACGAAATTGCTTTCGTCTCGCGAAAGTCCCCTGCATAGAGCTAGCTAATCCGTGCCGACTTCTAAACGGTTGCCAATCATTTCCGGTTCTCGGATTAGTCGCGCGTCGAAAAGTCAGCGAGCTCGTCCGTAAGGGCATGAAACGGCCCGGTCTCTGGCAGGATCTTCCGGACCGATACGAAGGTGACAACAAT
The DNA here is from genome assembly GCA_037157785.1 of Cephalotes varians. Taxonomy (NCBI): domain Eukaryota; kingdom Metazoa; phylum Arthropoda; class Insecta; order Hymenoptera; family Formicidae; genus Cephalotes; species Cephalotes varians. Next base: position 487,752 of record JANQDE010000075.1, read on the forward strand.
GTGAATCTGGGGATGAATGTTGGCTTCGTAAGCTGCTTACAAGCGACTCGCACACGCGCCCAAGAAATGATATTTCGCGCTGAGAAAGATCGGTTTTTTCACGCCTTTCTCAACCAGCTAGAATGGAGTGCATTGATCCGATATTAAAAGAAATGTATAGAAGAAGAAACTAGAAGGTACAGAAACTGGAGGTATTTATTATGCTCTGAACGCATATATGGTTTATACTCGTGTGAATTTGATACATCACACAGTGACGTAACTGTTGTTATTTTTCATAAATTGTATTTTTCATAAAAAATTCGAAATTTCAGTTTCTCAGATTTCTCCTCTCCTCTCCTCTCTCCTCTCTCTCTCTCTCTCTCTCTCTCTCTCTCTCTCTCTCTCTCTCTCTTTCTCTCTCCTTTCTCTCTGATCCACTTTCTCTGATCTACTTCTTAAATTGTTAATAATTGATGTATAATCATACATAATTATTAGCTTTTGATTTTTACCAATACGCTTCATGGTATAAATAAACATTTTGCAATTAATTAAAGAGCGCCTAACGATCAAAACTAGATCTTCGTTATGTTTCTTTCGCTAATGTTTCTTGTATAATTTACATTTTCAAGTTCATCAAACTGCGCGCCGAATAAATTTTTGATCTTAAAACACACTCTCTAAATCGGAATCAGTGTATTATTCACTGATTTACAGTGCTATACTTATAACTGCGATCATTAGTGAATATTTACCGTTTTTCAACGATTTTGATTAAGAAGGAGGTAGTTTCACTGATCAAAATCAGTGTATTATCACTGAAAGACAGTGCATAGTTCACTGAATGATGTAGTTATAAGTACAGAATTGAAAATCAGTGAAATATCACTAATTTGGATTTAAAGAGTAATGAACAAGAATAGCAATATCACAATATTAAATCGATAATCAATTTAACAACAGTGATGCTAACAGGCATCTGTTAATCCCTTTCCCCCTAAATACTGTAAAGAATTTGTTACGAAAAATAATACCTCAGTCAAGGATCGAACCTAGAATCTCTCGACTTTCCGGGGCGAGTGTCTTAGTCACCTCGACCATTGAAGCATAAACGCGTTGCGACAAATCGATAATATTGCAAATGACTAAAGGAGCAATCGGCAAAACATCGCGTTCGAAAATAGCGAAAAAATAATTTCACGTGGCATCGGTGAGACGTGTACGACGATGTGAAAACGGATCAAATTAAATCCATATTATATACTTGCTCGCATATTATATACTTGTGTTCCGCTTCGCGATTAAAACGACATCTTTAAATTGCTCTTCGCCAATAATTCCCCGCTCATCAGCCTGACGTACGAAACGCACACGTGTAATTGTCGCGTAAGGACATAACCAAAACGATAATTAGAGACTCGCGATCCTCTAGCGAGAAATAAACAGCTAACGAGCGATCGGTGGTGCGACGTATGATCGATGCGTAAATCCGCCGGCAATTACGTCTAGCTGTTAGTCCGACGTTAATAATTTTCTAATCAACGCCACGTGAAAGATCGATCGTATTTGTACCATGACGAGCCGCGGCGTCGCTCGGTCCCGCCGTTGCGCGATGGCGGAATGTAATAATCGAGACGGGAAATTGGAATGGACGAACGGAGGCTTTAACGGCGATGAGAAGAGGATGGGAGGGATGGCCGCCCCCCCCCTCCCCCGTAAAAAATCGCTTGGGCCAATCTACGTGAAAGCGTGCGGTGCGGCAATTACATCGGCGTTACTCCTCCTAATTGTCCTTCATTAATAATTCTGCGACCGCGGCGCGGATGGCCACCACGGAAGGTGGATACCATTTACGCATTAGCGATTATGGTCGCGACGCGAGACTGACCGCGACTGATAACGCCAATAACGAACGCGCGTCATTAGCTTAAAAGAGGAAAAATCGCCTCGCTTTTTAATACCGTAAGCGGGGGTGACTTTGTGACTAGCGGGGTGAAATTGTGACAAATTATTAAATTTCCAATAATTTGAATTCGAATTATTAGAAACTTAACACTTGTCACAACGTCATCCCGCTAGTCACAAAGTCACCCCCGCTTACGGTATGTATTCGGTTCATGCCTCGCGTCGCGTCATTCGCGAGAACCTTTGAGGAGACGACGGGCTCAGACTAAGGCTTCGTTCGATATGAGGAACAGACTTATGATCGCAATAAGCAGCCTTACAGATATTTATTTATTCATAAATGTAGCGGACTTGTTAATACTTATAACGTGCAGACGTAGTAAAAATTTATCACGCAACGAAATGACTTTCTAATGGATCTTATACTTTACGCGATACGTTATGTGATATTTGTATCGATATTCGTTACAAAGCAAGTATTTGCTAATATACGGATCTTCATATCTATGAATTATGATTAAAATTGAATACAATGTGTTAATAATTAATTAATTGTTTGGATAATAATATTATTTTATTATTATTTCAAGAATTTATATTTTAAATATGAATTTATATTGTAAATCAATATTATAAAAAACATGAACAAAAGGGACAAAGTAACAAAAAGTATATGAGAATGTTCGTTGCAAGTGACAATATTCCTTTCGCATTATATGTATACACGTTTTAGTCTTCGCAAAATATTATAAGATATTTATTTTATAGTTGTCGCTTGTAAAGAATGCTAGTATTATATAAAAAATTAATACGTTTTGTCATTTGTTTTATTTTTTAAAGATTGATTTAAGTGATCTCGGAAGATGACGTTTCCTTTCAACTAACATTCTTTAGTGAGTTATCATATATTGAGTCCAAAGTGTAATAAAAACATAAGAGCGGTAGCACGCGGTACAATCGCACGTACGTGTCGCACGATTCGGGCCCGGCACGATTCGTCGGCATATCCCTTATCGCGGGCACTTTTCCCTATTCCCCCCCGTGTCACCGTAGCGAGGCAAGGACGACGATTATCGATTACCATGACGTGACTCTCGAGATTTCCAAACGCCGCGTCGGGGGCTGGTCATTGGTCTTGTCCGTGAAACACTTTAAGGGGAGTTATAAATAGCGACGCGGTGCAAGGTGCGAGTCGTCGGCGAGTCAATGTCGTGGAAAAATTGGCGCCTTAATAGCCCGCTGATGTTTTCACAAGGAAGGAGCGCCGGATTTAGTGCCTGCGGAAGCAGTATTAGTGTTACCCGTCGTAGCCCGCCGTCGCCGCTTCTAATCACATCGCCGTCGTCCGCGTAATTGTCGCTAATGCGCTTCTTTGAGGAAATAAGCCGATTACGGAACAAACAGCTGGCTCTAGTCGTTGTGGCGAGCAGCTTCGTTGGAGCGTCGCGTTTAAAAACAAGCAGTCCGGGGAGAAAAGGAGGACGATCGGTCAGGAGAGGTCCGTGAATTAACGGAAATTGTGCCGATACGCTCGGCACAGGTTACCTTAATAGCCCCTCCGAGTTTCGAGAGAAAATCGCCGCCGCGACCCGCCGATTTCTGCGATCGCCGTAGCGACGCAAACGTTTATTATCGTAGTAGAAATCGAGTAGCAAGTAATACTTTTCGTACGAGCGTTATATTTACATTTATATTTGCAGCTTCACGCGCGTCACGGAGTTAATAATTTGCCACGCGTGCCTCGCGGGAATTAAAGTGAAAGTTTCAATTGTAATTAAAAATCAATTTTCTAAACGTCTCGCTTGCACTTTCGTTATGCGAATGTGAGTTTTTGCGTAACACTGGTAGCTCAAAAGTGTTATGAAATTCGGCGTTGTCCGATCAAAGACGATAAGCACTTGCTTAGCCCGAGAGATTGAACTCCGGAGGATAGCGGGGCACAGGTAGAAAAGATGAATGAAATAAATGAGGGTAACATAATTAAAGCTTTCGAATGCCGAGCTCCAATTTAGAACCATTAGAATTCCTAAACGTTGTCAGATAGGCACAGCAACCCGTAGAAAAAGAGAGAGAAAGAGAGAGAGAAAGAGAGAGAGAGAGAGAGAGAGAGAGAGAGAGAGAGAGAGAGAGAGAGAGAGAGAGAGAGAGAGAGAGAGAAAGATATTTCTCAACGGAGAACTGATTCTCGAAAGAAGCGTTCTCTATGCGTACAACTATGCGACGGCCGACGTGATCTCACCGATTGGAACATCCGGTCGAGAGGGACCGTGTTCCGTAAATGTCCTTGACACCTCCGTGAAAGTCCACGTGAATGATTTTTGAAACAAAATCATAATACTGGCATATTTTGTAATAAACGTAACTGCGGGCTATCATTTGACTACCTCTCAATCAAGTTGAAGTTTTGACTATCATATGAAAAAAATTCAACGCTTTTATTCCTTTACTCTCTCTCTCTCTCTCTCTCTCTGTCTCTTGTACGTTTTAAGAGCTACTTAATTACGTAACTACTTAATCACGCAAATTATACACGCCATTTATCTATAAATATATAAAGGGAAAAATGGAGCAAAATCGAATATCATCCATGAGAAATTGAAAAGAAACTCGATAAAACTAATAAAGCTATTGCTAAATAGAATAGCTATTGCTTAATAGAATTTTAAAGCAATTATTGCACGTCTTAAATGTCTTAAATGTTTTAAATTTTGCCGCTTGAATTAATGGAGATGTGCAACTCTTCATGTGATTCATCCTTCTCTCTCTCTCTCTCTCTTTATGTGTATCCCATTTCTTTTACAGTATATCTGTCAAAAACCTAACTAGCTTATTACTTCGTTTTAATGACGTGACTTTTTCATTCCACTTAAGAAAGAGTGGGAATGTTCTTGAAACGTCACGAACCCCGATATTGCCTCGGCTTCATCACGTCGTTACACCGAGCGACAAGCACAGTTCCGAAAGCGTGTAATAAAATGTCATTTACCATTGGACGTAACGGAAGCACCGTCGTGGTGGCTGGCGTCGCTGTCCTCGTCTAGATTGCTATTGCTCAAGGACGTTCTGGACTGATGCCTGACACTGAGGTCCCGCGGCGTCGAGGGTGGACTTCCGGGTGGCTCCTGACTAGGCAGTCCGGATTGATGCATCTTGCTGGACGCACCACCCAAGATATCGGTGATCATGAACCTCGACCTTTGAGGCATCGTCGTCGAGGCATCGCCCCTTTCCAAGCTGTTGTTATTGTTCAAATTGTTGTTTCGCGAATCCAATCCGTTGGAGAGACGTTCCACCGCCACGCCGTTCCGATCGACGATGTTCTCCAGCCGATGCGCCTCCAGGCCGGACATCCTGCTGAGATTCAGACCGTTATTGGCCACGGCGACGCCACTGAGAGCGGCCACGTGGTGGTTCTGCTGATGATGGACCGTCATCACGGTAGACGCAGGTGGTTCCTTCGGGCTACGGGCACCTGCAGGTGCCTCTGTCGCCACCCCAGGACTCGCCCGGTACCTGGGAGACAGAATCTTGCCGACGGTGACGACGTAGCTTATCCCAGGAAGAGATCGTGCCCTCTCACTCTATTTCAACTGCACTTCACTGTAACCTCGGTAGACCCGATTTCTGAATCACTCCTCTTCCCCTCTTGCGCGTACGATTAGCGCGTTGTCCGGCATCATTTGACGCTCGATCTCTATCGCGATCGAAGAATTGATTTTTCGACGAGAGGGTCAGGAAACCTTTTTTGCGACGAACATTAGTGTCGAAAACATGAATATAAATAAAGCTCGATCTTAAAGATTTAGAGATTGTGCTTTCGGTTATTGTGGCATCGGGACCTTCAAATAGCGAAAAGCCAAGACGATTTAAGAAATCGACCGAAGTGAAAATCTTACGGGAAAATCTGGAGTAAATGTCACGTGAGACAGGTATTTGCGTAGCAACGTGTGTGCACCTTGCACTTCCTCCCGCTCACTCGGTCGCTCCACCCCCGCCACCACCTTCTTCCAAGGCGCAATTAAGGGGCCGCTCGGCTCGGCTCCCTGGTTAATTGCTAATTGGCCACTTAACATAATTGCCGCGCATAAGAGCGGAGCCGCCGGCCATTTCCGCTTTTCTTTTTCTCCTTTTTCTTGCCCGTTCAATTATTAATTATTTTTATATAAGACCGTTGCGGCGCGTTCTCCTCTCACTTTTGCACGATTACGCTTTCGGCGGTGTAATCTCATCAATGAAGAAACAAGTTCGAGACCTCCGATCGTTCGCCAATCAATCGTTCAATCATAAAATAAAGACTCAATGAAACATTTCGAAAGAAAAATTTCAAAATATTAATACATTCTTCGCGTTAGTTTTCCAGATCACAATTGTGCCTGATCACTTCTATCAAAGTCCAGTCGGTCTAGCAATCGCCACTCTATCTCGATCGCGTCCGTTTCGAGAATCTGTGTTTAACCGGCTTACACGCTCGGTCGCCTGTCACGCGTATCAGGATTCATCACTTTTATTTCGTCAACGCTTACCGATTTTGATATTGGCAATATGCCGTTGCAGTCTATCAGCACTGTTCTTCTTCGGATGGCACTATCACCTGACTCGTTGCTCACTCGTTGTTTATCGCGTTGTTAAACCATCCGGATGTCACTTTGAAAAGACCAGGTCAAATTTCAGGTGTCTGCTAATTGAATATCCGTCACGGCGAAGATTTCTCGATTGGCAACGCCTTCCGGTTCGCGGATCGGACGATCGCGGGGTAAAGATCGATCCGATGCGGAATCCTGATTCTCGTTTGGAGAACGAAGAATCGTTCCGATCGGCCTGTCCAGGACTGAGAACGTAGTCGTGCACGCGGAACGTGCGTGTGCATCGAGTTGCCACGACTGGTCTGCCTGTACTGAGAACAGCAAGCTACTCAGCTTGTTCCTGGGCGGCCATATCGGGATTCCGACACGCCCCCTGTTTGCCCCACCACTCGCATCTCCAGACCAATCCCTCTCGTCGCCGTTAAGCATCCCGCCAATCCCGATCGAAGCAACCTCGGCGCCTCCGCTATGTGCCACGGCTACGCCCAAGTAATTTGAAATGTGTTTCAGCGGTAATTCGATATAAAATTGTAGTTAATATCTTTCATTATAGTCCGGACGGAGGGGCAAGGGAGCGCCCAAGCTCCTCGCGCGGAAGACGACGATGGTGGGAGGCATGGGAGCAGGGGCAGGGGGCTATGCGGGGAAAGAGGGGTGGGAATGAAGCAGGGTGGAGCGGGCGGTGATACTGGTCTCCCACTTTCAGGTCGCTCTCCTCGAGATGGAACAGCGAAGCGGATCGTCGAGAGAAGTCGACGGGAGTGGGAAGGGTGAAAGAGAGGGTCCAGCGAGACCTGGCTGGAAGGGGTGAAGTGCCATCGAAACGGAGAAGGGTGGTCCCAGCTCCGCGAACTTACTCCGCGAATTTACGAATTCACGAGAACGAGCGGGCGAGCGAACGAGCGAACTCAGAAGTCCGGGGCGAGCGAGCGCGGCATTTTTTGCTATGTGAACTTTTTTTGCGTCCCCCTGTCGTCGATGCTTAAGAAAAGGCTCGTTAAGCATATCAAAGAAGCACGTTGATTAACCCGGACTGTGTTACCGATGTCATCGTAGAGTGATGTTGAGCGTTAAATTGTGCAATAATAGAGTATCGGAACAATGACATCTATGTATACCTAAATGGTGAACCAAATAGTAAATTACGATCTGTTCCTGTAATAGATATCGCGATATCTTTAGAGTGATGACTCGTATGTATCTCGACATCAATTAATGGCTATTTGTTTTTCTTAATGTAATCGCGGTTTAGATAAGTTATAACGTGATATATATGATGAGTGTGAATTTGTAAATATTTTATAAAAAACAGATGTTAAGATACAATTGTTAGAGTAGAGTCATCTCTTTGTTCGTCTATGCGTGGGAAGGAATAAAAATAAATTTCTGCAAAAGAAAATTGAATAACGTTATTTGTGTATAAATGATCGTTTTAGTTTAAGATCATTGTCCTCTATTTTTCTAGAGTATTCTAACTAAACATTCTACTTACATTTCTAAACATAACCATCTGCTCTTTTTAAGATCTGATTCACTCAAATATTGGGGGAAATATATTTGAAATCGAAGTATGAGATATATTTGAAATGAAATGTTCTATAAAAGATGCTTGTAAATGCTTAGAATATCTGTGTAGCACACAAATGCAATTTGTGGTGGCATACGAGTATATTAGAGCAATTATTTTGTCATTAGCAGAATCGAATCGAAATAGAATTAAATACCATAGAGTTGACAGGAATGATAGAAGTATAGAAATTAGAGATGATGACATCATTTAATTACAGACTGTGCTTGCATGTAATGTTACATTTACATATGGTGTCCCATATGATGTACTACAAATATGCAAGTACATAAGAAAAAAATTGTACTAAAATAATAGATTGCTGAAAATTTTCGAACATTTAGGGGGAGTTCTTCTAGTAGCGGACACTTAAGATTTTTTTTAGATTAATATAAAAAAATAATATTTTTTAAACTTTTATTTTTCCTACTTTTTTCTTTTTACATACTTCTTGATCCGTCTCCTTAATCTCTTTTGTATCGCTTTGTTTTATTTTATTTTTAAAAAATTAAGCTGGTGTCCGGACGCTAGGCACCGTGTTAAGGGAACTTCCCCTATTTTACTATTAATTATGCAGTATGATTAAGATTAAATTAATTATTTAATAATTAAAATTTAACCATAATTTTATTTATAAATTAATTAAGATTTAATTATGATTTTTTATAAAATATAATAGCTATATGATATAGAGAATATACGATACAAGAATTTGTGAATTTATAATTTGCACATTATAATAAATGCCTCTTGTCTTTTCAATATTTACCACACATGTAATCATACGTAATATAGTTATTCCATTGAATATTACATTCAAATTTAACTTATTAATTTATTAATTTATTAATTTATTAATTTAACTTACGTTAACTGTTCCGCACTTATTTAGAATTATCTTTTATCGATTCTGATGACAATTTTATATCTGAAATAAAAAATCGTTTCCGTAGAATCGGTTTGCGGGACAGCTGTTTCTAATTACTGTGGAAGAAATTAACGGAGCCTGTAATGCGATCGTCAAAGCGTGACTCGACACGAAAGCCGGTGACTCGTAAGAAAATGCGGTCTGCTGATTTTTTTCACTTTTTATTTTACACGCACCTTTACACGCATTGCCCCCTTCGCGGGCACGGCGAACAAGCATGTTCGTGTTGCACGGGCCGCACCTGAGAGGTGATGCGTTCGTACGTACATGTCTCATTAATTAAACATGAGAATTAGCTACGAGTGTCGCACCCGCGGGGCAACGAAATGAAAAGTTAACGTCATTAAAGGGCATACTTATCGCTTAATTGACTTACTGAAGTCTTCGTAGATAGATGCGCGGATGTAACTGTGATGTAATGTGTAGAAAAACTCGGCGCTAATTATCAGAAAAAAATGACGTATTGATATTTGTATTGATATATCTCACAATACCTAAATATTCTCGACGTAAGTTTACGAGCACGTAGCGTAAAATGAGGTCGATTTATGATAATATTATGACAATCTTGATTGAAGGAATCAGCGTATCGATTGTACGTAATTCTGAATTACGTATATATCGAAACACGCAATCTCTTGCAATTCAAATTTATTATAACCATGTTTATTCTTTTAGAAGACACATGGCATAAAATCTTTTTTAACTTTCTGTAACTTGAAACATTTTCGCATAGATCGGATATTATAAGTAATCTTTTTTTATTTATTTAATGTCACCAACATCATATTTTTTTATGTTATATTATAAAAATGAATTTAGAATTAACGTGTACATATCTTTTTATAATATCTTTATAAAATATCTAAAACAGAAAATAATCAGAACAGAAAAAACAGGATTTTCAACATTTTCAAAACAGAAAAGATAAGATAATTTACACGGAACGAAGTTTAATGGAAATGAGAAGTTAATGTCGTTAAAGTGAACTATTTTGATCTTAGTAGGTGTCAGAAAATTTCCTCGAGGTTCTTTGACACTTTTTAATACGGAACGCAGCCCAAAGACATTAATATGGATATATCGCGCTAATATCCGGACAAGTAATACCTACGTGTACGTCATTAAATTTACATGAGGATGTGACTTGACTTTTGCGATCCGGTTAGGAACACGAAGTGAAAAGTTAAGAGCGTTAAAACTGCTCCTATCAACGTGCCAATTAACCCTCATAAATCCAAGACCCTCCGGACCGTAATGACATTTTTCAGTCACTTTGAAACAATGTATAAACTTAAGCTCAACATATTCAGGAAGAATTTTCCGTAATCTGAACACCGTCTTACCCGCTCTTTTTCTCTTCAGCTTTTCATAAAAGCTTCATAAATTTTACAAGGAATTATGCGTTTTTCCATAAAAAACAATAGCGCCAGTTAATATTTTATTATTTATATATGTATTCAATATTAAAATTCATAATTTTTAATTATTTGGTTTTCCAGATATCAACAAAATAGTTGCAATATAATTGAATTTGAGATTAGGAGATTAGGGTAGAATGTCCTCACGGTCAATTTCCTGTAAAAGAAATTAAAAAACACGCGTCGCGCGCGTGCATTGTACAAAATGTTCCCAAAATACTTTTCATGTCAGTTAAGCAATCGCGGAGCCAACAGATGTTGCATAGAACGTGAATAAATTTGTTTATCAGTTATCTTTAACCGACCGTTCGCTTCGATGAATTAGAGTCGCTGATGCAACGAGACAGCGCAACATCGATGCTCAACTTACTTTACAATCTGCTCTTAGCAGCTGCCGTTAGAAGCGGACATTCGTACGATCGAGGTCCGGGGCGAATGTACACGATGAAAGATCTGAAATTAACGATCCTTTAAAACGCTCGTAAAATTCGACCAGATAAGAATCCACCTTCCACTTGCTCCGGCATCTCCGCGCCGTATCGTCCGCTGCGCACGACACACACTCGCGTCATACAAATTACTCCCACACGCAAACACCAAAATAACGCAACCTGCTCTCGTTCGCTAATCGACGCCAGTGAACGAGATGCGCGCTATTTTTCTTCGTATCATGTTTCTCGCTTATCAGATGAATTCTACAATTAATGAATTACGCAGATCTAGGGATAATAGTGAATTTTATAGAAAAGAGCAAGAAAGAAGAAATAGAAAATCCTATATCGAACAGTCATTCACTTTCTCAAAGGAAGGAAGAAGGAACGAACAAGAAATTTTTTAACAATTTTATTTTTCAATATTATATATCCATATTTTTCTGTATTATTCTACAAATAACACACACATATTAAATATCAATAACGATAGTCACAACGAACAATAGTCATCCGTCGAAAAGCTTTATTTTTGGCGTTTTAAAAATATAAATTTTTATTGTTGTAAGATATTGATTTGTTATCTCTCACAACAGAGACAAGAAACAACAGTTTGATTTTTCTATCTTATTATATACTATATTTTTCTATTTTATTATATTATAAATAACGTTATTTTTGCAAATTGTTTGACAATGATATCTCGAATAAAAACGATCTTCATCCAAGGATTGTTAAAAAATTTGTGTTAAATTTAATTCACATTTCATGTGTCCCAAACGGCCCAACGGTCTCAAATTATTATGTTAATTTGACATAAGATGAATATGTTAGAAAGTAACACAAACATTGTATAAAAATTAATACAAAAAAATATAACATTTTGACACAATTTGTGGAAACATATTTCTTCAGTAAAATTAACATTTATAATATATTAAATTAACACGAACATTCTTCTTTGATTCATTTATTTTAGAATTTACGTTTTTAAATTACATTATTTTTATGTTATTTGTTGACTTACTCATAAATTATGTTATTTTTACATTAAGAAATGTTAAATATCAATTTAACACAAAATATCCAAATAACATAATTACATTATATTAAATTAACAATCGGACATGTTAAAAATTCAACATAAAAATTTTAACAAGGATAATTTTTAACACAAAATGTTTTTTACTGTGTAGACAAGAATTAAACGATTAACAGTCATATTTTCTCGTATGTTATATCGTGTTAGCAAGATTTACACATCCCGTTTGCTAGTGTGCATTCTATAATAGGACCCTTACACGGTCAATAATACTGTATTATTAATATTAATTATATTAATATTAATTATATATATATATTAATAAAGTATTATTATAAATACTAAGATTGTATAATATAAAATATCGTGTGTAATATCGATAGATCGTAGAATATTGTCTGTAATCTTCTTGATTCTCAAACATCATCTCTGTGGTAGAAGATATTTTCTAAAATATTTGTCGACACTGACAGTTGATATTATTGATACCGTGCAATGTAAGATCCTATAAAGATCCCGGAATTACGTTGCATCGCGGAGACTAAACTTAAACTTAAAATAAATAAACGTGACGTACATCGAGCTTCTTACGCGCGCAACGTCGGCAACGGCATTGAATCACGCGCACACGACGAACACCGCGAGAACGTATCGTCGGTCGTGTGTACCGGCAAAATGAGCGTGGGCAAACACGTCAACGGGGCGCGCTCGCGCGCGTACGCGCCCGGCACACGCACGCGGTAGACCTCATACCGTGTCCAATGCATATTCATACGGCCATACATTACACCGCGCGGTGCACAGCTCGGGGGCCGTGGCTGATCTTAGATTAAGGTAAACGCCGGTTAAGTTAACGGCTAAACTTCCATAAGTCGGGAGCCGCTCGCATGCGCATCGTGTCGCGAAACCCCGAGGCCGCCTTCGTCCGCGAACGCGATCGCTTCCCGTTCTTCTCTGTCGCGTTGTGCCGAATTTTCTCAGCGATCGATCGATGAAGACGCGTATGACAGATATGTTTTATTTTCAATCGAGAGGAACAGAGAGAACGCGTTTAGATATCGATCCATATATTCGCTTTTTGCAAAATGCGCTAATTATAGCTATTCGAAGATATTACTCGTGTATTAAAAACAATATCTTACTCGATATTTGCAGATATCAATATGTTCAAAAGATCTGCATTTTATGTAGGCAAACATGATTATGTATGCTTTAATAATCGCCTCGTTTCCAGATAATAAATCCATAATCCTCGATAGTCGAGGTATTTATTCGAGATATCATTATCAAACAGTTTGCAAAAATAACGTTATTTATAATATGGCATATAATAATATAGAAAAATATAGTATATAATAAGATAGAAAAATCAAACTGTTGTTTCTTGTCTCTGTTGTGAGAGATAAAACGAATCAATATCTTACAACAATAAAAATTTATATTTTTAAAACGTCAATCCATCGTTTTGCAAAGATCTTGCACTCTCAAGATTTCTCCACTTACATAGCTTATATTCGTACATGTGTATGCACCTCTAAGCTCAGACGTGCCGAGAACTTCGCGTACGTGTACTTACACGCGGGAGATCTTTGTGCACCAGCTGTAAGACGCTTATATATGCGCGCGATCGTTGCGTGTGTGAGCCGTCGCGTTTACGAGGCTCGGGGCGATCGCCTAGTTTCCCCTCACGCCAAAGCCACCCGATGCCGCTCGCGCGCATTCTTGCTCGCATCGTCGGTGCGTGCGCGACTCCGCTTAGCAACCCGATCCGATCTTGCGTTTGTTATGCTAAGTGCTCATTAAGATCGTAATGCGTTCTCACGGACAGAACGGCGGAAATTTGGCGCACGAGAAAGGAACCGTAACGTTCCGGTCGAAGGTTAATCGAGAAGTCTTAGCGAAGTCTACCGGAAATGAAAATCTAAAAATATAATCAGAGAATAAATAAATATTGATAAATCAAAGAATAAGTAAATGATAGATAGAAAAAAAAAAGATTACTAAAAATAGTTCTCAATATCGAGTATTTTTGATGCAAATTAATATAAATAAGTTCAAGTCATAGAATGATTGAAATGCCAATTTATAACCTCGTATAATTATTATATGTAATTATCAATTTCGTAAATAACGAGTTATCGGATGGAAAGTCAACGACCAATTAAGGAGTCCATAGGGTCGATTTGTTAATATCTTTTGCGTCAACTCATTATGCGCGAGATCGCGCAAGACGTTCGAGTTTCTATGAAGCGGCGTGCATGAGAAATTAATTAAGTCCTGTATAAAAAGGATGGATGGAAGAACTTCCAAAGCGGACGTTGCTCAAAGCGCATTTCTAAATCGACAATTTGCCGTCGTAGTTGACGAAACGGATTTGTTAAGATTCTATCTACATTCAAATGTACGAAGAAATTATGAAATATAGCATTAGCGTGTCTTAAGAAAATCAACTATTAATAAAATAGCAGATATATTACAGCTGAATTTTTATTAGAATTTTCATTACAACAACAATTATATAACAATAACAATTATTATTAATATAACAAATAGTATTGACGGTTTTAACAAAAATATAAATTTAGAATATTTCATATTTAATACACATTAGAACAAATTGCGAAAATGCAAATGCAAAAATCCAAAATTAGTATGCGTGGAATAAATTTGTTCTGTAGGAAACTGGTTGAGATTTTATAATTAACGAAATTAAATTAATTTAAAATTCTTTCTATTAATTAAATTATCAAAGCACTCTATTCAAATTTTTGCTTGTTTTCAATACAGTATGTAGTTTCAATTCTCCAGTGACCAAGGATTATAAGGACCTTCCTCGCTTTGTCACGGCGCGATTTACAACAGCCGCGGAGTGACACTCGCGAATTATCCATTCCCGAAGAGATCGGATTTCGTCTAAAAGCCTCCATTACGGGCAATTTGCATTGATAGCGAGCAAGTGCCTTGAAACCTAGCTAAAGGCCACTTTGCGACATTACGTTTTCAATTTCGCAGACAGAAACTTTAAAAAATTCTAACGTACGAGTAAAACGTCTATGTATGAGGGAGATAAAAATTGACTATATTACAAAAATTCTTTTATAATTCTTTCGATTCAATATAATGCAACACTTAAAGTTAATAATTTAATTAAGTCGATAAAGTAAATTAACTCTCTGTCGAAACTAACATAATCTCGATAAAAAATTTTTCATATATAAATATATACAATTATATATAAGATGTATTTTCCTTCTCGCAATTTCTCACAAAAGTAATTTCTGTTCACGCAGACTTAATAGTGATAAAAAGAAATAAAAAATAAATATAGAATATAAATAAAGAATAATTTTAGCACTTTTATAAAAAGTGAAATTTGAAAAAAATAAAAATAAATTGCTCATTTCTTAATATTATTTAGCCTATACATACAAACAAAAATTATTTGTGAAAAGAAACATATATGGACATATCTTGTATATAATTATATACTTATATATTTATATATGAAAATTTTTTTATTGGTATTGTAATTGTCACATAAAAAAAAGATAACAATTATAGAATAGTATATAAAAAATTTTTTTTAATTATTAATTCTAAACACATTTTAGATTATTGTGTGTAAAATGCTGAAGTTTAAGAAACAAGTTTTCTTCGTTTATTAAGTCAAACGTTCGCATAATCAAACTCACAATAGAATTTATTATTGATTAATTCACATGTTGGTTCTATGCCAAAGTTGATCATAGAACGGTCTTTCACAAGGGTGACGTTTTCTCCTCCTGTCCCCCGCTTCAATCACAACGCGAGCCGTTGTACTTGTTAGAACGTACGTGATGAGTGTGTAGGTGGTAGAAAAAAAGCGTTTCTACGTAATGGCGGCAGTTTTCTATAGCAATTAAGATAATATTTGCATTCGAGGGTTGTGATTTCCTGCAGGTGTTTCGATCGCTGAGGGTTGCAGGCCTCGTTAGATGTAGCGTGTGTCCCGTCCGTTACATACACACTAGCGTTCTCTCGTGTTGATTGTTAAACCTTACATAAGCGTAGATCAAACGTTTTCCGATCTTTGTAAATGTATCGAATTTCAAAATATCATTTAAGTAATTAAACTCGAGATTTAAAGAATTAATTTAGGAAAAATCATATCCAGACATAAAAATAAATGTATACGAATTTTTAATATTATTATAATTTTATTCTTAATTTTATTAATTTATTTTATTATATTTAAAATGTGTGTGTTATTAAATGATAATCGTAAAAATTTATTTGTACTATAATAAGTAATATTTTTCTAATAATTTTTATATTTTTAATATTATATACAAGTGTGTGTAATATTTTATAACATATGTATATATAATAATTTTTAAAATATTCATTGTAACATTTTAGGCAAAATAATATAGCGCCAATAAGAGTTAGAAAAATTTTATACTATTTAAAAAATTTGTAACGGTAAAGACAACTATTTAGAAAATTCATTAAAGAAAGCAGATTATTAGATTTATTTTCAAAATTCTGAAGTCATACGCCAATGTGTTTTGTTCACACATCCACATGCTGCCCTCCTCTCTTTTTCACCGTGCATTACGGAACGTTCGACACAGAGAGACATGCGAGTACAAGCGGCACGTATGACACATCGAGGGGGTTCCTATGCATGTACGTGGTGCATGAGGAGGGTACTCTCCCGAGGGGTGAGAATTAGTCCGGCGAAAGGCCGAGCGAGGGAAGTGGATGATGGTAGGGATGAAGGTGCCGCTATTAGATCTTTCTCATGCTGATAAAACTGTATAATGGACTTAATCGCTTTGCGCCCAGCCCCCGGCTAAATTTTCGTTATTTTTCATGGTTCTCCGACCATAGACCGCAGTCCGGTTATCACCATGGCGGATCTACTCCCGTTTTTCGCTCTCTTTCCCTCCATCTCGCGTCCGCCTCCGCTCCGCTCTGTCTCATTCGCGGCCCTTTGTTCTTCGCCCGCAAATCCATTGATCCTGCGGGACGTGAAACACGCACATCCGGGTGATACCGGTGCCGAACTCATCGACAAGTACGTCGCATTTGCAAGCGTACTTTTGTCAGCGTAGCGACCTTACATTTCGCTGAAGCTTCGGCAGAACTTTTATCCTATCCCATCCGAATAAATGTAAAAATTGTAATCGTAAATGTAACATTAGAATATTTTTCTAGAAATGATTACTAGAAAATCATTTGAAGGGTAAATTAAAACAGCTCAACAAATCCCGATCTGGAAATAATTTTGTTTGAGCTATCAAAGTAATTATGTACAGTGGGTGCTCACGCTATTAGAACGCTCGCAAAATTTTCATCTATTCTCGGATTGGGAGTCTATTATATAATTTTATTATAAAAATTATAACTAATTATTAAAAAGGACATTCCAATAAACAAATCTTTTACGTTTCATCTATGTATTCTACATTCTAGTCTAATAAATATCACATTGAATATAAGCCCAAACAAAATTTTCAAGACGTTCTAATAGCTTGAGCACCCACTGTAGGACGTTTGAACTGATTGCTAGAATGTTAAAACATTTTGCGGCATTGTCAAAAATGTTTAAACGTTTTACATAATTATTTTTATAATTTGAACAAAATTATTTTCTGATCTGTATCCAGCTAAAAATTTTTAGACTTACTTCAGCAAAACCGTTCTTTTAATGTAACAATTAATAAATGCTCCGAAAGTTTTCCTGAGGCTCCCGCAACCTTTCAAATTCCAAGCGAGCATCTGCGCACTTACGCGATAATTCGCCGCTGACCTTTAATAGCTCAGTTCAACTGGAAGAAACGAAAATAGAAAGGTACGTTGTGACTTCTAGACGTGGCGATAACCGGCGAAGCGAGCACGAAGTTATACTTCTGAAAACCTTGATCTGTTCGAACGCGCGGGTTGATTCCCTGAATTCGACGATCATTTCCCGGTGCACGATCGTGTACAATTTCCTGTGGTTTCACAGATCGCCCGAGTAACTCCTTCCGCCCCTATCCTCGTCATTCTACGCCTGGGCAAAATATACGGAATGGCGCGGTGTGCTCGAATAGCCAATCGAGGAATCCCGGGTTTCCCTTCTGGATCGAACAACCGGCAATTTGCATGTTATACCATCCGATGGCGCCCGAGACCGCTTTTTAAGGCAGTTACGACCATTACTGTAATGCTCGAGGTCGTGCGAGTCAATGCCAAGAAATCGGCATACGAATCTGCATCCGAGGGATCGGTACGGCCGGGATCGATCGTAAAGTCCGATTCGATTCTGAAATTAGAATGTACAAAGCGGAGGTCGATCGTGCCGCGTTTAAGTTAGATAAAAACGAGAACTGGTATCGAACGGTTTGAGAAAAGAGAAAAAAACCAGATAAAGACCAGAACCGGTACTCCGCGCGTATTCCGGAGATGCTTTATCAACGAAATTTTAAAATTCCCACAACAATAACAAGTCAGTGTGAGAGACATAACAAAACTCTTGTATTCGGCGAAAAAATCGAATGAGATCAAATATCTATATGTCGCTTAAAAGGATAAATTTCTTTCTGGAGGAAAATTCGATTTTTTTTTTAATTTTTAATATCTATATAATCCTAAAAAAGGTCATGGCCGTGATATTGCTAATTAACAGTACATTTATTTTAAAAAATGTTAATTTAAAAAATCTGTAGCATAAACTTTTTTTTGATGCGTTTTTCTCAACATGTACTATTTTGTTAAGATTTGCGCAATAACTCAACCATATATTTTAATATTTTTTAATAAAAATTTACATGAATATTCTTAATACTATTCTTTACAGTCTCTCAAGCATTTTTAAATTTTTGTTTTAAATTTTTTAAATTATTTTTTAAATAAAAAAGAATGTGTAGATTTTAATAAAAATGTCAATTTTTTAAATGACTTAAAAAATACAGTTGTTTGAAAATAAGGTTATAATTATAATGTTATATAAAAAAATATATACGCTTCATAAAAAAATTTTTTTATTCTTCAGATTAAACTGTTGTATAAACGTAAATCGTGCAAATCACGAAGGGATGCACGAATTATAGACAGAAGCAGCAATGTGGTTGGCTGACATTATATCTATACAAAAAATAAATATAATTCTTTTTTATCAAACGTAACTATTATATAATTATACATGTATTTAATTATACGTATAAATTTAAATTTATTTAATAGTTTTCTTTAAATAAATTTCCAAATATTGTCGTTTCTTTTATCTGAAAAAGTAATTTGCTCCCTTAAGCGGTCGTTCACGTCGGTACGTCCACCCCATTTACGTTCTAAGAGGTATACTTATATCCGAAAGAAAAAGCGAAGAGGTTCCGCTGAAAATATAAGTGCAAGTCGTTATTCTCGCGTGCACGCGATTGCGCTTCCAAGCATGGCTACACGCGCCGACGGATCACCGCGAGGCGCGACAGCTCAATCCCACACATCTAGGGACAAAGTGTGAGTTTTGGCGTTACGCATCGAAGTATTTCCCAAGGGCTTGTCTTACTAGGAGTTACCTCACGTAAGTTCCGGAGTCTCGGCGTTGGCTTTAGTTACCCGGCGTTACTTGTCTCGCTCTCGTAGATATTAGATTACTTTATAGGCGTATCACTGCACGCATCTATGCGGCACATATATATCGGTATGCACGAGCAGCGAGCTAGATACGTGTAAACCAGTTACGTGCGCGCATTTCCCAAGCGCTCGTTTTGCTACTAGTTACAACGGGTAAGCAGCCACCGTGCGCGCCTCTGCATTAGTTTTAGTCATCCGAAATTGCCTGCGTCGTTCTTGCATCAGCGAATATATATGCGAATATCATGCAAGCGTGTGCGTTAATCCTCGATAGGAGTAAAGACGCTTTCAAGTCAAGTTCTATCTCGTCTCATCCCAATATAACTTCTGGCAGTGCCTAGTAATGTAATTTTTAACACAAATGTATAATTAGAGATGGAAATACGTCTAAATTTTTGATCGTCTCAAGCGGTATTAATTAATTTTACGCAGAGAAAGAATTGTGCGGAACTATAAATAAATTATTATGTTAAACTATACGCATAATACGCATAATTATACATAAATAATGGCAAGCTATGCTTACTAGACACATTCATTGTTAATGTAAATTCCAATCGCGACTTTGTGGATTAACTCATTAACATGCTCATTATTGTGAAAGACAAAGTCCAAATTTCGGTAGCTTTATCCAAAAGAAGCAGAAAGAATAGGCGACGAGGTGCTAAGTGTACCTGTAAGTTCCTTTGCGAACGCCAAACGTACGAGGCGCACTTGCCAAGAGTCCGTTTTGCCGGGAGTTTGCTCTCATCGTAAACAGGACCAAGTTTCAGCTATTACAGTCGAGTCTCCGTAGAGGCTCGTTCTCCTTCTATCTCGGGTAGAACCTCTTGTGCTCTCGTCTTCCGAGCTCCGTCTTTGCTGGCTGATCTCGGGCTCATTAGCATAGAAACAGCGGTAAACTCGCGGCTAGCTTACCGACCTAACAGCGTGTAAAATAACCGCTAAGTTGTCAAGACAATGCTCCTACTACGTTGGCAAACACCCCAAGTCTAAACAACACCGCGGACCAAGTCCTCCGGCGAATTACTTCCTCCAGCGCGCCATTGTATGCCGAGGAGCGAAACGTCATCGTATTTCCGCCGTTCCTTCTTCGGCTGTCTTCTTCTTCACCCGAGAAGGAGAATAAATTAAGATGATGTTTGATCGCATCAATATTACTCGATGTCAAAGCGATTTTTTTATTTTTTAGACGATCTTATTCTCGATTTTAGCCGATAAAATAAAGACAATTATGTTCCGTTTTTTGTTCTTACGAGGAGATCCCTCCCTCTTTACCACTTAAAACATCAACTTTTTTTTATTTTAAAGATACATTAGCGCGACTTTTTCCGAATGAGATCTAATGATTATGAAATTGAAATAATGTCGACGGTCAAAATGAAACCAATAGATACACTAATAAGCTCGAAATCGGTGTTTCGACCACTAATGGCATCCCAACCGCTGATTGTTCCGAACGGTCCGGAACGTAATCGTTTGGAAACGATTTTTCTGCCTTTTCGTCGTGCGCTAACGATTTCTTCACACGCATAAAGTTCAATCGCAGGCACACATCGTATATCTTTGTTAATTAACTCGCCATTAATCATGGCATGCATCAAACAATGTAAAACAATGTGAGATATTTTGATAAAAGTTGAACACAATGTACTTGTTATAAGCAATGCAAGATATTCTAACAAGAGACACAAATGTACTTTGATAAAAAATTCTGCGGTTAATTTTCAGTAAAAAATGCTGTACTTTTTAATTAAACAACAAACAGAAAAGTTATCCTTCTTAATTATAAATATGTAATTATTAAGAAATCTGATATTTAAATTGTATGAATAACGTATAACATAACTGCAATCTTGATGAACTAAATTGACCTGTTGTTAATGAATTAAAGGAGCAAAAAATTACATAAGAATTATTTCGCCTTTACAGATTGTAATATATGTAAATAGGACCTGTGCAAATTATGACGCGCTCACATCTAGATAACGATCGAGAAACAGATCTACGTCGATACCACATTGTTCGCACAAAATCAAACCTCAGAATCTAGACACTGGCAAAGTATTCGCGTGTTGCCTCCCGTCTCCGGGATATCCCCGTATACTCACGCACATCGCACATTGGTCGCCTTGATCGCTGGCGACCCTGGGACACGAGCGTAACACGCGATCTTCTTGTTAAGAACGTTATACGCCGTTAAAACCGACATAATGTCGGCGTCGTCGGCGCGCGGTGGGTGTGCCGAAAATATTGGAGGGCAAGAAAAAGGCTTGCGTCGCGACTCGTGATTTATCGCCGGCTGGCGTTAATCGACGGCACGGGACCGTGGAAGCTCGAAATTTCGATGGGAGACGCGCGAAAAACGCAACTCCGAAGGTCGGGCTCTTAGCAATGAGGACGATCGACCGAATAAATTGTAGCACGGCATGGACAAGCATTTTGTAAGCGTGATTTCAGAGTAAATGTTGCTATAGATACGTTCTCCTGTGTTTCTATACGTCGTCTACGCTTTAACCCTTTAACTACAGGTATATATTTCATCGTTTATTGATGATAGGCGTAAATCAAAGAGTTAAATGAATCTATCATCTAGGATATTTCTTTTTCTATGAAGTCTTTGATTAATATAAAATCATTAGAATTAAAAATATGAGTTTAATTATTTAACATTGTTACAAGTTACGATCATTGAAGGTACAATTAACACAACGTTCTCATCGAATACATTTATGTTTGTTTCTATTTTTTTATTTATATTTTTTACTTTTTGATTTTTACTTTTTCGCTATCGTTTCTATTTTTTGCACCGACATTTTATTATATCATTCATTAAATTAATTCAATTAAGTCAAACGATGAATTCTAAGCAGAAAATAATTATTTTACGCAATAAAAAATATTTTTATACTTATATTAAAAACGATCCTTAAAATTTTTGTATTGAATTTTTAATATATCCGAGTGTAAATTTAAATCATAATTCAACATAATGTAATTATGTTATTTGAATATTTTGTGATAAATTGATATTTAACATTTCTTAGTGTTAAAATAACAAAAATAATTTTAAAATTTTCTAAAATAAATGAATAAAAGATAAATGTACGTGTGTTTAACATATTCTAATTTAACATATTATAGATTAATTTTACTGAAGAAATATGCTTCCACAAATTGTCTCCAAATTATGTTACATTTTTTGGTATTAATTTTAACATAACATTTGTGCTACTTTCCAATATCTTGTGTTAAATTAACACAAAATGGACACATTTGGGACACGTGAAATGTGTTAAATTTAACACAAATTTTTCAATTATATTTTATTATTGTTGTTATTATTATTATTATGGAATATTTTCTCATATTTTATTATAAAATATTTTATAAGTTAATTACCATTGATAATATGCGAAATATGCGCGTTAGTTCTGACGTCGAGTGTCATTGTTGCGATTTTTCTGATGCGCAGCAAGTATGCGTTTTCCTCATATTAATGCAGATTAGACGGAAGAATTATGGTAACTAATGTTAATACTATGCTCGTTATATGTATATGTCTTGAAGAGTTTTCATGCGCAACTAGGTCGTACGAGATTGTCAAAAGTCCCATGCGCTCGTAAATCGACATAACGGTAACGTATAAATACCCGAAATCGGACGATCGCGCGATTGTTAGAATTTCGCGCTCCCGTTGCGGCGCAATTCAGGGTAATGCCAGATGAACGGAAGCGCGGAATAAAAGATGAGCGAATTAAATTCTCTACACGCCAACAAAAAGACCGGCGGGAGTGCATCTCGCGTGTTCTTTGTTATCTTTTCACGTGATATTTACACTATATCAATTCCACCGATTTTATCATAGATCGTAGTTTTTTCTTAAAACCCACGCCGCACTATTCGTATTACACACGATCCGCGGGTGTTATATAAATAATTACGGTTGAATTGAATACAACGCTCTCCACTTTTTTTTACGCTAATTGTCCATTCCAAACATCTAATTTCAATAATTTTCAATAATTAATTTATCTATTAATTTGAGCATACTTAATTACAAGGATTAATAAGAATTAAAATTTCCAACCTGACATCGTCGAAGATACATGAAAACAATTATAATCTCTATAGAAAAAAGATTAATCTTAAATCAAGACTAGATAATCTCATATGTAAGCAAGAATATCATAATTTTTTTAAGAAGATTTTAGTCTTAGTTTGATTGAATTTGTATTGATGGAAGCAAAAGTAATATTTGCTTATAATATTTTTACTTATATATGAGATTATCTAATCTTGATTTAAGACTAATCTTTTTTCTGTGTAATGTAACGTAATATAAAATAATACAAAAATAATGCAAATAAAGTAATGCAAAAATATTCATGAAAAAAATTGGAAATATTTTAAAAATGAATAAGAACGGATAAGAATTAATAAAAAACTTTAGATAAGAAATTCCAGAGGCCTAAGAATGTATCATTCGTACAGTCCCTGCGAAGTAAATTGAAATTAGAAATGTGTGTAATTAATATTTATACTTTAAATAAACTATATACACAAAACTTGTGTGAATAACATAAAATTTTTTTATTTAACAACGCATTTTTATAGTTTATTTACTTTATATTTGTTATTAAAAATTAAATTTTTTAAAATAATAATAATAAAAATTTCAATTTCTTTGTACAAGTACTTTAAATATTTAAAATGATTTATGCAAAGTTTCATTGCGATTCATAAATTGTTCTCAAAAAAATAAATTTGTTTATTTACACAACAACTAAAATCTCTGCATCGCATTGAAATTTCACATAAATCATTTGGAATACTTAAAGTACTTGTATAAAGAAATGGAGAATTTTATCATTATTTTTTTAATTACATTTCCATTAAAGCATACTTCTACTTTTTATTGAAATAATTTTTGATTCAAGTTCTAAATCGCCGTTAAACTTTTTGTATTACTTTTAAATCTAGAATAATTTGTAATTTTTTCATTGTTTTGAAAATATATGTAATACAGCTTTAAAATAATTAAGTGACAAAAGGAGAAAAAAGAAAATGGATTCTTGGAGACTCTTCATTCTCCAGGGCAAAATATCAAGTGGGGGAAATTAAGGAACCTTGTAAAGTAATTAAGACAGTCTTTTTAATCGCGATTCATCGACCTTCTTCCTCTTTTCGTATCACGCGATACTTTGTTGCGTACCTTAACATTTTTTATTACTTTCGGTCGACGGCGAAACACACTCAGGACTTCCTGCCAGATGGTATCGCGCTGAGTTATCATTAGGGGAGTCCTTGGTCGGGAGGAATTTTCTGTGTCCTCATGTATGTACGTGCGCGACTCATTTAATCGCGCTAATCTGCGTGGAGTTTCTATCAAAAAAATAGGAGTGTTTCCCAGTAAAGCGATTAGCATGCAAATCCAGATCATTTAGAACAAATATATTGCGATCTATAAACGCGATACTAAAATATTTTAAACTTCTACAATTAATTAAGTAATATGGAACAATAGATTCCAGATTTTGTTCTTAGCGCATAAGTACTGTATGTAAAATTAATTAAATTATTTAAATATTTATTATTTTAAAGTTTAATAAAATTATTTGAAATTAATTAAAATGCTTTTTTTTTTAAAGGAATATAATTCTGAAATGCACATTAGATATTTAATTTTTTAAATTAGTATTTCTAATATAAAACTTTCTCGCAAAGACATTCCTCCTTTCAAATTAAATTTTTTATTATTGAATTAAATATTGATCTTTTTATTTTTTTAACATAAAATGATATTTATTAAATTATTAAATAATTAATTTATGTCTTGTATAATTAAGCAGAATCGCAAACAATAACATTTTATAATCTTTTTTCCTCTTCTCTCTCTCTCTCTTTCTTTCTTCCTAATAGTACTACGGTATTCTATGGCACAAATGTTAAAGAGAGAGATCTTCCTCCCGTCGCTCTCGTCAGGAGAGTCGCCACCTTTCCGTATCGAGTCCTTCCTCCTTTGCGAAATGCAATTAAACCAATTACCGCGACCGTCGGAGAAATAAACGCGCGGGAGTTACGTAAAGTAATTGGATGCCTCCACTATGTGCGCACGGATTTCCTAAAACGATAATTAACGAGTTATTAAGCGCCGGCTATCCTATCGTCGACGGTACTCGTCATTATCCGCGTTTCACACGAGCGCGGAGTGAAATCTGCAGCGATGAGCCGAAGATAGGAGAGCACGCACGCACGCACACCCACACACACACACACACACACACACACACACACACGCTCGACACAACGCACACGCACGTATGAAGTGCTATAAAGAGTGTGACCTATGTTAAAAGTATAAAAACTTTAAGCATTAGGATCCAATTATCAAGAATCCGATACACATTTTCTAAAAATATTTGCCAATTTTTGAAATTATTTAATACGTTGTCCGTAAACTAAAATTATTAACAATTTCATATTACATTTGCATGAGATATAGGAAGATATCCTAGTCCGTTTTAAAACATTTCTCTGCTAAGTTATGTTTACGTTGTTAATATAAAAAAAAAATACCGTTGGCTTTGGACCCCGGAAGGTCATTGTCCGTTCCTGCGTAAGTCGCGCGTAATGCACTTAATGGTGCGTCAGGTAGCGCACGAGAGTGCGTGAGAGTCCTTTGAGGCGCTAGCAACTACGTGTGGACGAGCCTTAAAGACAGGATGCAATTACACAGAGTCTTAAGTGTTATCGTTAAAGTAAAAATGCACCTCTCATAAGTCGCGGCTCTCATTGTCAGCCTCAAGACATTTTACTTTTTAATTTAGATCACTGCACGCGCACTGATCCGATCGACCGCGTAATTAAAAAAGAACTCCTGTTTCAAAATTGTTATAAGATATTATATGCTATCAAGATGTTTTTAGCTAAATCTTTTATAAATCCGATTCAAATAATTTTTAATCTCGCTATTTCTTTTGGTAGAAAGACTGATATTTAAATGTTTTGCGGCGACAATATTTTTTTTAAATTTAATAGCAGAATTTGTTTTATGTAAATTATATTAAAAAATACAAATAAAGAAAGAAATAAAATTTTTAAGAATTTTTATTTTGAATTATAGTTTATTTAATTTTTTTTTTTGTTGAAAAAAGTAGCTTATACGAAAAATATAATATATTTCGACTAATATTTGATTGAAAAGTTTAAAGGAATGGAATTGAATGAGTTCTGACAATTGATAGGACGAAATTATTTCTTAGAATCTAAATTTATTGGATTTATGCAATTACGTTTAATACAATCGTGCGTTCCTTGCGGTGTATTCCTCTGTGTAATTATAAAGACGCTGATGATGTAGTTTTGTAACGCATACATCACACGTATGCGATCTTTCTAGCGAGGCTAGAAACCTCTTAACCGCCTGGAAACGCTCAATCAACATTGTTCCGAGGTTGAGAACCTCGAAAGCTGGTAATTAGCGTTATGAAGCTCGCTGCTTACCGGCGATGACTCTCAGATAAGGCGGACTTGTTACATTACGTATGTTCGGCACGCTACTATGCGAGGCTACAGCACGTGAAAGCGGCCATTATCTAGTTTTACTTTTGCGCAACCACATTACACCTTGCCAAAATGCCGCCGTTTCCTTCGAGCATCGCTCCGATCGCTCCGATCTCTTGCGCGGTAATCACCACGTAACGTTTTCGACGTGAATGCTATCAATCGTTTTAATCAACGCATATTAACATGGCCAATGTTTCTCGTTTCGATTTCAACAATAATGACAATTAATTAACTAATTTATTCCGAATTTGTTTTAATGAGACTCCTGTCCTTTAAACGTTAAGCTCACTTTTCCGTTTTTATGGATCTTCTGTTTACGCTTTTATTTAGTAGTACGCATGTTCGCGATACATCCTCGCCCCGACGTTCACACATTGCGCCGCGACACGCTAGCCGCTAGCGTATTCGTACGCGGCGCGGACTTATTGCTCCTGCCGCGGAATCATTTACGATTGACGCCGGTTCGTCAACCGCCCCGTGGGGGAATCCGATTCCTACATACCCACATCGATTCCGTTCGCCGTGGATCGATTTCTACGAGCGCAAAGCTCTGTCGGGTGTAACTACGTAGCTGTGCAGGGGAGGACGAAACCATAGCGTCTCCTCTTGGCGGTGATGCTGAAGAACCGCGTGATTGCACGTCTCCACTGGACCATGATGGCCGCTCTGAGCACGGCTATTGGTCGATGGGTAATCACACGGTTCCTCTCTCGGCCCCCCTACCGACCACGTACCCAGAGATATCCGCAGCCACTGTCCGGTGAGCCCCGGCGCTGTCATTACCCGATCATTTTTTGTTTCAGCGGCATTTAATTTGAGTCGCTCCCCCGACTTCCTTTCCCCGCCAGCGAGCAGGCTGGTTACTCCTTTCTCCGTGAATATCCCTCCGTATCCCTCCTTCTCTTCCTCTCCTTATCCTCCCCTCTCCCCTTTACCGCATGATCTTTCTTCTTGAAGAACCTTCTCCTGTTCATCGCGCGTTAATTCGGCTGACTCATTGTAATTCGGTGTATGAGCGACACGTTATCGCTCACGTTAAGTGTTTTTCGTGGAATAATGATGTTGAATATTTTGATAATGTCCCGTGTAATAATATTGTTTGAATAGTCCTCGCATAATAAACGTACCAACAACGGAATCCGGTAGAAGCGCAGTTTAAAAGCTCTTTTGCTACACGAAAAGAACGATTTTGGCGAAATAATTTAACTAGATAGGCCTGAAAGTAATTTTGTTGGACTATCAAAATAATTATGTAGGAAGCATAATGAGCAATTGCAAAAAATTTTGACATTCCAGCAACCAGTTTGAGGGTCCTACATAATTATTATGATGGTCCAAGAAAATTATTTTCAGATCTGTACCTAGTTAAATTTTTAGATATTTCAACAAAAAATCGTTCTTTCCGTGTAAAATCGAAATATCTCCGCCATTTCCAATTCTGTATGTCAAGATAATTTTGTTATTTACCATTATACACTTATTTTCTACGAAGTAAACTATCGCTGTGACACGCAACGATAATGGATACAAGATTTTTACTGATATCGTGGAAATCTACATAACTGCCCTTTATTATTTCTAATTTTTTTAAGTTTACCATTAAACTTGCGTACATATGTGGAAGTATCGATAAAAGTGTTTTTCAGTCAAGTGTAAGATAAACGACGGCAGCATATAGCCATATGCGCGGATACTTTATTATTCATCAGCACGTGAACTGGTTCCACCGATCTCGTCGTTTTTTTAAATCTAATTTCGCTAAAATGCATTTCATGTTTTTATTAGACCTTAAATCGAGCGTTATCGTCCATTTTTCTTATCTTAAGAGCTCGACAGGATAGGGAATGGCCGAAGATCGCACCTTGCTCGCTTTTATCTCGG
>JANQDE010000075.1:516709-529467 GCA_037157785.1 Cephalotes varians
GGGAAGCGTGGGCGCGGAGACCTCGCGTTTACGTACCAGTTTGGAGGACCAATTTGTTAACTCGGCCCTAATTCGTACCCGCTTAGCATCAGGTATATGTTTCTCGAATCACTCGAAAAGAAGAGAGAAAGAAAGAGAGAAGAAAAAAAGATAGAGAGAGAAAGAGCAAAGGAATGCAAAAAATATAAAACGTTTAATATAAATATAAATGCCTTACACGAGAAACGAGTTTTATCAGAGACTCATCGTTCGCCACACGTAGTATTGGAACTTCATCGAAAACTCGCTATATTGCTCAGTTAAAATATATTCGTCGAATAAAAGCCCGAGTAAAAGATCGAAATATCTAACACACATGGTTACATTATATCGTATGAGTGGTGAAAGAAAAAAAAATTAATCTCTTGTAATGTGGCGCACATTTGTACCAAATTATTATACGCTTTCGTGGCTTATTAATCCAAATATTCGTGCATGCAAAAGGCGCGCTAAAAGAGACTGACCGGAATGATCACCGATAAGATCGCCGATTTAACGCGACCGGTCGCCTTTTTGATTGAGGTAATCCGGTCGGATTATCGATCTTCACGCACTCGTTATTTTCATTACATCACGCGAACGAGATCCCCAAATATAGGTCCGATCCTAGACAAAACCGCTTGGCGCCAGGCTTTGGGACTTGTCGTCGTCCCACGCAAAGGACACGACCGGACATCGAAAACAGGTACTACATCGAGCTAATTTTCAAGCTGCAACGCCAGACCTATTTCTTCTAGCTCCTCCTGTCTTCCTCCGATCGACGTCGGCCGCCGGCGTGGCGTTCTCGTTCTCCAACATTTGAAACCGCTTCTCCGCAGAACGACTGAATGAAAGGCTTCCCGAAGCGACAAAGACGCTTCGAGCAAGTTGAAGGCAGACAGAGATACGACGAGAAGAGAACAACAACGCGGTCCTCTTCTCAATGAAGAGTCGAATGAAAAAAAGAAAGACACTGGAAGAACCAACCGAAATCACTGAATGAGTGTAATCTGGTGCCTTGAGGCAAGAGAGGAAGGCACTGCAAGGACAACAAAGATAGATAAACGAGGGAGAACAGGATCGGGAAAATCACTCCTGATACAAAGGTTTGATACCAAATTTAAACGTGTGATCTTTTTCTACTATAATTAAAAATTAATAGACCAATGTTCCGAAGCTTTTTTAATAAAAGATACACTAATAGAAAAGAAAGAAGAGAATTGATTATATGTTTTAAATATATAAATATATATGTTTTAAATATATTTTTATATGTATTTATTTCATGTTTTTATATTTTTAACACTCTAACAGGTTTCGCAACCCATGAATTTAGTTATTAACAAATTTATTATAAATTTACACATTATAGACCATAAACATTGAAAATTTTTATATTCTTTGAAAAAAAAAATCGAAATTACCCGTCTATCGAATCCTTACGCGCGCTCTGTTTCGCGTTTCTATTTTTCTCCCAACAAAAGTTTAATACCATCGCTATAACTGATCGAAATGTATATCTTTACGATTTGTAAAAAAAATGATCTATGCGGTCTCGATGCATCGTCTGTCACTGACGTTGCCGACCCTGAAAGGGGAAGTACCCTTTGCTAGGTTGCACGACTACACACGCAGGCACACGTATATACGTGGCATTCCGCGGCGCGTCGAGCACGAAATTACAAGAAATGAAATGACACACCCGCCGCGGATTATCTCTCGAAAACGACTTATTAAGGTCCGTGGCTCGACGATGCGCACGAATAAAACCCGATCCGCCTTTACACATCGACGTGGCCGCGTACGTATACACGGTCGCCGCCGTCGGGATACTCCACGTCTCCTTCTGTATACGTTGCTTTTCACCCCGTTCTTCCTTTTTTCCTCATCTCCTCCCCATCGCCACCCTGTCGTCGTCGGAGGGAGACGCTCCGCAGAAACGGCGAGCGCGCCCGAATGATATGTAATTTCAATAATCAATCGCATGAACGTCGTTTAATTTTTATAATGATCACGCCGCCTCTATATCTCGCATGGGAACGCGAGCTCGAGTTCCTCGACACAAAACGGTCCTCATGGAACAAAGGAGCTGCATCGTCTAAGAGCAAAGGGGACGTTACGGGTTTTGATTGGTGTAATTCGTGAGTCGATCTGTGTGCCTGTACTATATATATAGGTAGATAGTCTGTTAGAAACTATTCTTGTGCTTGCTGCCGGCAGGATTCTAGATGAAAATTGTGCATATGTGACTATCGAGAATCGTTAAGTCCATACTTACTCATGTGCAATTGTTTTGATTAGCGAAACTCTTTAGGTATTTGATATACTTTATTAAAATGTGAAATAATTTTTTTATGATAAAAGTATTGAGATGTGAATAAATGAAATGTGAATAAATAAAAATCTTCGAGATTTAATTACTATATAATATAATATATATAATATACTATATAATATATTCTACAACGTCAAAAATAATGTTAAAAATTAGAAAGAGATATATCGCTTGATTGAATTTACAAAGAAAAAATGTAACCATTACATATCTGACATATAGAAAGGCTCGCTTGTAACTATTTACGCATGAGTGCATAATTTGTAATTCTTTTTTTTTCATCCTATATTATTCATTCAATCGACGTACAGAAAAGCAATGTATCGCAAAAAGCAGCTGTCACGTCGGCGTGTCATGGTATATAATTTGTCCCAGAAAATGGTATTTAGAGGCGCTTTGGACGGTGTCAGCTGGAATAGCCGTGGGTGTACATTCTGTCCTCTTAGCGACCACGAAGATCCTACGGATCCATGACTACTCTGCTAGTTATCTAAACACGGGAATAATGACCGTGGCTTATCGCCTTACCATGAAGGAGGTACAACTCCTAATTATGTTCGTATGTCTTACGAGAGACTGCTCACGTTTCTTTGATTTATTTATACTTGAGATCAACTTGCGCAAAAGAAAGGAGCCTACAGAGCAATCTTTTCGTTTAATTTTATGAAGTTATTTTGAACGTTATTCATTTGGATATACAAAATCGATGTCAAGCACAAAAATGCGTAAATTATGTTTAAGATAATTAACAAAAATTTTGTTATAAATTGTGATTATAATGCGTTAACTAGATCGTTTCAAGTCCAGTTTCTTCATTTGAATCAGATTTTTTTATCGCATTGAAAAACATCACAATAAATTATTTCTCATAAAATATGAATATTATTCAAATATTCACTTTTTAAACATAAAAAAATGACACAGTATGTTCCAAGAAATGTAATATTTAAGAAATAATAATAATATTTTTTTAAACAAATATATTCGTACATATTTTTAGTTAGTTGGAAATTAATATATTTCTAACAAAATTACGCTAATTGGTATATTGGTATAAACCTTTTGTGATGTAAGAGAACTACTGTATCTAAACATTTATTATTTTATGCCATTAGTACGATACACTTTTCATCGTAATTATTATATATAGCTTCCGTTATCAACGTTTTAGATCGTAAAATTGTTTGCGCGACATAATACGAGATGAGCGCTGTATAATTTCGTCTCTTCTCAGCGTAGCGTTATACGTAATGTGGGATAAAATGATTTCAACAAATTATCTTCATTAAGCATACGTACATTCAACACGATAGTGCCATTACACTGTGTTTCTTCGAGAGAAGCTTATCTCGAGTTGCGTTACTTAGTTGCGGTAATTATTATACACTCCACGCTCCAAGGAGCAAGCTAATTCGGTACAGTGGCGTAAACTTATGTAGGATCCCTTTCTTATTTCGCGAACTTCTAATATGCATCATACTTCTTGCTAAATATCTTTCATAATGGGTGCGTGTTTTATCTAAATTCACATCTGCTCAAGAAAGAAAATTTATTGTGAATTCTCCATCAGAGGACAAGATAGAATAGAAAGAATAGATAAGAAAAATATAATTGTGTAGTAAAACTGTAATGTAATCACTTCTGTCAATCTTATATTTTTAATTTTAAATGTAACTCTCTTATAAATAGTACTTATTGCCGAGTCTGCCGAGTAATATCGCATGTCATTATTTTTCTCTTACCATTACCGTAATCTTTGAATGTAATTACATCAACATTCATTATTCTTGCGCTCGACAATGTCTTTTTTTAAATATTAATTGATTCAAATTTTTTCTATACAAAAGAAGTTTCTTTCTTGCGTTCGACATAATAAATTTATATCGATATTAAAACATTATCCGTTTATTAATGTCGACTCGCAATTGAACGTATCCGCTATTATAAGCATAAAATACTGGTTTATGTAATATTACACCGGTTGAAATCGGTACCGCTTTTTCGTTGGAAGACCAACTGCTGCGGTCGGAACGTGACGCACGCAATGGCACTCTACATGCGGCGGACGCACGCGTGTTGGACATTCACATACGCTTAGTGAAACAATTAGACGATTTTATCGCGGTACGCCACCGGTGCATTCTGTCCCCTTTGCAGCGAGCCCCCAAGCAAACCGGAAGCTGCGGCGGGAGAGAAAGCCGCCCCCGTCTACCTCCGTGTATTCGCAGCGTACACTTCCGGCGACACTCATTAACGCCCGCCCGGCACGGATTTGTTACCCGTAATTGTCCACGATTAATCGAGTTTTGTACGAGATTTGCTGCGAACCAATTAGAACGAATATCGAACAAAATTTTCACTGCGAATCACTTGCATGACGAAACTTGTTGAAATTTCTGTATTTTTGTTACAATTATTTGTTGGATATTTTATTTCAAATCTTACAATATTTTATTTGACGCATACTTATTCTCGTATCTAAACAAATAATTTTTTAAATTAATTTTTAATTAGAAATTAAATATTTGAACATTTTAATAATTTCTAGATTCTAAAGACTCGGAGGCAAGGACTGTAAAGAATTTTTTCAAATGTATCAGCCTGCAAATTAATAGAAATAGGAAAATCCCTATAATCATGTTTCTTTTTTTCGGAAAGAGTGCTTGAACCTGTGTTTAGCACTCTGGAAATTTCTGGCAGGTGGGTGGCACCTGTTACTCTAAAGCGGTTACTAGGCGGCAGATTTCTTTTAACGGGGTTCGCAGGTATTTCGTCACTGTAATTACTGTTGTTTCCGGGATCTCTCCGAGAAAGGCGAGGAAAATCGTTCGAGGTTGACCACGAGGCCGGCAGGATAATTCATCGTCTTCTGCGCCGACCCGGAACCCTCGAAGGTTAGCCTGATAGACGGTCACTTAAGGGGCTTTTCATGCCGGTAATCGAGAAAATTGGTAAAGTACAGCTCGCACGGAAATCCGCGGTAATCACCAACCGGGCTTGACAGGGGGCTGTTAATTTATCGACCGAAATCACAGGCTCTTGAGGCCGCAAATCGATTTTTAAATGCACCGTTTCGCCACCGAGAGTTTTCCATTCGATACGTTGGCTTAGCATGTACATTGTCAGACCGCGAAATAATCAATTTCAATGCTTGATACATGTTGTCATTGCTTATCCTGCACAACATTGACGTGTAACTTGGAATTATAGCTATTGATGTAAGCAAATGTAACATAGTAATACATCTATTATTACATTTTCTATTAATCAGAAGATTTTTTTCATAAATTGATTTAGAAATGATTTATAACAATTATATAGATTTAATTAATATAATTGCATAGAGATTAGATTAGATAAATATAATTTAATCTATACAATAATTTACTTTAATTATTATATAATAATTTATATAATATATAAACATATAATAATTTATTGTATAAATTTAATTATATTCGTAATACAAATTATTAAATTATTAATTTTATGAGAAAGAAACGAAATAATTTCTTACATTCTAGTTTAATGTATTTAACGGAATTTTTATCTAATCACCGTTAATTTTAAAAATTTATATAATTCTTATATATAATCAATGTTTAGGCGTACATGCACGTGAAGGAAACGGGCAATTAATTCCGATATGAATGAAGCGCAGGCTTCGTTCGATTTCACTTGGAACCGGTGCCGGATGTGACGTGAATTTCGAGAAAGAAACACGGAATCAAGAAACGACATGGTAACCATTAAAAAGAGATTTCGTGACTTTATGCCTGGAGGAGAGGCTTCCTCCGAAAAGGTATAACGTGAATGGAACCGGTAATTGGATCTCTTAGTCCGGATAGCTTCCACACAACCACAAGAATTTTCACTAATTTCGTCCAATTTTCAGAGACATTGTTTTTTTTTCTCCGCCTCGGTGTGCCCTGCGGCGTCTTTGACCGTAGACGCGGATTTCGAAATCACGCTTTGACCATTGACACATCCACACGTCCACTTCTCGGCGGTTACGGTAGCGATCATTTGTTCTCTTTCTGTTCGTTTTCATTTTGGGAATCGACGAAATATAAAAGAAGAAATGAAGAATGCACCCCCGCAGCGATCGAAAACGATGTGAATTTCGGCGCGGAAAGTAACGTTCCCGTGTCATTGAAGAAGCGAGACCAACGCGACAGATGGTTGCAACATTCGCCCGACAGTTGAACTGCTACCTTTCATAGTCGGTTCTCTCGATTAATGATGTCTAGAAAAAAATTAGATTAACCTGTCAAGCGTTGAAGCCGCTTCTATGTGTGAATGTGTCTAATAGATAATTTTCCATCGCGTGAAACTAAGATGACTCGTATATCACCTGCTAAAAATCTTTTCATTGATATTTTGGATACGGTGTTATTTGAACAGACAATTTTCCTTTCGAGTGTTCTTCTTTTTTGGTACCCAAAAAAATTTCGCTTAGATATTAAATTATCTCTCGACATATATCTTGTTCTCTTTTTTATTATACATGTCCAAATATCTAGTATAAAAATAGTTTCATTTTTAAAGCGTCTAAATAAAGGCATCTAAAGGCGTCTACTCGAATTTATCTACTCGTGTATAAATGTTTTCCCGCGTATGTACCACGATATTATCGCAAAAATGCTGCAAATTGCACACTCGGAACAAATTTCATCACAACAATATTCCACGGTTGGCCGATCCGCACTAAACGCGAATGATTTCGCGGTATGATTTCACCGAAAAAGAAAGTGCAATTCGGCTGCCGCGCGTTTGGCAGCGTCATAAAGCCGGGATTGCCACTTTCGTCCGCGGGTAATACGTTAATCGATGTCCAGAAAATTAGATTAACGCATGTCGTCGTCGCGGCGCTCACACAGCGCGCGACACCGAATATAATACCGACTAACGACTTTCGCCGGTGCGTTAAGCGCTCCCATTGTTCCATCGCGGAAGTGCGCCGGTGAGCCGGAAACGCTCCGCTCGGCCGCAATCATTTTCGCCGTCGTGAATGACAGCAGAGCGTGTTCGTTAACACCAATTACCATGCGCTCGTGCGCGCGCGCCTATTATATTGAATTATCGGAAAATTCCTCCCGAAAGCAAATCTGCAAAATTTCATTCGCGTTACACGATTTACCGAACGCGACAATCTATGCTCCCGAGCGGCCGCGTAATTCGGCACGGGAATGGTATAATCCTGACATTTAATCTTCGAGCTACAATTTTTCTCGCCTTGAGGAACGAGAAGAAAGTTTATATAAATAGATATCGCGCAACTATATGCTTTATCGGATCTACGATTTTATAAAAAAAAATCTAAATCTTTGTATCATCTCAAGTATATGACGTGTTGTATCTCGCGATGCAACAAAATGAATTTATTGGATTCCACCTTAAGAGTTAGAGTTTAAAGTGGAACCAGAAAGAGTTCCACTTGGTTCTTGAAGTATTTTAAGATACTTTTCTTACAAATACTATTTATTTTAGTGGAATAAAAATTACAGATTTACCTGATGCGGACTAACAAATAATAATGATAATAACAATAAAAAAAAGGAGGAAACAAGGGACAGTTCGCGCAGCTGGAACACGAGGTGTAGCGAAACAGGAAGGAAGCGCCCGAGAGACAAGGATCCTGGATGAATCGCCAATTTTCACCTATGCATTTACGTTAACACATCGGTGATGATTTAACAACACAGACGCATGAGATGTTTTATTTGAAGAGTCCGAGAATCACAGAAACCTTAAAATATTATTTTACAAATTTTACCGATCGAAATTTTTAATACTCGACGCCTTCAATCATTGGTTTTAATTTAGCATCAAAACCAGATAGCATAAAAATTAAAACATTAACTTTTTATTTTGATATTCAGCTTATGTCTGACTGAATTCAATAATTTTAATAATCGTAACTGATTTCCGTCAGTTCAATCGACTGTTTGACCCCTCGCTAGTCTAGTTAAAAAAAGACACGAACAAATTAGTTAAACTGACGTTGAAGTCGACCGATATTGGTGTAATTGACCATTAAACCATCATCGAACGCAGGCGTCCGCGATAGTGCCCAACCGTCCATATGGCAGAAGTATACGACGTTATCCGATGGTGCCCTCTCCCTTTCAGCCGTACTTGGCTACACGCTCGCCCACCTGAGACCTAATTGTTACTTAATTATCCGTCCGGCCGCCATACTGCGGTTTATACGCATTGCCGAGTCAATTATTGCGAGGCGAGCAAGCGTAGCCATCCGCAGCTTTTTGATTCCGGCCGGGGCTTGTGCGCACGTAAATACCTGTTAGCGGCAGTTTTTATCCGCGATTATGATTGCCCGCGACCGCAGCATTGTGGTCGACGGTCATTATTCGTAATCATTGTATATTATTCGTGCATTCACGATGCGGCGCTGCTCGACGCGAGAAGCGATTGCGCGAATTAAGAGAGCGCCGCATCGACTAGTGACTGTAACGGATGTCATATTTTTCAATATAAAAGAATCTTTTGTACATTTTTTATACACATTATGCATAATAAGGGAGAATTACACAATGCACAAGTAAAATTTCAATTTCCTATAAAAACTACGAACACAATACAGGCTCGTGCAACTAAATTACATTTTAATTAAGAAGATTTAAATTAGAAAGTAGAAATTAAACTTCGTATGCTTGTATATAGGGATTTATCTAAAATCTGTCTCCATCCCCTATTATATTTCGGAAACGGTTCATTTAAATTTTCTGAATTAGATTTCTCCGGAGCACTTCCTTAGGGAGAAGAGGACAATCTCCCAATCTTTTTAAAAGAGTAGTCTCTTAAAATGATCGAACATCTATTGCGATTTTTCATAATTTTGAATTGTTGAATTGTTGTTTAAAATACAGGGTGTATAAACTATATAGATACTCTGTATATAAATGTAATATTCATTATGTATATTAATAAAATTTTAATTATACAGAATATTATTTAGAATAGTAATTATGTAAAATAATAAATAATATTAATATAATATATATTAATATATAATAATTATAATTTTATATTTTGTAAAACCTACATTTGATGTTTTCTTTATTACGATTAAATTGTGTTTATCAGATTCATTTGACCATTTTGATATTATATTTCCGGTAGAGGCTTTATCGCTAATGCTCCGCCACGTGACGTCCAAGAAAAAAGATATTTACAGCGAACGTCGTCAATAACTCAGAGCTTCGTCCGCACGAAACGTGCTACTGGTTTGCATAGGCCGTGTTCAAATTTGCATCCGTAAAAATCCAACGAAGATAATCCGTCACTCAGCAGACTCGACTCGATCAGACTTCTTTCCCAGCCAGGACGAAGGCCAAGTCTTTCGGTCGTAGGACAGCTCGCTACAGTAAAGTTTTCGTCTTTATTACTAAGCGAGGACGACGAGGAGGTTGGGAAGAAATGGTAAGAGTGGGGGATGATTGATGTAGCTCGGTTATCAGGGACATGGACTGCAGCAGATAGCCGATCCGTGGGTCTCATTACTACGACACGAAATGCTCATATTATCGCTATTTTTATTAAACACCGCGCATACGTTCCTCGTTTTACGACTCCAGGAAAGAATATACTCGTTGAGATACTTGATCTCCGATGAGACATTAATCATCGTGACTAAACATAATAGAGATTAATTCTAAATTGGTCACAATGGTAAAGGAACGTTCGAAATGCTTCTCACTACGTCAAACAAAATTATGTTATTTATGTCATGTTGGTATAATTAATTACTCAAAATAACTCTACATTGATAATTTTTTGGAAAAAAATCTTATTTAATTAATTATGTTTGGTAAAATTCATATTTTAATCCTGAGATATCGATGTAATGATTTTTAACTCTATTTTTATAAATTTGTTTTAATACACCGATTAACATATTAAATGCCACTACTGATAACATATTAAATATATATATATATTTAAATAATAAAGTAATAAAAATATAACTATATTTATGGACTCATTAAATGCTATGCTACAAAGAAAAAGATAGATAAATTACGTGGAATAGAAATAATTGTATTACGAGATACTATTATTTTTTATAATGACTTGAAGGGCACCTATGAATAACACGTAGGAACACAAGCTCGTGGATAATGCGGATAATTAAAGGTACTCACGCTGTTATTTTATTAAAGATCGCTTGTGTACGTGCACGTATCCTCGCACGAATGGAATTCCTATCGTCCTCGAAGCGATCGTCGCGATCGCGATGAACCTTCGATGACAATCGGCAAAACGTGCGAAGGTAATCATGACGATTATGTGGTCGGCGATACGCACGGTCGCGTGGTGACATAATGAACGATAATGAGAGAAAGAGACGGGACAGTTATGTTCGATTATCGGACGTGGGAGAGGGGCGAGAGCGTGTTTTCTCGCGGTACGTTTACTTACGTAATGCTTTGTATGCACACCCTATATTTCACGGAATTGCGAACATATGTCAATTGCTCCGCATGACTTCGCAGAGTTTAAGACGCGAAATAATTCAGCTTGCTCGTATCAACATAACTGAAAAATCAATCAGTGTCGCGACAGAATTACTGACTAGCAATTCGATTTACCTTCAGTGATGAAAAAAAAATGTTAGCTTTCGAACATAATATAATATTAATAATAATAACAATTATTGTAATGTTATTAATAATGTTATAATAATAACAATAATATGAAAATGAACAGCGTAAAATTTGCAAACTGCGTATTGAAGATTGAGATTGCATGAAATTTGACCAATCAGAAATGATTAAAAAAAACAATTATTTCTTTATCCTGATTGATCAAATTCTATACAATTTTATTTTCAATAGTCTGATACAGACTTAATACGTAATAAAAATATTAATCGTATCGATTTTTTTTCTAGAGCATGTAAATTTAAACCTTTGGAGATATATATTTTATGTATATACATATAGCATAAATTACCGTTAAATACCGCGCGGGAACAGTTTCTTATATGAATGGGAACGATTTAGCCTAATGCTCTCGGCTACAGATATCTTAATTTCGTGAACATTTACCGCTTCGAAGAAAGAGCGAAGCCTTGGTGGGAAACACGTCGGACCACTGCTTTATCTCGCTGCATGGTCTTGTAGCTAATTTATAAGCCGAGTTAACGGGTTGATACGAAGACCTGTTCACAAATTAAATGTTTCCATCCGCCGATATCCGATATAAGACTCGAAAAGTCAGGAAATCCTATTCGACACGCTTTGGTTTTATTCGTTTGCTGTCACTACACTTGTTCTTTATTAACACTTCTCTTTTTTTAATCGTTTTTTTATACTTGTACGTTTTGTGATGTATGAATCTGTTTATAGATCAACTTAGGAGAACAAGATGATATTATTATATATATATATTTGTATAGTATTGACGAGACAGAAATAAGGAAGCCAATTGTTAAGATAGATTTTCGTAAACGTGAAGATGAAAATTTATGAAAATATTTAATGTATAAACAATAATGAAAATTGACTGATCGATCAATATGTAATACACATATAGAATATACAACTAAGTATAAATAAGCCTGTTCGATCAGAACTGGATCTTAATGTTTTTTAATATTTCTGCGTGGATTTACATACATTTTCTGCAAACTGCGTGCCGGATACTTTCGGTCTTGAGACACAATTCTAAAATTGGAATAGTATAATATCACAAAAATTTAATAATCAATTTAACATATAGTTAACTAACTCTCTATAATATTTTTTTATAATTTTGTAAAAGAAAGATTTTAAATTTTATGTTTCAAAACACCTATATTTTTATGTACGAAGAATAATATGTACATGTCAAGCATTTATTTTTACTTATATCAGTATTGATACAAGCTCAACGGCTCATTTATCCTGATTATCACTAAATACTGCTACGTCCTTCTGCTGTCACGTGAAATGCGTTATCGCGACGAACTTTCGTAATCTTTACGCTCAGCATTTAAACCATATAACGGACTCATCCATCGTACCGTTTACTGGCATGACAAATGGTAATCGTACTTTGTTCGCGCCTCGTCGGTTTATCTCGCCCTCTTTCGCTTCGTTCGCCTACAAAGAGAGTTATCGGTACGTTTCTGCGTAACATTATTTTTCTACCTCCTACGTTCGCCATTTGACCGTGCCGTAACTCGAACAAAAGCCCTTCTCATATAAATCACTCGGCGCGCCGACGTAACGCTGAAAAATAAATTTTGGTCCGCAAAAGTGGAATAATTGATATTGTTTTAATTTGACGGCAAAATCGATACACGTTGATATATTTGCAGTGTATCACTTGTCGTCACTAAATTAGACGATTGTCGTCTATATACAGGGTGGACCATCTGAAGTGATCCAGTCAAATATCT
>JANQDE010000075.1:530485-565321 GCA_037157785.1 Cephalotes varians
CACAGACGGATTTAAATTAAACGAGTCACTTTTGCGCACTTTTGGCACGAGAGAGACAACAGAAAAATATTGTGCGCATTTGTGAAGATATAACACACGGGGTTCAATATTTTCAAACGCGCCGCACCGGTATATTTTTTTTATCCACTTTTTTGTTTTCGTGCGACAGTTACGTTCGCACGGTAGCATTCAGGAAATCGCATAAGTGACGACCGACGTTGCGTTTTCATGGAACATGCCGCTGTTCAGAACGTACGCCCGCAATTTGTGTCGACGTAAATCGACAAATAAGAAGATAAGACGTAGTGTCTGTAAATCAACGGACGAAAAGATGAAACGGAGTTACGAGCTGCATGGATTTTACGATGCTGCACGTAATAGCCTGTCCGCGAATATTTCGAAGTTATTCGGACACACATTGTGTTCTAAAATCAACGAAATATTTAAATGGCCTCATGAACATTTAAATGTTCTAAATTTATGAATAATTTCTGTTCTTTTAATCTGGAATTTTAGACCAATTATACGCGCCTATTCAACATTATGGAATTGAATACTTTAAATTATATGGATTTTTAAAAAACATACCTTTTCTGCAGTTCTTGAATTTAATTAATGAAAAGACTTCTTCTCTTTTTCTCTTCTATAAGGAACAAACGTTCATTTTATAATCGTTTTATATATACATATTTTTAAACATATATTTTTTTATTGAAAAACATCCAAAACATACTACTTTAATGAGAGGATTGAAAAAGTGTCTTAGATGCTATATAATCTATAACATTTAGGCACAGTAATTTTTAATGTTTGTACATCTTAACTCTTAATTTTCGTGCCTCGTAGATGCATTTCTTTTTTTACGATCAAACAACCGAAGGCAGGAGGCCTAAATCGTTCTGTCTTCCGCAGGAGAAGGCGTAGTTAATATGTGGCACTTTTCTTATCTTAACAGGATACGGGTATTCGTTCGTACGAAAGTCTCTCACCTTAATCTCGACTAATCACGACTCTATTTAGATCCACGCGAGACCGGAGAATTTCTTTAAGAGGATAAACGTGTTGAACTCGGTCGCGTTTGGTTTACGGCTCTTTAATCGACCGAAATTTGTAGCCGGACGCCTTCCTGACACCTCCAGGCTTTCTTTACAGCGTGCTTGTAGGAGGCAGTGGTTCTCTAAGGGATAACATAATCACAGCTTGTTGAACGTATTTGAGATATAAAAAGATATTGTTTCGCTATAGTGCAAAAAATCCTGATTTTTTGACATTTCAATCTGAATTTCGATAAAGATGTCATAGTCTCAAATATACTCATTGTTTATTCATGTCAAAAATAAATTTTTAAAAATTAAACGTGATATAATAAAGTTAGATCTCTTCTTCTTATATAATTATCATATATAAAAATAAATTAAAATAAATATTTAGCATATTTAATACAATCACATTAGAACAAAATCGTTAATTGTTATCTTATTGTTCATGCTGCTTCTCAATGTATCAACCACATTATTGTAAAGCAATAAAATATTAAAAATATTAATTATTTTTATACACACTTATTTTATTATAATTATTTAAACATACTAAAACGTTCTTATTGTTGAACTTTATTTTTTACAAATAGTGCAATATAATTGTAATAGCTTAAAAAGTTTTCGAGTCCTCGATTTATCACTGATCTCCCCATCATTTTATCCAACGCATTCAACGTGATATTCGATCCTGATCCATTGAACGACTAATTACGATCATTTTGTAGTTGACGCAGTTAGAAAAATAACCCTCTCGTTGACTATCAATCCCGCGGAAATTGCAACACTCCCGCTGTCTTCCCGAAGTCCTATATAATCATTAACGTCACTACCGATACTTCATGATCGTTACGAAGAGACCAATTACTCATATCATCCTTCGCTGTTCCTCGTACATCTCCTTGACCGTCATCCGGGAAGACTACGCACGATTTCTGATTCTCCTAGTGTAAAAATACAAATATTACTCTATCCATAATAAATGCCCAACTTCTATCTGATTAGTGATGCGACATTAAATAATATCTCCGATAACGAGAATTAATGATGCTTAGTCTCTACGCCAATCTCCGTTATCGAACCGTTTCTCCATGCACATTAATCTTTTGCTACAAAAAAGATAATAACAAAAAAGAAACAGTGATAATTTTTTTACATATTTGGACTCACATGATGATATGGTAAGATATTAATTATTAT
The DNA here is from genome assembly GCA_037157785.1 of Cephalotes varians. Taxonomy (NCBI): domain Eukaryota; kingdom Metazoa; phylum Arthropoda; class Insecta; order Hymenoptera; family Formicidae; genus Cephalotes; species Cephalotes varians. The sequence continues at coordinate 532,723 of JANQDE010000075.1, forward strand.
ACAAAATTGTGTTTAAGGATGCCAAGGGGATCCTGATAATGGATAATATTAATATATTTATCACATTCTCGCTCTTCAACTTCAAATTCCATCTTATTTATATTTAACGTGAAAATGCATTTTGCGACAAATTGCAACAATTAGCTTTTTCCATAAACAAAATTTCCGATAATAATAATATGTTCAAAAGTTTTTTCTCTCTTTATAGACAAAGCTCAAGAATCGCAAGAAAATTATAGTGGTTAAATTCCATTCTATTCTCGCTCAATTCCCATTTGTTTCCTATAAATATTAACGGTACTTTGACAACATGCTCGAGATATATCAAAAGATCGATTGCGATTCCGTCATCATTTCATCCACAGTTACGCCCGATAAAATTTAATGGCTACTCTTCGAGCTGGTCTTCATCTTCATATCCATCTTTCTGCATGGCGTGCCACAGTATAAGCGAGTCCCTGCCTTAACCACAGCGACCGATTGCCCTATCATTTCGATCGAGGTATAACTCACGCCGGTGAATAAGGCAACCGAGGAAGGCGCAGCCTAGCAAGTTGCAGTCGATGAACAAAATCATGATTGCACCGATCGCACCGATTGCATCGCGGCGAATCGTCATTAGCGTAGCGATGCGTCGATCGAGAGAGGGGAGAGGAAAGAGGAGGGGTGAATAAAACGATGGAGGAAGATGAAAAGACACGTTCGTATATATTTAAGCAAGAGAAAAAGATTGGAAAAAAAAGAGGGAAGAGAAAGAGGCAGGGTGAAAGAGATGGGAGTGAAAGGGGTGAAGAGGAGATTTGTCCAAGTCTCGTTGATGATGATCCTGCGTGGCTGGTTCCGGATCGGTCGTTCGAGCGTAACATTAAAATTAATAATATTTCAGCCGTGCATTATCGTTGTTATTACCGGGCAGGTGCCGTTGCATGTGGTGTGTGCTTTGGTAGTTACGGTGGTTTGATTTCATTCGTGATCCGATATTCGACTCGGCGATACTCGCGGAAAATATACACGCCCATATACACGTATGTGTATAAACACAAGCTAATTTCAACGCTCAAGAGATTCGATTTACATCGTATTTCCTCGCTAATTGCTGACGCGGTCTTTGCGAGCGTGTGAAAAGCATGGTAGTTACGTAAAGATCGATTATGTTAAACTGAAATTTGCGTATTCGAATGAATTAGCTTCGTTATCTGGTGTCGCTAAACGTTTTCAACACCAACCGGTCTCGCTGCCGGCATAAAAAAAGTATCAAGAAAAAAAGAATTTCCGCATTCTCTCGAATGATATTCTCTGATCAATTATAAAAATTAGCAGAACGGTTTGCGCGAGAGTCCAAGGACATGCAATTATCGCACGGTGAAAATCCTGGTATGACTACCTCCATAATCGTTGTCCTCAGCGTGTAATACGTTTCCATGAAACGCACCTCGTCATTCTTTCATTGTAAGATCGTTTCCTACAGTCATTCCATTACCGTCGATATAATCGAACCACCGCGGTATGTAATTGAGCTGAAATGGAATATAAATGCCAGCTGGTTCCAGATTCCAAGTTCGTCTGTGTGGGAAAGATAGCTCTTCCATTAAACGAGTAGACAATATATATACGTGTATATACGTGTATATACGTTTTTGCAAACATACCTTAATTTCGACGAGCATATTAATTTGAAAAAATGACATACAAGATAATTATAGTTGTTATATTGTGATTATAGATATAGCAAAAGCAATACGATAAAAAGAAAGTTTACTCCTTCTCTTTGTTTTAAAATACATTTACAAGATGAAACGTGAATAAAATTGACTCAACGGAAAGTTAATATATTAAAATAAATATATTATTGTTTCATAAACGGTCAATTTTTTATTTTATTTTTTTCATCACATGCGTTTAATGTATAAAAAATTTTAATTAAAAAGCAAAATTTCACATATACATAATCTACGTAAAAACTTTTTTAAAATTCCTTAAAATTTCTTCCAATGAGATAGACATTAGCTCAAATTTATAATACTCCAACATTGACATAATTGTCGTTCTTCCTGCTGCGGCTTTCGAGGTTTACGTCTACGTTTTCAGGAATACATTAACCGTAGTAGAAATCGAGAACTACATACATACCGGTATCGAATTAGGCGCGAGTCCGTGCCTCGAGTACCAAGTGGCCCGAAATCGTACCGAGTGGAAACAATCGTCGTGAGTGCGCTTTGGCGCCTTTGAGCCAGCCAAGGCTGTTGATATCGGCTCACTTTGAGCAAGCAGAGCTCGCCATACGCTGTATGAATTTCAAATAAAGTCCACCCCTTCCTCGTATATGCGCGCGCGAGCGCGCGCCACGCACGCACGCACGCGCAGAGTCGAACGTCGTTCTTACTCCTGCAGTTTCGTAAGGGGATGCTGCGAAGGACCGAATGATTGCTCTTTGCTTGCTAGAACTTTCCGATACGCCGACACGAAGATCTTACGACAATCAGCTCACAGTAGTTATGGTGACAACGATTTACTCGAATTACGTCTGTAAAAACCTGTTTAAAAGAATAAAAAAATAATTATCTTTAAATATAAATTGATTTTCCTCTTATTTAATTATTTATAAAGCAGATAGTAGCAGACTTTTTCAGATAACCAATCAATATATACTCATTGTCGGATAGACACAATTTATTTGATAGAAACATTCAAATTCTTTTTATTTTATTACTATCTCTTTATTTAATTAATTAACTCTCGGACTTGGTTAAAATCTGCTTGAGAAACCTGCATAAAAAACTTTAATAGTAATTATAACTTGTAATTTTGTAATTTATATATATATATATATGTATATATATATGTACATAATATTACATAAATAGCTACTTATATAAAAATTACATTTTTTTCTACGCGAGCAACTTAAATCTCTCGCTCGTCGTTATATCCATCTACTCTATGGAGAGGATTTCGAATGTGAATCACGACGCGTACTCTCCGAAACAAGCGCGTATCGTTTGATGTAGGCACTTTAATATTAAAATTGGCGACACTTGTATGACGTGCGAGGCACGAAGACGATGATTACTTGTCGGAGGTTGAACTCTCCATTTAAAGCAGATTTGCGAAGTTTTGTGAAGTTCTCTCTGCGATTAATCGAACGATGACATTACATTAATTAGAATTTTCAAAAAAATTATTTATAAAAACTGTAACTTCAAGAAATTATAATCGTTGAAATAATAATAGTAAGGCTATAATCTTTTCTTTCTTGTCATCGCGTATTGATCGCGGTACGTAACAATATGAAATCCAAAAACTGCGGATGAGAAACCCAGACGGACAGCAGTTTTGCAGACACAGGATGAGAACAGGAGCAAATCGTTAGCAGCTAAATTTCCTTGTCGTCGTGGTCTCTCGCGTGATGTCGATGTTTAGGGCATGAAGGGCATTCAGAAAATCAACTCTACAGAAAACCAACAACAATAGCGGCCAACGCAGTTGTCTAACAAATTCGGTCTTTCATCGCGCCATCAAGTATCATCGCGTTCGTGACGGCGTCACCTAACGAGAGGCAAACCCGAAGAGAAAGAAACGGATGTCATGCCCACGCGAAAACATAAAATTGGTAGTTCGAGAACGTATACGTGAGGAAATGGGCGAAGAAAGCCTAAATGGCCGTGTAAACAGCGCATGGCACGGATGCTCCCGGCGAAAAGTTCGCCAAAAAGAAGAGAGATCTTCTATTTGTTCGCATATCGGAGGCTGCGTTCGCACATTTCATTTATTGTTAGAGTCCTGCTAGTTTTGTAGTAAGAACTTGAAACCTATTTCATGCCTAGACACTTGTCTGAAAGTCCGTAATTGGAAATGGAGATAAGCAAACTTAACACAATGAATCTAAAGATATTTTTTTTCTTTTCTTCTTTATTTTAAATTGCAGTAATTACTTTCTTAATTGCAACAGAGAATGAGAAATCCTAATTAGCATTGTCTGGGCTTCAGGTACGCAAAAAGTTTAAGCACTGCCTAAATCTTTCTGCTTCACTTGCAGAAATCTTGCAGGAATTTGCCCAGACAACGCACAGACAGTAGGATCCGTGATGGCGATCGCGTGCTACCGGTGCAAAAAGGGGTGAACAAAACCGATGCGAATTAGCAGGCAGTTGCGACCGGAATTGATCTGCGGTTTTGCCGTCATGTGTTTTCGGAAGAGCGCCGGTGCTTCTCATTGCCGTAGCTCTTGCCCGAATCTATTGTGCTCTTTTTTGCGGAAAAGAAGTTCACGTAGCTAACATATGCCTAATCGCCGCCTCAGCGCATCCGCAAAGAAATCTGTTACTCGAGCAAAAATCGCCGGATCGGCTTGTCAATGGAGGCCGAAAACCGCAACGGACATTATACACCTGCCGAACGGCGTAACCGAGATCACGAAATCCTTACCTCACCCCGGCCGTCTCTCGCCACTCGACACCCTTGCGAAATAGTGCACGCGTGTGCACCCATTGTTGCACCATATGGACGTTGCGCCGTTGATCTTCGGAGCGTGCAGATTCTCCGTTTGATTCAATCAGCCACGTTTCGTATATCAGACAGCGCGAACGTACTCGTGGTTTCGCAATTTTGTATAAGATTAGCAGTCGTGCCGACCTCGGGAAGGACCATAGAGGAAGCACGACGAATAATTGGAACATAGCTTCACAAGAACATCTCTCGCTGTCAGGTCTTCGAAAAGATGATCTCTTAAAAAATTGAATACAAGGTGCCAATTATTTAAGGTTAAAGTAATTTTCATTAATTCGTGTAAATTTAACAAGTAAACATTTAAAAAGATTGTTATGTCAATGTAAGTAAATATTATAGTTTCAAAAAAAAAAAATTATTACATATTCAATAAACTAGTCGTGAATTTTGAAAAAATATTAAAAAATGTTTATATAGAGTTTCAATTATGAATGGACAGATTATTTTTTTATATAAAGTTTCTTAATATAAAATTTGTTATATCAATAATATTAAAATTCACGTTCTAGCTTATATAACGTAATACTAAATACTATCTACTAAAAGTATCATAATTTCAAGGAATTATTATAAAGTTTACGTTTTATTTTTTTCTTAAATGTCAGCATTGATTGAGAAACTGAATATTCATCAAAAAATTAAAGAATGAAAAAATTCCGTAACTTCATTAATACATGTATATCTGTGTAAAATATTTAATTTTGCAAACTTGACTCATAATTAGGATTCGACCCATAATTGAGACCATCATTTTACGTTTCCGTATTCCAAAGTTTTATTTTTAGCTTTTATTTAAGAAAAATATAGATGAAAAACAAAATGATATGACAGTATCGACAGCTTTCCTTTAATATCGATAGGAAGGAAAATAAATGGGACATATCTTGAAATTTAAAAAATTCCTAATTACTTCAAAATTATTCTTTATAAATTTATTAGTTTAACACATAAAGAAATTATATAAGTAAAAAGATTGTAAGGAACTATATCATATATTGTAAAAAATCTTTTCTCTACAAACATTTTATTGTAACCTATGAGTATCGACGTCACAAACGTTAACAAAATCACACATTGCCACGATCAACGCAATGTGACGCAATGTCACATGCAAATGTCGACACGAAGAAATGCATAAATTTATCCCTTTACTTCTCGCAAAGGAATCATAGAGACCCGTGGATATGTCCCGTCGAGGATCAGAAATCAGCAATCGTCTTTTTTCCCCCGCGACTCTCGGCATCTCGCGTCTCGCGGTCGTCCTCGCGCACGCGGACACAAACAGGAATAAAATATACATGAAGCTCTTTTTCCGAAATATTCAAATCTCCCGTTCTCAGATCGAATAACTCGCGGGGTATCGGGTCGCCGTGCCCCAAGGAGAGGTCTCAGGCCATGAATATCATGACTGACCGAACTCAGTTCTCGCACAGCAGTCACGTTCTGACGATTCTCGTAAGGTGCGGCCGGAATCGGTTTCCGGAGATCAGAGTATCGAATTCTCCGATTGCGACTGTCTCCTCTGAACTCTCTTCCGCCGATATGACGTTCACCTTAAAACAGATAGTGCCTATTAAGTGACCGTTTATTTTATCGATTAATAATTTATAATAATATTCAATTAATGTTTTATCAATTAATGTTCATTAATTGATAAGGAAAGGCTTAATTTTTAAGGATATAAAAAAATGTGTGTGTATGTAAACGAAAAAAATTTTGTTGAAGTATTTAAAAATTTAGCTGATACAGATTTGAAAATAATTTTGTTGGCCTATCAAAATAATTATATAGAACGCTTAAATGTTGATGACAAAAGGTTTTAACATTTTAGCATCAAGTTTGATCGTCCTACATAATTATTTTGACGGTACAAACAAAATTATTTTCAGATTCGTATCTAGTTAAATTTTTAGATACTTCAGCAAAACCGTTCTTTCGTGTATATTAATCTTAATATGTACAGCTTTGAATCATCGGAACTTTCTTAATTCTAATGATAGTATTTGCTGGCCGCATAAAATTTGATTGAAAATACCGACATTAATCTAGCGTTGTTATTGCAATAGATTTGGAAAGTCGAAATATCTTATATATGATTTTGACATGTTGGTAAGACCTTTCTTTAAAAGGTTTTTGCAACAATGCCTTGATGAATCGTCGCAAAACAGCATATAGCGGCGGTATCTTACTGTCCGATAAAATGATTGATTTCGTTTGGCCTCATACGCCAACGGCAACGCCATCGGACTGACATAGATAACGCAGTTTATGCAAAATATCGCGAACGCACGAATGCCAAGGAAAACTATTTATTCGAACTGCCATTCTTCCTTTCTTTTTCTCGCGGACCATAGAATTAACGGTAAAGACGAACGATTAGTCACGAGCATAACGCGTTTACGCGACGTACGCGTGGAAATGCTCGATAATATGTCAAAAGAAATATAACGGCTTTTTATATCGGCAGCTCATTTTTCACTTTGACAATTCATGGACGATTGTCAAAACGTCAACAACGCCAACGAAATTGCTTAAGCATAAGATATAAAAATGCAATCAATTTGATATTCTCTTTTGATATCCGAAATTGTAATCAATTTTGAATTCAAGCACCTGCTCTGTGCAAATATAAATATACTTTTTAATATAAATATTAAATATTTAATAAAAATTTCACAAGTTAATTTTTATTAAAAAGCGAAACAAGAAAAATGATAATTTTTTGAGGTATTTATAACATGTTTATGTAACATTGAAAATGAAATATTAGCTGAATAAAGCTTTAAAGTTGTAAATTATTAACAAAATCTTGTTTTTTTTTGTTTTTTTTATTTAATTTCGAAATAAACGTACAATTTATTCGAGAGTATCAAAGTATCTTAAGAAAGCAAATTGTCTCGCAGACAAATCTTCGTTTTCCATCGCATGTTCAGCGAATAACTCCACAGCATTAAAAATCAATCGGTCGCGTGACGATTCACTTCGTAACCTATCGAAAATTGACTTATCCCTGTTCCCAACGGAACTCAAAGATGTCATCCCCATGTTTCTCTCCCGAGAAATGCCAGGAGGGAGTTTTTATGGTGACCGGCGTACGAGCGATTTTTCATTTTCTGTCTGCGATGATTTAGCAGCGGTTTTAGTGCGTTTTTTTAAATTAACACCCCGCATTCGCGCGGATGCGGTTTCACGTCCCTTCGGCGACGACGACATCGTCAACGTTGATGACAAGTGGATATACGACGTCGATAGCCGGCACGATGGTCGTTTTTTTACAATCATGTAGTCGGATAAGAGACAACGGAGAGAAAAAGATGGAAAAAGTGAGAGAGAAAGAGAGCCATATCATAAACTGTCCGGCAGTTAACACCTAACGAATATAGTAGTTCGCTACTTGAACTAGTGCTTCTTTCTCTTTAGCTATCCTTTTCTCCGTCAGCACAAACTACGTCCCCCTTTCTGTCAGCGCGATTTACACGTGTTCACCCTCTTCGATATTGCATGAATCGTTGCGTTGGGCTGATCTATAAGTCTTCTATTGATCTTCGATAGAGTGAATCTCTATTCACGTGACGATTGTGATATCAATAATTCAATTAATTTTTTTAAATCTTTTACACAAAGAAACACTTTTACACAATTAAAAAATTATCTGAGACAAATCATAATTTTTCGAATAATTTATGGACAAATGGATAAATATAATATGACAATGTTCAGAAACTAAGCAAAAAGTTGCGATATGTTTGTTTTAATATTGTTCTTAAATCAAAGTTAATACTTTATATGTAAATTCAAGAAACACTAAGAAAAAATTTAAAAGCAAAGACTGCACGGTTTCAATATTTTTTATTTTCTTGAATATAGTACCTGAAATATATTCAACCCCATAAGAACTCTGCGTTGATCTGAACGCGTAATCATATTTTTAATTACCACAATCAACGGAAGGGTTATAATAATGCAGCATGCAACATATTCAAGAAAGCATTGTCGCGTTTTTACATCCTGATTACAGTTTCTCGCGAATAAAAAGCGTCTTTTCTATCACGGAGTCATATTCGGCTCGACAGTATTCGTCGTATGGCACCCGTAAAAGCGTAAACGGTAAAAAGTTTGATCTCGAGGTGAAACTTCGTCGGGCAATGCACGTGGGGTACAGTTGTAGAACATTTAACACGGGTAGACGAATGACCGAGCTGCTTGTCCTGGGCTCTCGAAATATTCCCCCTTTCGAGCCACCGACGTTATTTCGCCGTCTGGCGCCGCGAAGGCTCCCTTCACAGGCACGAGCCATGAGAATCGCGGAAGTGTCGCAGTCATGTCCCTCGATCCTACCGAAACGGCGTAGAAGAAATCAAAGAATTGTAGGTAGTTAAATAGCAAAAAAAGTATAACATTGATGTAAAAATTTTGCGAAAGTATCAAAAGATGTGGAAAACTGTTTGTAGAATTTCAGCTTATAATAACTGATTTCTATAGAAAGTCTAAATGCTTCGATATATTCAACAAATATAAAATGAAAGAAGTAAATTTTTATTTGCACACGTTATGCGTGACATCGTAAGAAGTCTTAGAATAATTGAAAAATTTCTAGTATATGTTTTTAGTATTTTACTTCTCTAGCCTACTCTTCTCACACACATCGTAATTTGTTAACGGTATCTCTCGGTATCGCTATGCTGTCGGCCTCAATGCCGTCATTATCGCGCTACGGTCGATTCAACACGTATCCAATATTCGATAGAAACCGAGTGAGTGAGGTGTTATAGTAATACACGACCGGGAGGGGAGGGATGCCTGCCATTTCCCCCGGTTCTTGATTTATGCATTACAGAATATAGAGACACCGCATGACTCGTGGGGATTCGATTTCGAATCACCCCGCGTAATACAACGTGAATATTATTCAAAGTGTTGCTCACTTGGACACGCGGACTTGTCGGAGTAAATCGAGGTTTGACCGTAATCAACGACACGTGACAACACGTGCCGCCGTTCGCTACAGCGGCGCGTTTATTGCGGCCGGGACGTTCAAAAAATTCGTGCACGAACGGGTAAACTTATTAGAGTTGCCGCGAGTAAAAGTTTGAAAGAATGGTTGCATCGCAACGTTCAGTTTTTGTAATATTTTTTTTACACACAAATACACTTTAAGATTATTAGATTCAATAGCTGTGATATCATAGGATGAATTGAGAAGTTGCTAGAACTAGATAGTAAACTGAAATTAAATAAACGCGATGGACCTCATGGTGAAACGCGGAAGAATATATCATTCACACTTCAACATATGTGCGAAGTTCGGACTTTTCGTTGTCAGTGGGTCACAGCGATAGTCTCGCGGTGATAGTCAGCAAATATTTTCCATAAATATTACATTACGTTAGCAGCTAATGTGTCGTTATGCAAAAACAACTTCGCTATTTCTCGCTGATGGCATCGTCTTTTTTTCTTTCTTCAAATTGCAAAATTACTTCCGTCCTAAATTGCATTCCATATTACGAACTACAGTTACTTTTCTTTCTACGTTTCATCAGTTTTTTAGAGAATTTAGATTTCCTAGAATATATGAAAATATTAAAAGAAGCATAAATATACAATATTGAAAAAAATCTTAATAAGATTTATTTTAAAAATTTATTTAAAAAATCTTTAATTATATTTGTTTTATATCTTTTATGTATTTATCTGTATGTAATAAGAAAACCATCAGTTACAATTATTATAACATATAATTTTCAGATTTTTCTAAAAAAAAAGAATTATCCTGATATTTTAATGTGTCTTACGTATCATTCGTAACTTAATTTTGTATGAATAAAATATTTGTAAACTAATCCGCTCGTTACATTGTAGAGTTTAGTAAGTTAATGACGCAACACACACTGCTAACGTTCAACCAAACGCATTTCGGACGTACCGAATTTACGGGACGGGAGTTGCAGCATTGTTGTTTCCACTTCGGGTCCTTTATAGTCCCGCGGTGGACCCTCGATCTGGCGAAACACTGGAGTCGACAAATCGGTCGCTACCAGTTGCGATGTTTGAGTATCATCAAGAAAGTCGAGTACGCGTGCTCGAGGTCTACGAATAAAAAAACCACTCGATAGTGTATTTAACAGTCAAGTACGTGACGGCTCAAGAGAGCACGCATTTTCGTTCTGTATATCGGGTGACGGAAAGAAACAAATTAAAGTTTATAAATGAAATCGAATAAAATATAAACAAAGTTAAAGGTTAATATAAAACTCGAGTATGTCAGTAAGATTTGTTGCAATATATTAACCTTATATTCATGCAAAAAATATATAAATACTTCTTGCAAATATCCTCAATATTTATTATTTATGAACAAAAAGAGAGAATATTTTTATATATGTTTCTATTTTGATAGGTATACTAATTTCAATGTAAAAACTAAAGCAAGCGGAAGCAAAACGATATTCTGTTCACTCATTAATTCACTCATTAAATTTGCTATTATTATCTATACACATAAATGGTTTTTTTTTCATGTACAATACGACGAATAACAAAGTTGCAATACAAAACTTATAAAACTTTTTATATTTTACTTTTGCCAATGTTCTCGGAATGAATTTCGAGCGGACCACCCTGTAACACACAGTGAGACTATTGCTCCTTTTTTTTATACCACGTCAGCCATTTATGGCTCGGCGTGCCACTTGATAGGACGCACGGCGTCACGGGGTAATCAAAGTGCCATTATCCATGGGAAATTGTAACCCCCCAATCTCTCTTACTCTGTGCCTCCCGTTCTCGAGGAGGGGAGGATACGTATATTCGCGCAGACTACTCGATATACCTCCTCTCTCTCTTTCGACGTCTCGTTTGCACTGCTCCGTGGCAGAGGGTGATTTAGGATGGTCATTATGTAAACCTCCTCACCTCCATATGCCCATCGTGTAACACGACGGAGAGATCGACGAATGACACGTTGTCAGAGTGGAGTTAACCACTGAAAAATGGCCGCCACTTGTCGCGAAGAATTCGACGATCTATAGTAACCCCATGTTGAAGCGACCAATCCTTCAAAAATCCAAGGAGAACCAAAGAGGCTTTCAGTCTTCACATCGACACATTTTACAGACATTACATTTAATTGATTACAACTGTCAATCTAATGAATTTCATAATTGATAATTTAAAGTAACTTGAATTTCCATTGATAAAAATTTGAGTTCCTGAAAGTTAATATCGTAAATTTAGGTCCTCCTCGCTTCTCCTCGATTGGTTTCGCAGCTCCAACGATGGGGGTAGGAGAAGATTAGGTGGCTCGGGGGTTGGTACGATGGGCACGAATCCCAGCCCATGCATACCAATCGAGTGACAACCTAACAACGGTTAACCGCAACCACTCGACCCGCTGCTAATCAAGAAATCACAGCGCGAGATAACCCCCAGCGGAGGGATTCCGGGAGAGTCCGCCGGGTCGGACTGGTGTCATCACGTATATCCGCCATCTCCGATCTTTTCACACGTCGCCTGTTTTGCCGGACGATGTGAACTTTGCAATTAGGAGTGCAATGTTCGAAAATAAATCAACTGGAATCGAAAAAAACAAAATTGGTACTGAGAAATTTATGAAAGTTGAATTGATATCGTTTGGTAAGAATCCGAGTGTCTTGGTTTTTTACACATATTCTAGATGTATAAAATATTATGATAATTCCTATAAATAGTGCATTATTGCATTTAGAATATATAGTAATTATAATTTTTAAACATAGGATATCAATAGGATATTTCATTATACTATTTATTATTATTATTATTATATTTATTATTTTTTATTATTATTCTATTCATCATCATCATCATCATCATCATCATCATCATCATCATCATCACCATCATCATCATTATTATTATTATTATTATTATTATTATTATACATAAAAGATGCCGTATATTGTCATTAAAATAACGATTCTATTAATTGTTCAAATAAAGATCTTCTTTATTAAATCTTAGAAAAATATTAGAACAAATTAATCAATAATAATATTTTATTAGATTTATCACCTATGTATAAGTTATCGTGTAATAAATAATATCGTGTAATAAAATAATATAATGCATGAAAAAAGAATCGTATTTTTTCTTCTATGTTTAGTCTTGTTTTTCACGCACATCGAATACACATCGCGCGTTTACACATGGGATCACTGGGAACCACCATGAGGGCGACGTTGCAGTAATTACGGGGTTAAATATCAAGGGGTTAATAGCGAACCAATGAAGCGGCGAGCGCGATCGATGCGTTATACGATCTAACGCACGTGTTACTGGAAGTTTAAACGTCATCGATAATCCCAAAAGACGGATGAACTCAGGGAGGAAATATCGCGGATATTATCGTTGGTTCTTTTCTCTTTTCTTGTTAATTCGTTTCAAAATATATTATTCTTATAAATTCTTGTCAATGTATTATTCTTAAAAAAAAAATGTAATTTATATACATACATTTTAACGTGGTATAATAATAACATATATAATTTAATAATAAATTTAATAGCAATTATAATTAATTTAATTATAATACGTCTAATTACACAAAATTGAGTAAACAAAATAATATTAAACAGTCGAATAGCAGTTGATATTGAATACAATTTTTAATAATAATATTGCAATAATTAATGATCTATAAATCGTTACTATTATTTAAAATATTATGCATAAAATATTTATGTGTCACAATAACAAGATATTATTGCAGTGCGTGTATTTGCTGTTTTATTATCAATAACGTCGTCTATTGTTATTGCACCTATATTATACGATTCTTTTCGGTAACCACTTGCCTTTACTCCGAGTCGAGAGTATAATGCGAATTGAGTCCTTAAAATTTTCTTCGCGAGCACACCCTTTCTTCGTTCCGGACACGTAACAAAGTCCTCGAAAGTTCGGTCTCACGAACCACGTGAAATCGACACTTCTCTGGCTACGTTTCGAGAGTATTAAACCCTCTAGTCCCCATTTATAGAGAAGCATGCTTTAGGATCGTGTTCAACAAAATTGCAAACTACGTTTCAACGGCATCTTCATGTATTTTCATTGTCACGCAGTTATATTTTTGTCATATTTCTTCATAAAAGATAAAAGTTATAATTTGGTCATAAATACTGACTAAAAGTGACATTAAAAAATAAAATTGATACACAATTCTGTAATACAAAATCTCAAATTAAAGAATGTTTTCTTAAACATGATCAAAATATGAAATAGTATAATAAAAATATAAATATATTAAATATAATAAAAGAAATGGTATACAACAAAAATGTAAGTACAATACAATAAAAATATAAGACAATCAAAATGATACAAAAAATTATATCAATAATGTTTCAAAAATATTAAAATATAATAATATTATAACATATTTCCTCGCATTTCGGACGTTTTCTCCGTCACAGTCGTAAATCTACGAAGTAGAGAAGATAAAGCCAGCAAGGCCCTCGAAGAAACAAGTTAGTCGATTTGACTACAGGACCGCGGGAAACAAATAAGAAACAAACGAATGAGATTGTCGAGAGGCACAGGAAAGGAGGATATTTGCCCGCGCTTACATCCTCTTTTAAGGTTCTTGCAACGTCCCGGAAGTATGAAATCTAATTTAACCTCCGGTCCGATAGCGCGACTCCCTCTTTGCTTGAAATTCCCTCCCGTGAATCCTTCCGCGCAAATCGAACCGAAAGAACTTTGACAACTTGAACAACTCGAATTTTCAGTGTCATTTGGGACACAGGCCGAGATCGTTATCAGATCGTGTGGATATCGATTTTAATAGATTTAATAGATTTTCAAATTAGAGATAAACAATGAAATAAATAGATATACGGTAAACAATGTGGAGAAATATTTAGATAAATTAGAAGGAAATTTTTAAACAATTCTTTGACACAATAAGACACTTAAAAACACATTATAAGACATTTTTCATAGTAGTAAAATTAAAATTAAGAGACATAAAATTTAAATTTAAAGAATGCAAATTAATTTAATTTAAAAATATAAGAATTAAGTACCATACCTTGCACTCTGCACAATAATTAGTCAATTTAATTTCAAAAATTAACATTAATGAAACTCTTATCATAGTCTATATCTTCGTGTAAAAATGCGTCATGTCCTCAGAGATCGAAGAAAAAAAGAGGAAAGGCGCCAGGCACACCGACGAAAGTTTTCGCCACTCCGGATACGGGGAAGTTTCACCGTATTTGCGCATCCGGTATCATAAATCTTCGACTCTTCCCGCCTTCTGGTACCCAGTGGCCAAGTCACCAAGCCCTTCGTCCGTCCGAAGAATAAATTTACAAGGAGACTACCACATTTTTTTTTAACTTGGCTCTTCTCTCGCGTCATTATTTTTTTTATAAAGAATTCTTTAAAACTAATTTCCAATTTAACATAAGTAAACTGCAAAAAATCCTCATTATTAATAAATCATAAGAAATGAATTAATCCTAATAATTAAATAATTAAATTTTTCGTTAAAAAATTCTAAAATGTTATTTATTCCTTTCGAGATCGTCGTCTTTGTATCAAAAACGTTTTTCCTCTAAGGAACGATAGATTAATGATTGACACTATTTTTACGAATCCCTTTGTTTTTCAAAATGTGGAAAATACAATTTATGCTGTTCCCTCCAGCAACTCAATTATCCCTATGAAAAAACTCGCTATCATTCATTAATCTAAGCTATATTAGGAAATCATAATCCTCTCATAATCTCCTCTGTCCGTTCACCAATTCATCGCTATCAACGCCAAGTTTTTATAGATTATTGATGATCGAGGCGTTTCGACGCACAAAAGAGTGGCATAATAACGCAATTAGCGGCGCGTTGACAAATTGAATCGATCCGGAATGTATTCTTTTCATCGTGCCCCGATATCTCGTCTCTCCTCTTTCCCCTTCCTATAAATATTTCATGCCGCGCGTTGTCCCCACATCCGTGGAAAATCGACGAACGTCGGACGATTCTTCTTTATACGGCCTGTTCGAATGCCACCCTCGAAAATTCTTGCGGCGAAAAACCATGGAAAACCGATAATCTTTCATCAATCAGTATCAGAATCGCACCGTCGTGCTGTTTCGAAGAAAAAAAAAGAATACAAAATATTCTATATAAGCCTTTGAATTTAAAAGACGAAATTGTATTCGGTCTATACATTAAAGTGTCCCACGGTAAACATCGATTTATTTAAAATCCGGCGTAACGTTTACTGTTCCTCATAAAAGAATAAATTACAACAGATATTGATTTTTGTATCGTAGCAATCAATTTTTTGTAATACTCCAAAGCTAGTACAAAAAAATGTACGCTGCAAGATAATTATCAAAGAATTTAAATTCTATAATATCATAATATAAATTATTTTATGTAAATAAGTTTTCTATATAGAGTACGCTTGATATTTAAGGTTTGAAAGTTATACATGACTGGAACAAAAATTCCTGTGCTTAGCAGAGCTTCGTTTCCACATTGTATTTCATTCGTTACGGCCGCCGCGCAAACGACGCGGCATCGCGCGACGATAAAGCGCCGCACGAAGCTACCGTAATTTATCCGGCGATGTCACAGAACTCTTAACTCCCCGTCCATATCGGAAACGGCGTGAAAACGGCGAACGCTATTAGAGAGGCGATCGTGTGTACACCAGCACTGCGGATTGGTCGCGATGCAATTACGCATGGCAGGGTGGGCGGTCGGTCGGTCGGGCGAAGGTGTTAAATTCACTGGATGTGTATCCTAGCGAGCGAGCCCCATTCTGGGCGGTAGCCGACACAAATCCGATCGTATTTTCATCGACGCCAAATTGGCAATATCCTCGCCGGTGACGATTCCTGAATTATGCATCAGCCTCGGGGACAGTCGCTCCGAAGTTTATCCATCCCGCTTGTTTCCACCGAGAAGCCCGACCCGCTCAGCTCTCTTCCACGCAGAGTTTTCTCCCCTTCCTGTCCTCCTCCTCCTCCTCTTCCCCTATCGCTTCGCTTCCTCCTCGTCTCCCTCCTTCGCAACCCCCTCGGAACATCGCACGTCTCGTCTCTCTCGCCGAATTGCCACCCCCTTTCGGGCTCCCTACCCTCCGCACCCTTTCTCGGCTGGAAACGTCACTTATTGGTCGAGCGAGAGGGTGGAAAAAGAGACGATACCCTCGAATCCGACCAATCACGGTGAACGCCCGTGATAATACTCGCGATATCTTGCACCGGTGAAACCTAGCGCGAGGAGAACGCCGTGGGAGAAGTTTCCGCGAGTGCGAGATAACTCTCTCATCGAAAGCGATTTCGGCTGAGACCATTCTCTTAGATTCCCGCCAATTGATATAATATTACACTTGGAATATATATATATATACCGAATACGTTTTTATTGAAATCTATATTGTTTTTAATAAAAATCATAATCTTTCTTATCAATGTGGTATTAAAATATTTTTTCGATCTGTAGTCTATTTCAAATCATCAAATCACATAACAAAAATGGAAAATACTATTTATATAATATTTTTACATGTACAATATATCATATTCGTAATTATAATTATAACTTATATTTGTATTGAAGAGTTTTCTGAAACGGCAACTTTAAATTAAGCGTACACGTAGTACGACGGCGTCAAACGACGACTCCACTTCCATTTTAATAAACAGGAAGCGTGGTAGAGAGGCCAGATTATCCTATTGGGCGCTTGGAAACGGCGCTTAAGCCTTTAAGAGGGCGTCGAGGCCCGACTCGAGGGACAGACAATGGGAGGTAAAAGTAAAGCATCGTTCCGAGAAGGGCGAGGGTTGCCCACCCACCCCAATAATAAAATGATAAGGACCTTCGTCTTTCCGCCGCCCGGCCAAACTTCCTCCCGGTCGAAACCCCGTCGTATATAAATGTCAATATTATTATAACGAGACGCTTTTGATGCCGATTTCGTTTCGTGCGCCCGCCCGTACGCACACACTCGCACAATGTACGTCGAAACCGAGCAGAAGCGCGTGGAGCCATGATTATTATCGCGTACACAAACGGAATCGAATCAAACATTGGAAACGATCACCAGTGGTAGAAATCGATTTTCTCTGTTCGCAGCACTCCGCTCTTTCGCCCAGCGAATATTCCCTATTAGAACGCATCGAAGCAATGGATATGATCCATCGTTGAGCAGAGATGGAATTTGCGAAATGAGGCTTTCGGAATCTATAACCGTCTTTTCCGCACTAAGTATAGTAGATAGCGGTTTGTATTTTTCCGGGAAAATACAACCGCTATCCAAGCCATATTCTTACACCCGAAAAAAGTTAAATAATATTAATAGACAAGATTTTTTATTTACAAAATATGTGTTGATGGAGATACATAATCAATCGATATACGTGCTTAAAGTTTCTATGTTCGATATATAATATATAAACTAAAAGCTTCTCTCTGTTTTCACAAAATTTGCAAAGTTTCAATTTCAATTGACAAATATCTTTCTTTAAACAAGCATTTATTGTCTTGTAAATCTATGTTTTACAAAGAAAATACTAATATATATATATATATATATATATATATATATATATATCCATGTTTTATATCAGAGCAAATATTAGAAAAAGATATTAATCTAATCCCCGAGCTTGTGTTCCATAAATTTAATGAGAGATTCATTTGTATCGATTAGTCGACTGTATTCATCCGCTTTTCTGCGAGAGCATTAAGATGGTCAATCCGTAATATCCGCGCAAAAAGGAAACAATGTATATTTCGCTTGTATAATTAACTGCGAGATCTATTCAAATTTAGACTTGAACTTTTCTTTAAAAAAAATTAATAAAATGCATATCGGATGCCGCATGACCAACAAAATCTATTCAAAATAACGAAAAAAAATTTTTTTTTAAACTCTTTTAACTCAATCGAATAGATCAATTTTTTTTGCATTGATATAACACATAATGCATAAAAATATAATGTAAATTAAATTTTTATACATAATAGTGTTCAAATCGTTCATAACAAATTTAATTCATAACCTGTGATATGCATAATGTGTTTATATTTTTAAGTTAATGCAACTATTATACACGTTTATTGAATTGTAGCTAATATTTATAGGAATCTTTTTACGTTACGCTGAAACACGTACATGTATTAGCGTTATCAGTATATAATTTTAGAATAGATAATTCGTTAGTCACGCGACAAACAACATGCATTGGCAACCGGTTTGTTCACCTTGCACTAAACTCTCGCGATCAGTGGTGTTTCTTTGGAAAAAAAAAAAATTATGAATAAATAAAACGAAATCATTGGACGGAGAAATGGATACACTATCAATCGCAGAGCTGACAGAAGATGAACGAGTCGGCCTTAAATTGTTGACAATTATCGATCCAGGAGACCGAATCTCTAATTTCATAGATCTCGCAGAAATCACTGCTGAGCATATTTACTCTCGTTCTTTCGATCTTAAAATTCACCTGTAAATATATTTCTTATTATCATCCAATCCATTACTTGATAAAAATGAAAATTCGCAGTATCTATATATCAGTCATTATTTCGTGGAAATATCGAAATATTTAACAAAAAACAATTTACATATATAAATCGATATTTCCTACATAATTATTTTCAATCCAAATTAACGTTTAATTTTGAAAAAAATTATTTAGCATTTGAAACTTTAATGTAGATCTTCTTTTCTGTTAAAAATTTCTCAACTTTCTAACTGTACAGCCAAAATATAATGACCAATATTATTTTACACATTTCTCGTGCGATGCTTCAAGGTGCCGATGCTTTTTTTTCCTTCCTATGTTCGCAGCCAGTCTCTCGTTTTAGATTGCACGACTTCTTCTGCAGAGGACAATAGTGCACGCCAGTGGGACAGGGATATTTCTTCTTCAATGGACACGGCTGTATCAAGGGTTGTTTAGCGATCATTTTCGTTTCGTAGCACGGACACGGGCCAGGGTGTACTTTGCGCGGTGGTGGACAGGGACAAAGTACGATAGGTGCGTATGGTGGCTTCGGCAATGGAGGTGGAGCACAAATTTGCTTCTTTCGGATCTGTTTAGTCTCTACACGAGATTTATTATCCTTCAAGACATTTTCTAGCACCGGTGGACACGGCTTAGGCTTCGCAAACTTCGGTGAGGGGCATGTTACCTTCGCATACTCCATTTTCGGTGGTGGAACAGTATGGGGCAATTCACACTTGCCTATTGGCAGGCAGGTCTTCCTACACTCAGGATTCATCTTTTTTTCCGTTTTCGGTTTTGGTCTCGCGTTCTCCGCATTTCGCTGCGACTTATCGCATTTGACCTTCTCTTGTCGACAAACATCGTTCTTTTCTTTGCAAGGTCGGCCACATTCATCAATTTTTTTCACCTCCGTCGGTTTGCAAATTTTATCCATCTTCTTGCAGGCGGAAGACTTGTTGGAATCTGATTTAGCGAGTGGGAACAAAGAGCTGTGAAATCCTCGCCAGTGAACCCTATGCAAGAAAATCGGACAACAGGGATCACGATGAACGGACGTCTTGTGCGTTTTATTCCTCTGTAATTTTGGAAGCTTCTTGGGTGTTTTCTGAATACATTTGAAAACATCTTGCAAAAGCGAATGAAAGCAAGATGAGTAAAATGTAGGACATGAAGAATATTGTTTACAAAGTTCTGGAAATTTCTGTTTTAACAGATACTTGAGATGTTTTAAATATTTAGAAAATGATGCTGATGACTTTAAGCTTTCTGGACGTTGCAGAGATTGTAAATCCTTCTCACAACAAATCTTTGGAAATGGTGACTTTTCAAATTTCAGACATAAAACGGAACGTAGTAACCTGATTGATTCATGATGATAAAGCAGCGATGGCAGAAAATTCTCAATAAATTTCAAAGATGATAGACAAAAAGTCGGGGCTGTCCAATAGCAGACTGACGATGCTGATTTATTTGGCTGCGGCAGTTTACATTTCGTCATGAGTGAATGCTTTAAAAAATGTTTTCTTGATTGTTCGTGAGTCCGATCAAACGCTTTATGCCTTAAAAAGATGTTTCTAGGCTTGAAAGAATTAAAAGCTCTTGTGCAAATCAATCCTGAGTTGAGCATATTCATTGAATAGACTTTATGATTCCATCGATTAAATCCTTCTGTTCCAAATATAGGTCTCGGTAGACTTTTTAGGAAAGCTTCTATTTGTGCAAACTTTAGCTTCTTGACAGCCTGTGAGATTCAAAAAAAGGGATGAAGAGAAAGAAGTATATGTACTTATATTTTTCTAGAAATAATAGTAGCTTTCCGTTTCCATCAGACAACATTTACAATAGCCGCTGATGCCTCCACGTACCTTCTGTCTCTTACTGACGCATTTCAGCATTTCTCTTCCTTGCACGGTTTCTTGGCGGGGCATTTAACGCAGAATGGCTTTCTTTTGGGTTTTGGCTTGGAGGGATAGCCCGGTGGTTCGGCGGGCTGACAGGGACCCTTGGGTGGATCGCACGGATTCCTTTTTGGTTCACCAGGCGAGTCTTCGCCACAGTCTGGCTCACTCAGCCGCAATACTCTGCCACTAACTGCCTGCTGGTTTTTACGTATTAAATCGTGGAGGATTTTGCTGCGCCTCCTCAATAATCTCCCGACCAGCTCTTGGCCCACCTCCCTCCTTTAGAGAATTTAGCAAGACAAAAGCAAAGCGCTTGTATTCTTTTATGGGTAAGGAACGAAAATAATGATTTAATGCGAATAAAGTTCACGAATATAATTAAAAGAGCTATAATCTAGCTTAATATCCCGGCGTAGAGACCCTCTGACTTATAAGACAACAAGATCGATTCGTTGATTCATTGCTCTTATTTTCATTGGCGATCTTTTTTTCCTTTCTTCCGTCTGTTGTAACCTCGATTTTTGGTGCTTCGTGTTTGAGTCGGAAAACTCGGCGCTTGAATTCCGTTACTTTCTCGATCAGAGTTTGCAATTTTTCGACAGCGTCCTTGTTAGAAACTTTTTTTGACGTCAGCATCATTTGATCAGCCTCTGTCAGTTCAATATTTGAAAAATGTACGTGCGTAATAAACCTCGTTAATGGACCTCTCTTGACGCATTTGTTATCTTCAAACATCAACATCGTTGGTTTGAAATTATCATATTCATCGTCAATACGCGGTGGTTTTTTGCTAGGGGTTTTCTTGCCCAGTTGGTAATCATCTGTACCAATCTCCTCTTCGTATTCTTCACCTTGAGGGAAGTAATCGTCGTTGCCTTGTTTATGATCATGCGACAACTTATGCAGAAAAGAAAAATTGGAACAATTCTTTTGATCAACTGCCAAATTGGGATCTTGTTGGAAATCTTTGACAAAATTGGGTTCCATAAACTGTTGACGTGAATTGATGGTCGATAAAAAATCACTGTTGGATTGCATCTGATTGGATTCGATCGATTTTCCATTTTCGATTATTTCTATCGTAGACTTCATCGATGAACTCGATCTCTCTCTTCTCTGTAGAGAGAGGATGACCAAAACGATCAGAAGAAATAGAATTTATAATACCTCATTATTTGAATAAAATATCCTTTTTCATATGTAAGCATATTGTAAAATTTGGAACAGCTTAAAATAGCCAATTCAATGGGAAAAGAGGCAGAAGGGAGGTGGAGCCACAGCGATCACTTTTTCAGAACATTTTTGCGATTTTTCAATGTATTTTTGGATATTTATCTCTTTAATTTAATCATATATAATTTTATCAAAAATAATATAAATAAAATATACTGAAAATACACAATGTATCATTATAGTGTTATAATTTATGAAATAAAAAAAAAATTAAATCCCTTTAGAAAAATAAAATAATAAACATTCTGAAAGCTTACTTCGGTTATTATTCCCGATTCTCGAAGTCTGATCGCTAAATTTTCTTCTTTTGGCTGAAATGAAAAATTATGTAACGTCATCTAAATGTTTAATTACAATAGTATTTACAGTGATCTTCATAATTGGAAAAGTATAATTAAAAAATATACAATGCTGTATAAAATGTTTATTATTACTCACAGGATTTATATGTAACAGAACGTATTACATATTTATATATTTCACAAATATAAGATATTATAAAAACAATTTTTTCTCTTTAAAGTAATTCAAATACATCAATATAAATTAGATTTTTTTTTCCAAATAATTCACTTTGAAATTAACACAGATTTTGTGATTAATACTTGGCAATACTTGCTGAAAAATTTTTTTTAAATCTGTTATAATTTCTTAAAAATTTCTATATAAAAAGATTTTTTTTTCGAAAAGCACACATGTACGTGAACAATACATAAGCGAAATATTTTCAAGAGCCTTTTCCTTTTGTGTCATCTTTAGAACACTCCGGAATCTTTTTTACAGGTGGACACGTTTTCTTCTCACAAGGATCAACTTTCTTAATCTCTAAGCAATCAGGTTTCTTGATTTCTTCTTTCTTTTTTATTTCTTCTTTCTTTTTTATTTCTTCTTTCCTTTTTATTTCTTCTTCCTTTTTTATTTCTTCTTTCTTTTTTATTTCTTCTTTCTTTTTTATTTCTTCTGTCTTTTTGATTTCTTCTTTCTTTTCTAACCTACATGGACTTGTGTCGTGCAGTTTATAACAAGTTTGTTCTTGCATGAGTTGTTGTCCATGACAAGGCTCTTTTTCTGTTCTAGAAATATCATTCTTTTTCTGTTTACACGGCTCTTCTTGGACCTTCGCCTTTTGCTCGTGAGTTTTACGGCAATCGCGGGCATTTTTTTTATTGCAAGAAGTCTTTCTCCCTTTACAAGACACTACATTTTGTCTCTTGCCTGTTCGTTTTCTTTTCTCAGAGCAATCAATCCTCTTTCTCTCGCATATCTTTTCTCTGATACTGTCTTTCTGATATTTTTTTTCTGTCGTTTTACATCTCTGTCTTTTCTTACAAATATCATTCTTGTCTCTATTCTTTTTAAGAGATCTTTTCCGGTGCATGCAAAACTCCTGTATCTTCTTCCGAATGCTGATCTTCGGTTTATCTTCGCAATCCTTTGATGCAAAGAGAATCGCGCTGTTGGAAATTATATCGGAAAACGGAATCGCTTGATTCACTACAAAAATATTTTCCGAACAATACGAACTCGATGCGATTGCTGAATGCAATCGGATTTTGGTGTGCAGGTCTGGGAGTATGGATTTGATTTTGGAGTATGTTCGCTGAATCCAATTTTCCTGTTCAATGACATTTAACGTATCGTCCGTCATTGTTTCGCTAGTAGGACTGAATGAAACTACTTCGCGATTATTTTCACATTTGTGATTTATGAAATTTGAAGACAAAAGAAATTTAATGCGACTGTAGATATTGTGCAATATCCTCAATTTATTATTCGATAGCACTATTGGTATCACCCAATTAGACGATTTCTTTGCTCTGCAATGTGCCTCTATATTTGAAAGTATACCGATATTTCTAAATTTTTTCATCAATCTTTTTGCTGGCTTTTCCCTATCATTCAACAAAGATGTTGCCAATGATTGCTGATTATTTTCTTTTGCAACGAGTGCACTGCAGGATGGATGTCTGATTTTTCTCATTTTCTTAATCGATCGATACTTCTTCATTTTTGCTTCCGGAATGAGGTTTAGATCGTACTCCTGAAACGATGGATACATCAACTCGGAGAACCACTTGCGAATCGGGACGATGGCGTAATCTCTTTGCCAGGTTTTCATGTTGCTGGGATCCCTCTCACCCAGGACATAGAGACGCATCCTGCCGCACGCGTTGCCCGCCTGAGGACAGACGGAGACACGATTTCAAGATCAGTTCTCCTGTAGGCCCTTTCAAAGATTTATGTTTGGCCGATGATCTTCAGCACCAATTAACTTTATTCGTAGATTAGCTAATTTTATATTCCAATCTATATCTCACTATATTTTATAAAATCTGAGAGTGTCATTTCATATATCTTCAATGTATGCGTCTTCAGATTTCTATTGTCAGATTTCTTTATAGTTATTTTAGTACCTGCAGCACGCATCACAGTTATTCATTTTATTTAAGCAATGATTTAAACAATTTTAAATGACCAAGAAAATTTTGCTAAATAAAATGTTTCGCAAAGATGATGAATTTGTATGCATTTATAATTTCTTCTTAATCATGCAGTACCTTCGAGAAATAGTGGAAGTCAATACCAATTATATTTCACATTAATGCGAATATACAGTTTTTATTGTACACTAGTAAAGTGGTAAGACAGTTTAACAGATTTATGACGCGATAATTATTAATATAGATGCATTCTTCGAAATTGAGATATTAATATAATTAAGATATTAATATATATAATTAGGAAAATTAATATCTTTGCTATCTACAGATAAACAAACAGATGCATAAATAGATAGATAGATTGAAAAAGAGAGGGAGATAATAAAAATAACTAAGATAATAAAAATAATAAAAATATAATAAATAAACCTGAAAAGCATAACAGACTAAAAATAATAAAGATATAATAAATAAGTCTAAAAAGCATAACAGACATGATCTTGCTTCTTTCCTAATCTTGAAGTTTAATATTTTTTATCTTATACTTGTACATATTTAAAAAATAATTTTACTTTGTTTCGTAATATTCCACAAAAAAAAGTTCCTTTTTTTATATAGAGTGTGTATATCCAGCATATGCAATTATATGCTCGATATATTCAATATCACAAATTTGATTGTCTTACAGTTTACAATTAAAATTAATTCATATTTATATAAAGATATCCATAAATATCGCTCTATTTTAACTCTATTCCTTAAAATGAAAAATTCTATCAAGTAATTTCATGTATGAAAAAATATGTAATTTTGTCTTTAACATCGATTTATAGTATGAAACACGCAATTAAATTAATTTCTTAGTTTAATTATAAATTTTGAAAATATAAATATTACAAATTTATTTTTCTCTTACCTTTGGCTTTATTCCCTCAATAGGTATCGATGGACTGTTAAATGCTGGAACTTCTTCAGCTATTGGTAAACGATAAAGAGCTTCCACAAGTTTCTCTGTCTGACTCTATATAAAAAAAAAAAATAAAATAATCTTTTTATATTTAACAGATTCTTACAGATTTAAATGCAACCATTTTACTTGACATTTGAACTTAATTATGTATTTTAAATAAAAAATAACATACTAATTCTGAATAATAAAGATAAGGATTCTAAATAAAAATAATTCTAAGAGAGGGAGACAAATTAGTTCCATATCAAAAGTTATAAAAAATATTTTAATAATTTTATAAAAATATGTTTTAATGCTTAATAATGTTAGCAATAATGTTAACAATAAACAAAAGTTTTATATAATTAATAAAAAGCTACAATTAATATATTAAATGTAATTAATATATTTAATAGAATATCTAATATATTAATATGAATATGCCTGAATAATAAATAAATTTATATTTTACCCTTTCATTATTTCCTTGATGATTGTCTATTTTCCTCCCACTATTAATTGCTACATTTGAACTATCTTTGCCCGAACAGGATTTCTTCGCCATTATTAACATTTCTGATGGCTATTTAATTAATATTTATTTCTTTTCATACTTTTACTTTTACAAAATATTTTTCTTTGAAAAATGTTAATTATAATGAAATAATTTGTTCAATTTACATATTATACTAATGTTTTTAAATTATGAATAATGAATCACTTACGATAGGTTTGAGTGGCTGCTCATCATAAAAATTGTAATTCAACAAAGGTCTATTGACAGTTGCTACATTGTATAATGCAAAAGCATTCAGTTTCGTGCTATTTCTTAATAACTGAGATAGAGTTTGACTGATTTCTCCAGCGCCGCCGATTAGAGCAATCTGTGAGCAAAGTAGATTTTTAATTACACCGATTAATTAAAAAACATAAGTAAATAGACATAATCTATAAAAATAGACCAGGCATAAAATGTAACTATCAGATGAAAATCTTTCGAAATGTGAATTAAATCGTAAATACCTTGAAATTCTTATCGCAAATGTGGATCTGGCGTGACCCAAAGGACGTCACGACTGATTTTGCGGCTCGGGAAAACATGGTTAAATGTACCAAAATAACTTAAAAATTTTTTAACGCCTTCATCGGACGTCCGACATGTCTAAAATGATTGAGCACACGGCGTGTGCTATTTGTTACAAAATAAACATCGATTCTTTCAATTTCAACTGTTCGAATATATATGGTAAAATTAAGGTGTAGTGCAATATAACTTTGACGCTTAATGCAAATACATATAGATAAATGTAATTGGAAAATCCTTACGTTATATGTAAATTTGTCAGAGTAATAATTTTAATCAAAATTATAATGACGTAAAAGTTCCTCTTTCAAAATCGGGATTTTTTTTTCGTAACTTTAAAATATCAAATTAAATTAAATTGATTCAAAGTTTTTAAATTTTAATAAAAATTAAAATGAGTATTAAGTATAGATTCAATTCATTTAGATTTATATAAAATTTAATTAAGCTATACTTTAAACGTAAAAAACATTTTAATATACACATTTTTTGTATGTAATATGTAAATCATTAATAAAAAATAATTAATATTTGTATTCGTATTTTACATTGCACGATATAGCCATCTAGTACTGTAGCAAGAAAATAGAGATTCAATAAGACCAGCGGATAATCCAGATGCCCATTCCTGATGTGTTACCGATTACTACTCTACTAGTCCACTGAAATACCGACAATTGTATATAAGATAGTTCGATCACTTATCGTTAAATGATATCGCAATACCACTGAGTTGTTCCATTTCTACAATAACTACGATCTAAAATGCAATTTACTATCTTATCATTGACCTAGTTTACACCGAGCACTTGATATGCGTATTAACTAGTAATTTTCTATTAAATTATCATAATTTCGACGATGCGTGTAAATTTGTACGTGATATGTGTATTTAATTAATCATCTTGATATTGCACCAGCTTAATACACCGTTCTTTAAATGCATTGCAAAATTAAAATAATTTAATAGAAAGTTATTGGTTAGTACGTGTATCAAGTATTCAATATAAATTATTTTCTAGATTATTTTTAGTAATTATTTAAAAAATAAGACACTCTTAAGAATTATAAATAATAGGCGAATAATTATAAATAAAAGGCGGAGAAAGAGGAAATAGGAAGAGATATAGAAAATATGATATAAAACTATTTTAAACATACTAAGTTATTATTAAAAATTCATGAAAACAAAAGATATTCCGAGAGATATATAAATATAAAAACAAGTAAATGAATCATTTGCTCCAATATTAATTACTCAATTTAACTCATATTTTTATGTAATATTTCAAGGAAATCGGAAGAAGAAAAGGATATAAAGGAAAAATTAATGACTTTCTTTTAAAATTATTTAATTTATTTACATTTTTTTGTAATATAAAGCAAGTATAAATACACTGTTAAAACGTTTAATAATTAAAACATGTCTAATTTCATTCCGATGTGCACATACATTTTATTAGTAAATGTAAATAATGTAATAAATGTACAAAGCAAGATTTAATCCCGTACACATTTAAATTAAAAAGAAGAATAGCATATCGCGCCATTATGTATTTCCTGATTAGTAACCATCGTCTGACCACGTGATGTTGTAGGCAGGATACTTTTTCTTCAATAACTCGACTGACAATTGATGATCAGCTTTGCCAAAACCCTGTGAACCGAATTAATAAAAAGAAAATGATTAACCGCTTATCAACATCTTTCAAAAATCGATATAAAATAATGTCGTGTCATTTATGACCTTTACGTTATAAGATTTTATCACGTTCAATTAACAGTTCACTAACGAACTGGCCGACAGCATGTCGAGAGTAAATCTCGTGTTATTTTCAGTTTTACATGAAGTTTTGACACTTGACATCTCCACAGCTGTCGCGTTGACTGTAGCAAGGCGCAAAAGAAAAGGAAAAAAAGAAAATAAAAAAGTGGAAATTAAGCTTCCGGATATACTCTTTTAGTTTCTGGCAAACTGAAGTACGCGCCATTGTAAAAGAAACTAAATGCAAGTGACAGCAAGAAAAGATTTTCAGTTGGGCAAAAATTTCTGATTAAAAAAAAAACAATATAAATTCACTAAATAGCGTAAGTAAATAAATCAATAAATTTATATATTGCTTATATAGAAATTGCTATTATTTATTGTTTATAATAATTATATTACTTGTGTTTATATCAATATTGAATCACATAACGTGTTCCTAATTCGATCTGCATAGCAAGAATCACATACAAAATGTTTTATAGTTTTTAATTTGCGAAGAATCAGAATTGTTGCAGATATTGATCAAATAATTCGATATTTTTCAATCTTTCCTTGTAAAATCATTGATTTTTTCGCGCAAATTTTACAATATTGCCAATGCTCGCCGCGTTCCCACGGGAATAATTTCCAAGAAGTCGCAAGCCAAATAAAATACGCTCCCGTTGCTCGTAGCTGTGACTGGCGATAGGAAAACAGAGCATCCTACGATGTTAAAATTACTCTCCCCCGGGCGTCGTTGGATTTAAAGAGAGCCGACCTTTTCTACATCTCTCTTTCTATTTGGGTGATGCTCAGTTTTTTATATATACGCTTGAATCTCTTCCTTAAATCTCACGCTTTAAAAAAAATTTTCTTGTCAATCTCACGTAACTCTCGTAATATGAATTATTCTCACAGAACGGAGTTGCGAGTCCCAATTTAAATTATTATATTATCGAATAAATGATTCGCGAATAAATGATCCGTCGCTTTAAGATATATCGATTCGTTCATTCCTTATTATACAGCTACTAAAATATTTCTGGAATAGGAACGTGAATATGCATTATGCTCATGTTTCATGAAACGCTTCACAAGATTGCACTTCTTATACAACTTAAGTTTATTTACTAAAGATAATGGTAGCCTGGTAATGTTCTTACTTTCACAAATTGCGACTTGCGACCAAATTGAAATTATACGATTCTTTGTACAATAAACTCAACGCAGTATATTAAAATTTACATTTAAGCAAGATTACCAATAGTTTCGACGTTAAGAATTTTGTCAAAGGATGACAGGATTAAAACAATAGAGTATTTTAATTAATATAAACTGTCTCTTTCGTCGAATGAATATATCAAATATTCTGGAAATAGAATTCGGGCCAATATAAGATGTCTATGCGCTATGATAATAATAATATGTTGATATTCTTATAAAATTTATATGAAAAAAGAAAATGAAGAAAATACTGCTTCAAATAAGAGTGTAAAAGAATTCGTAAATGAAAAATAATGCTTGATCTGACGCATCGCGCCTAGCACATCATAAAATTTGATGATATCGTAATTCGATGAAAATAAACACTGGTACCGCCAGTGTTTTTGCAACACGCTCGTAATAATTGGTTTATACTATTTACGCGAAATACCTACTATCATAAATGCCGTAATATCCGATAAAATCCAGCGGCATAACGGAAGTCGACGAACATTTCCTAGTTTACGTAAATACAATTTTACGCTTGGAGATCGATCAGCCTCAAGGTTTATAGTATTTATACGTGGCTTCAAAGTTTACATGCTTCGAAATGTTTTGGCAACGGATTGCACGAAATAGCGGAATTTTTGTACTTTTTATTGTTAAATGCAAAATAGCAGTTTTAATATCTATTTACTGATCACTGAAAAAAAATACATCCTTTTAGAAACCTGAGTTCAAATTTATAGAACGATGCAAACGTCAATATCTGATTTGAATTCTCTTCCTATTTCAATATTGCGTTTTCTATCGTGTTGACGGTAATATAATAATAAGAGATACTCGGAGTAAGGACTATTCCGCTGAAAGAAACTCTTATTTTACACGTACACTTCCAGATAAAACGCACGTAACTTTCTATTCGATTATCTTTGTCTCAGAGGCACAAATTCTCTCGTACGGGCAAATTTAATCTGTTAAAGTTCGACATATGATGCCGCGTGGGCGTGTTTGTGACGAGTAACAGTATGGGGTGAAAATGTTATGCGTCGTTAATATTGCAACGCGTATTCCTCTGCCCGCGTTTGAAGCCACTACCTAACACTAGGCAATCACTCTGACATTCATCGACTAATTTTGTCAATCTTATTTCGACAGATGCAAACATAATTCTAATTAACAAAGCCATCTATGTTGAAAACATGAAAAATAAATGGGACGCATATGCAGCGCACAATGATCCGCAGTGAATAATAATAAAAGTTAATTGGGAAATATAGAAATATACAGGATGAAAATCGGAAAACTAAAGAGCAGTTGTTGCGTGAATGAACAGGATGGAATTAAACGCTGTAAGAGAAATTCTATAAATCCTTTTTGTTAGTGCAAAAAAATCATGCGTGAAAAATAAAATATTTTTATGTCAGTCAAATCCGAGACGCGCGAAATTGATCAAATAATAAATATTCCAATAAATTCCCGGACTTACTTGTGAATATCCATAAACTTTAATGGTCTTCTCGTCAGGGTCATGCTCAATTCTTCCACCGCCTACGCAATCCGCCTGCAGACCAGCGTGTTGCTTGATTTGTTCATCTACTTCGTCGAATATATCAGCTAAAACATAAATAAAATAACATGCACATGATAATAGAGTCCAATATAATTTTAAGGCTTACGAAATAAGTTGGTTTAGATACATAATGGAGTACGTAAGTAACTCATAGCGTTAACATATATTAGAAAAATTTTTAATCTTTTATTCTTTCGCAGTTAATGATTGATTGTATTATGGAAATTTTTTAAAACACTTGTAAAAAGTAAATACTATTTAATATAAAATTTTAAATCATGTAAATAGATAACAACGCAAAGTAAAAAATATGCAATTTAATACACCCATTAGAATAGTGTCATTTAATCACATTACATAATATTTTATTTTTTTCGTATATGCTTATGATAAAAAATTTTTACTATGCGGTAAGACATATAAAGCTCGTTGGACAGATAACGCATTAATCGTAAACTCGTATTACTCCTCAAAAATATCTAATATATATTTATTTCCTCAACAGAAAGATGTGTTTAAACGATGAACTCTTCCGATTCGAATATAAACGGCAAAGCTTAAAGAGAAGATCTGGCGAATGGAAAATATACAAAACACATGGAAAATAAACAAACAAAATCGCGATCGTCTCTATGTGTCAATATGTTATTGTTATTTCCCATTTTGAAGAGAAACAAAGATAATAACTGTGATTTCCGCCGCTTCCTTCTCTTTCTTTGTCGTGTCGAATCGTATAAAATACCGATTGTGTATAAAAAGCTGCGGAAGTGAACGTTAATCATAAGTCCTGTCCTAAGAAGAAGAAGAAAAAGAAGAAGAAATAGAAGTAGAAGAAGAAATAGAAGTAGAAGAAGTAGAAGAAGAAGAAGTAGTAGTGGTAGTAGTAGTGGTGGTAGTAGTAGTAGTGGTAGTGGTAGTAGTAGTAGTAGTGGTGGTAGTAGTAGTGGTGGTAGTAGTAGTGGTGGTAGTAGTAGTAGTAGTAGTAGTGGTAGTGGTAGTAGTGGTAGTAGTAGTAGTGGTAGTGGTAGTGGTAGTAGTGGTAGTAGTGGTAGTAGTGGTAGTGGTGGTAGTGGTGGTAATAGTAGTAGTGGTAGTGGTAGTAATAGTAGTGGTAGTGGTAGTGGTAGTGATAGTAGTGGTAGTGGTAGTGGTAGTGATAGTAGTGGTAGTAGTGGTAGTGGTAGTAGTGGTAGTAATGGTAGTGGTAGTAGTGGTAGCAGTGGTAGTGGTAGTGGTAGTGATAGTAGTGGTAGTGATAGTAGTGATAGTGGTAGTAATGGTGGTAGTAGTAGTGGTGGTAGTAGTAGTGGTGGTAGTAGTAGTGGTGGTAGTAGTAGTGGTGGTAGTAGTAGTGGTGATAGTGGTAGTGGTAGTAGTGGTAGTGGTAGTAGTGGTAGTGGTGGTAGTGGTAGTGGCAGTAGTGGTAGTGGCAGTAGTGGTAGTGGTGGTAGTGGTA
>JANQDE010000075.1:566060-639329 GCA_037157785.1 Cephalotes varians
GTAGTGGTGGTAGTGGTAGTGGTGGTAGTGGTAGTGGTGGTAGTGGTAGTGGTGGTAGTGGTAGTGGTGGTAGTGGTAGTGGTGGTAGTGGTAGTAGTGGTAGCAGTGGTAGTGGTAGCAGTGGTAGTGGTAGCAGTGGTAGTGGTAGTAGTGGTAGTGGTAGTATTGGTGGTAGTAGTAGTGGTGGTAGTAGTAGTGGTGGTAGTAGTAGTGGTAGTAGTGGTAGTGGCAGTAGTGGTAGTGGTAGTGGTAGTAATAGTAGTGGTAGTGGTAGTAGTGGTAGTGGTAGTGGTAGTGGTGGTAGTAGTGGTAGTGGTAGTGGTAGTGGTAGTAGTGGTAGTGTAGTAGTACGACTAATGCGACTTTTATTCTGTCCATTTTTATACGATTAATATTATCGCAAATTGCATATCTCTCTGCAGACAATATAGGAGCGTTCATCGTCTGAGATGCGATATGATCTGCGACAAAAATTCGCACGCACGTATAGGTAAGTATCAGATGATCAATCAAGCGCTATTGTGCGTTATCGATGTGTCTATCTGATACGGAAAAGTTGAAAAAAAGGACTTAGTATCGATTCGTAGAAAACTCGGAGAAAAGCACGGGAAATGCACGTTCATGCGTGTAGACACATGCTCATGTGTAAAAAACGTTCTTTGAAACGCGTGTTGTAACGCTTTATATGTGTCCTAACACGCTAAAGTGCATTCCACGTGCGCGAGGTGATACAAGCAATAAAGAGAGAATTTTTTCCGAAAAAAACCGAAACAGAGCGCGA
This sequence comes from Cephalotes varians, assembly GCA_037157785.1. Taxonomy (NCBI): domain Eukaryota; kingdom Metazoa; phylum Arthropoda; class Insecta; order Hymenoptera; family Formicidae; genus Cephalotes; species Cephalotes varians. The sequence goes on from JANQDE010000075.1 coordinate 566,842, forward strand.
AATGCATCACGCAAAAACATATAAAAAGTTGTCATCGCGACGCAACAGTCGCACGTACAGAGCACAAGAATTCCTATTAAATTTATCAACACACGCTGCCCCACGCGTATTTCAATGCTTTGCCATTTATATTCGAATCGGAAGAATTCATCGTTTAAACACATCTCCATAGATCTTCCACTTTGAAAACGCGAAGTTTTTATTATTTTTCAATTTTATATAAAATGTTATTAATATGTAATATAAAATTATATATATAAAATTAAATAATTTTTTAATATTAAATATAATATATCAAAAATGATAGAAACAATATAAAGTTTATATATCTAATATGTAAAATTATATATAAATATATATATAATTTATATAATATAAATATATAATCATATACATATATATATAATTTTATATTAAATATATAAATTTCATATTATTTTTAAATAAAAAATATTATTTCTAAATGTCACTTTTTATCTCGATGCAGAGAAAAAAATGCCTACTTCGAAAATTTAATTATACATATAAAAGACTCAAATATTGAAGTCGAGAATCATTTTTCACCTTTTATCAAAAATAATGAAAATATAAAATATTCTTAAGAATGCGATATCCCAGAAACTTTTTAGAAACGACATCCGAACATTCTTTTTTATTTTCTTTTTAGAGAACTTGACATCAAGGATAGTACTAATTTAGATTCAATATATATATTGCTTGATATTGCTAATATTAATTGCTTGATATGCTAATATTATATTGCTTGATGCAAAGGAACTAATGAGATTACAATACGTATTCTCAGATTTTCTTCGTTCTATGAATATTTCTATGAATATTTCTTCTATTCGTTTGCTTTGGAGAATCTTCGCATTTCCTCGTTACTTGAATGAACATGTTCGCAACAAGCAACGCACTTACTGATTGGATCACGTTGTTGCCTTCGGAGACAAACAGTATTCCGAATAAGACATTTTATACAAAACCTATAAAGAGATCTCCCGTTTCATGAAAAAAGAAACTCTCAACTTTCAATTAGTCAAAACAAGATCCATGGTAAAAATAAAGATTATGCAATCCATATAATCCCCTTTCCTACAACATCCTTTTCTATAACGACTAACATAATAAAATAAACTGAATAACACTTTAATAAACGCAACTTTCTATTATTCCGTAACATTTACAGAAGAATTATATTTAAATATACTTTTATAATTATCTATTATAATTTCATAATTCTCGTAATTATCACATAATTATTAAATGATTACACTAATTAAGTTATTAAAAATTTTAATTATATTTGTTTTCTAAATAAATAAATTATTCGTTGAGATATTCGATTTCTATATTTGTTAAACTATTCTATTGGATTCTATTGGATAATATCAAAATCTTTCTAATCTATATCTAATAAATAAAAATTATACGTAATAAAATATAAATAAAAAAAACAATTCCTTTTCTCATTTATTACTGACATCAGTTCCGATAAATAAAAATTAAATGAGTATATTAAAATTAGAACAATATAACTCTCTATTGTTATAAATATTCATAAAACCATCGCGAAACATTAATGGGTTTTCACAATGTGGTTTTTGCGGGAACAAAAATCATGTTCGTTCTGAACAAGAAAAAGAGAAAAAGAGAAACGAGAAGAAGCCGCCGAAACGAGGGAGGATCGAAACAGGCAGTTTTATCCTCGTCCTAATGTTCATGAGCCTTTAACTTTCACGGAAAAGCGCATATATCTTGACCTTTCAGATCTATGTGTTGCCCATTAAGAGTCCTCCCTATCTCCCTCTTCAGAACAAGAACCAAGGACAAAAGGTGAAGGTGAAGGGGCGTACGCAGGGGAGTTTGCTGAGAGACGTGCGTAAAGACGACGAGAGATAATGGGAGAAATAGTCGGCGACCAATGTGCGGAAATCAGCGCAAATGGAGAAACATCTTTGAACGTAGACATTAGAGAGTAGCACTCTGCTTTATGATGATTTGGACGGGTTGCCAACTGATTTTTGCACGAAAAGAACGATTTTGCTAGTATCTAAAATTTTAGCTAGATACAAATCTACATACATCATTGATTGTTACGTCCGAAAAGATTCTCTAGAAACGTATCATCACTGGATCTGAATTATTATTTATATATTTAAGAAACGTTACTTTCTATTTATAATATAAATATTATGGAAATAGTGAATTTAATAACAAAGATCGATAGAGACATCTCGGTAATAAGCAGGATGATCGTTTATTGTTTAACTAATATTCCAAAAATGCATAAGAATGACAACTTATTCCGTAGAGCATATTATAAATGTTTAATAATGAAAAAATTTAATAAATTAATTTGGAACGTAACATATGTATTTTACATAAAATATTTTTTATTTATCACACAATAAATAATTAAACACGAACTCAATTTATTCATATCGTAAAAAATTCACAAGCTACTCATGAATTGTTGTATCTTGCATATGAGACACTAAAAAAAAAAGAGAGTCTATCTTTATCCAAATCAATTTTATATACAATGAAAAATTTATAAATTATGAGTTTGTTCAATTTTTACTTCGAGATTTGCATGTTTGAAATAATTCCTGTGCAGAAATATTTTGCAAAGCATTTTAGTTCACCGTATCATTTTAAAATCATTCAATCCAGTACAGATTAACTTTAAACAGAAACAACTTTAAATTAGTCAAACAGAAATTATATCGATATCAAAATCATTCGATGTCTGCTTTCGTTGGCTATTAGCCACTAGCAGTGTCGAAAAGTGTGACAAGTTTGTACGAGATTTGTTAGGGGAGACGTAACTACAGATTGACAAAACCAACCTTGCCGTAAACGAGTAATTTTTTCTTGTTGAACTGCCATAATGACAAGTCAACAAGAAATAAGCAAAAACGAATTTTAAAAACGATCCTACGTATATCCTAAACGCTTATGCTTGACATTTCTGTCGACAATTTTTTAGTAAACAATGATGTTTTGATTATATCATAAAAAACTTTAATTATGCGAAAAAAAGATGATAAAACAAATATTCAAATTTTAGTTTTAATAATTTTTTCTTCTCTCTCTCTCTCCCTCTCTCTCGATTAGAAATTTAAAAGTAAAAATAATAAAGTCGTTTAGTATAGATGTTAGACAAGTGATAGAAAGTATGAATGAATGTGTACAGTTAAGTCAAATTATTATAAACCAAGTCTCCTTCTTGGCTATTTTGTATGCTGAAGGAAATAAATTTCTATTTCTATTCTTCTCTCTCTCTCTCTCTCTCTCTCTCTCTCTCTCTCTCTCTCTCTCTCTCTCTCTCTCTTTTTCTCTCTTAATATTGGCAATATAAGATGAAAAGATATACATACATATGTTATATATAAAATGTAATTTATATATTTGTAAAACTTATTATGTATATTAAAAATTCCACTATACATTTTTTATTTAAAAAATATATATTTGTACATTTTTGCACCTTTTTCGGTTCTCTCTGACTTCGAATGTTCCTCATGGTCTTAAATCTGTTTATCGGCAACAATGGAACATACGCTAGAAATTAATAGAAATCGATGACAAGGCGTACCCCTCAGTGGGCACTAAAAGCACGAACCGGTAACGCACTAAGTGCGAAACACGGTATAACGCAGAGTAAATACGACGTGAATGTGGTTGATACGACATACGTACAACATACGAGAGAGAGAGAGAGAGAGAGAGAAAGAGAGAAATGTATAGACTTCCGGTATAGCAGAGTTAATCAGTTTGGATTGAATTTCTGTCGGTGGAAAGTTCTAGAGCCACATAGAGAGTTTACATCGATTATGACTGAAAGCAGAGCGACGCACAGAGCGATTGGCAGAAATATCTCTAACGCATAAAATATTTTAGCAATATTTGAATGTACTTTTCTCCCGAAAGATGTTATGAAAAAGCTAGTCGAAAAGCTCGCGAATTAATTACTCTCTTCTCACGAATTAATTAATTTCCTTCTCTTTTTCCCTTCTTCCCCTATCTTCCCTTCCCCTTCTCTCTCTCTCTCTCTCTCTCTCTCTCTCTCTCTCTCTCTCTCTCTCTCTCTCTCTCGTGATCTAATCTCTAATCTCATGATAACTGTATAACTTCACACACGCGCACGCGTGTGTGTGTGTGTGAAAATTATAATTGACATAATGCAATACATAAGCTGAAAATATCTGCTTGTTACACACGCCATAATGCGATTATTGAAATTATCACATTTCACACGCTATCGCGATATTTGCAAATAGCTCCAAATAAACCGAATATAGTCTGATGATAATTTAAAAATACTCCGTAAAAAACACTGCAAATTTCAGCGATAAGGATGAAAAAAAAAACCTATAATACATCAAATAGCTATAATATTTAAATTTTCATAATATGAAAATTTCCATAATATTTAAATTTTCAATATTAAATCTGCATAGAAAGTTCTTTAAAGAATACTTAAAACATCAAATCGAAATATATATTACGTGTTAACTAAAAAAATCTAAATAATTTTTAAAGAAGAAAACTTGATCGATGCAATAAAGTACGAAAAAACTGATGCTGTCGAACTCACTGAAATGTAAATCAGATATTAAAAAGACGATTATCGGCGACAGGAAAGATTTATAAGGGCGGGTCGGTTTCATTCTTCGAATTTTAACGCTTCGCCGCAGATTTATGACACCGATTTGCGCTCGTTATTTGCAACGAGAGGTCCGAGACACGCGACTCCATACTACAGCAGCTTGTAATAAAAACAAACAAGAGGATGCGATTAATGCAGCGTCACCGTGACGTAAACGTAGAAAGTTTATTATTAGCAGGACTTAACCAAGATGATTTTTCGCGATCAAAAATTCATATTTTATATTATTACTTCGGTACAATCTATGTAATAACTATAAATTGCGAATTATAGAAATTAAAATTCGACGAGCTCAAAAGTTGCAAGACGAAAATTTAGATTTTAGGTTTTAATCCTTAGAGTTCAGAAATATAGAGCTGACAGATGATGGTCAATAGCTAACGAGGGAATTAATTCAAAGCTAGGATGTGAAAATTCAGAGATAGATAAATTTACCTACATGTGAGTTTACATTACCGTATTTGGATTGATGTATACATAAAAAAATAAGAATTCTCTGTGAGAAACCGTATGAAATAAAATCAACACAACTAAAACTTTTTAAACGTTTCTCTCATTTATCAATATTTACCTTTGAAAGAATTAACTTTCATAAAGAAAAGCATTCCGTTGAAACAACGCCGATTAGACAACAACGACTATCCGGTTACTCTACGGTAAATTGAACAAATGGCTGTGTGCCAAATCTAATGTAACCGACGAGAAATTAACGTATCATCAACGATGATACTCTCTCCGCAAAATGTGAATCGCGATCGTAAATCATACCTAATAAAATGCCGAGTAACGACACGTAAGCAATTAGTGCTTCCCGTTACGCGAGGGATAAAATAAAATGACAATTAAGAAAGAAAGGGCATGGAATAAAAACAATACACGAAGTTCGTGCAATGAAATTATATCTCTCATCAATATTTATAACCTGCGAAATATTTAAAATTCGAATTGCATATTCATCGTCGTGTACTGCTGTTAATTGTTCTCGGAAGATTCTAAAACTAATAAAATAAATCTACAAATACTAAGTATTTATGTTTCATGTGAGAGAGTGAGAGAGAGAGAGAGAGAGAATTACATTGTAGTAAAAAAATTATATTATATTATTGGAAGAAATATTTATCTTCAAATTCTTAATTCATTTTAGATTTATTTCAAATCAATTGTGTTTCCAATTCGTGTAAAATAAAAAATCAATAATGAAAGTTTGAGTAATTTAATATGCGCAATGTGCTAATTTTATTAAATTATCTCCGTGAAATTATCAAGATAATTTGGTAGAAAACTATTTCACGCTTTATCAATGAAAAATTATTTTAACATGTTGATTGCGCTGAAGAACTCTCGAAAATAAATTCCCGATATTCCATATGATTTACTCATATATTTAGGAGCGCTCATTTAGTTAATTTCTGCGAAGATGTGAGAAAAAAGCGAGTTTTAAAACAAAAACGGTATATTATCTCACAGGTGCGACGGAATTAATTGGTTGCAGCGCAAAAATTCTATTCGCGTAATGTAGCTTAATATTATAATATAATAACCACGACTTTTTCTCTGTTAGAGAATGGTTTTAAATACAGTGTAAAAAATTTAATAAATTTCCATTTATTTCATACGCGTAGTATTTAACAATTATTTGCAATGCAAATACTTCTAAATTAATTATCATGATTATCACGACTCAAAACTGGGAACGCAATAGAAATGTTTCGCAAGATATAAAATTTTTTTAGTACGATGACAATTTCATAGAACAATGGAAGAGATTTACAAAAAATCTATCTTTTATCTTCTTTACTTATAATGTCACTCATCATCGTCTTAAAATATCATGAATATTATATTTTAAAGCTTATCTTTGTTATAAGATAGCGCGAATATTATATTTTAAGGTTTCACTTTGCATATTCATCAAACAGAATCAAGCTGATTTTTCAAGCAGAAATAATTTAAATATGCATTTATCCGTTTATTTACAAATTACATAAGAAGATCTTTTTAATTAGATGCCGTAAGTTTTTTTTATCTCTGATGTATATAAATTACAACAATAAATTACAATAATTTATAAGGCTTTATCAAGCAAATAAATTATAATACCTAATCCAGTTGTTAAAAGTGCGCACACGCACAAAATATCTATATACATACGTGTGCAACAAATATAATACATAATAACTTAGAATCATTGAGATAGCGTAGCGTAAACGATTACAGAATGGAAAAACGAATAATAAAATTGAAAAAATTGATGGTAGATTTTATCCGTACATTTATCGATATCATTGAATCGAGAATATATACTATCGAATACAAAATTATATAGGTGGAAATAATTATAAATTATATTCTAACAAAATCAAATAAATAATATATCTAAATCAATAAAAAAATTGACTACACAAAAGTTCTAACAAAAATAATTAGAAGAGAAATTAATGGTCAATAACAAGAGATATTGATGTATGCTGTATTTAAAATAAGATGAAATAGAAAAAAATTTGCACGTGCATAAACATATATATATTTTTCCATTAATTTAATATTGGAAAATTTAGAAGCAGTTTGAAGTTTAAAACGTTATGTTAGTTTCATTTGTTTTCAATTCTTAAAATCGCTATTATTTTTATTAAACAACGTACAAAAAAGATATCGCATTTAAAACAAATTTAATAAACTAAAAAGTTATGTAATAAATGTATACGTAGTTTAAAAATTATTTAAGTTAACTTTTAAAAAGCTTAAATTTTATCGTAGTTTATCAAAAAATTTGAATTATATAGTATATCACATATTCAATAATTTATTTTGATCCTAAACGAAAATTTAATCAAATTACTATCTTCAATATTTACATAATTTATATCTTACTAGAATGTTCAGGACTGCAAATTGATGATTCACTCAATACGGCAAGCCAAAGTTCAGATATGGATTTTCGTAGAATTCGAAATGAAAAGATATCAGAAACGATTTGCAATTAGTATTTCCCGATTGTCGATATTATTCATTCAGTTGCAACATTAAGCCATAAAAATAAAAAGGAAAATATCACAACTAACCTCATCATAATTGCAGTAGTAAAAAGTACAGGTTCAATGATACCGACTTCAATTTCCTAATGCACTGTAAAAACGAAGAAGCACGAAATCTCAGAGAAGGCAAATGTACGATACTAATCAACGAGTACGCGAAAATGCATCGAGAGAAAGCTTTTAGCTTTCCTTACCTCTTTCCAAGAATTTTTTTAATGTTCACAGTCAAAGTTTCACCGAACTATAACATATTGGTTATAATTATCGTCGCTCAATAAAATGCATTAATAATCGAACATTTGTCTATCAAAGAATATAATTTTGTTAAAAGAGATTTGCGCGCGCGCGCGCAATCCTAATATTCTTAAAAAAAATTTCTTTAATCTTGCCAATATTTTTAAAAATCGATCTTAATATTAAATATGCTAATTCAAATTATATAACAAATAAAATTAATAAAATAAAATAAATAAAAAAATCTTTCACTCAAAGGAACAACTCGAGACGTACAAACGTTTTCTAAACTGAAGAAAGTTAGAAAAGAAGAATCCCAAAGCACTTGTTAGTTCACAAGAACGAAATACTCAACCCCTTCAATTCGAGATTTTCCCATGTGTAGAAATGCCCGCGGTGAAACGTTCGTCTCGAAGGAGAGCTATGAAACGAAATTCTAAATTGCGGGAAGATAGTGTGAACTAGAATCGTGAAACTCGACCGAAGATTGACGTTCTATCGATAGTTGTCACCTTTGTTCTTCCGCAAGTACTCGCATAGTCAAACATAGCCCACTTTCCGAACGTTTGTCTATAGTATCATCTCAGATGCGGTCTTCGGAGATTCTAGTCAAATTCTCGAAGCTTCGACGTTTATATACTATGTATTTATATGCTACATCATATGGTATTCAACAAACTTTATGTAAACAATGATGTAATCAAATTCACAAGGGACAAGCGCTCGACACTGGCAGCTATAATTCGCCATAAAGAGGCGTTGAAGTTTCAGTCTAGCTGTCTAGCAAGTTGTTAGAAACTTTCACTAAATTGGCTTATCAACTTTAAAGCTGTGGCCCGATTCAAGATAAAATGAAAAACTGTTTAATGAAGTAGAGTTTCATGGAGGTAGAAATTTCGTGACTCAGGAAGCAAACAAAAGTCATAAGATTCGTTATATAACGCAGTAATTACAAAAAATTGAGATTATACATTAGAGAATATTAAATCCTCATATACAGAAATTATAATGTCGACTTATATTATAATTAGATACTATCAAATAATTTTAATGTCTATCGAGGATTCGTATTATCTTTTAAATATTACAATTAGGTACTACTATAAAACAGTTTTAATGGCCATCAAGGACCCGACTTATTTTTTAAATAGTTCTGAATAATAAATAAATTGCAAAATGATTTTTTAAATATTTTATGGTTAATTCTGCCGAAATGTTTCATTTAATCATATAATTTTCATCGTCTAATTGATAAGCAAACTATGCCTTGCTTTGAAACTGACATTACGCTTTGTATCTCATTAATCGATTAATAGTTCGATATATACTCGAAACGCCGTCTATCGTCATTCATGTCAATATCACACTTCTGAGCGCTGATACATTATATGGACGCGTACACGGCGTGCCAAATTTGGACCATAAGGAGAAATAATCGAGTTCCCATGTTCTCTCTCTCTCTCTTTCTCTCTGTCTCTTTAAAATTCTTAAAATCAATAATTCTAATATCTTTGAATTTTTCGATTGGATTTTCATATGTAATATTAATCCACTAACGTAGATTAACTTTAATCTCGATTCAACTTACTCCTCTTTTTTTTAGTTCTAAGAATTGGAAAAAGATGAAGAGTAAGTTGAACCGAGATTAAAGTTGATCTGCGTTGGTGAAAACGAGCATTATAATCATGAATCTTTATGTTACCATAGAGAGAACGTGAATGAAAGCACAAAAATAGAAACTTTTTATGCATACACGTGAATCGTATCCGAATCAGAGGCTTCTTCTTATCGATATGACGTTCGAGCGTCTGTATTGTGCCAATTTTATGCCTCTGTTACTCTGATTATTTATAGTGAATGTAGATGCAATAAACGATTTCTTTCATCGATGACGTTTTACCATGCACATTGTCTGTGTAGCAGTGTTTCCTTTATTTTCCGTATTCAATATACTTAGCTAGCATAGCGTGAAGTAGATCGGTGGAATAATACTCTGTTATACTAGTTACACGCGACGGAGACTAAAAACAATTTTTGCAAACAGAAATATCGTAACATTTCCATTGTTAAACATTATTGTTTTCAATTTTATTAAATCGCTTAAATTATCGTTATAATAAGTTTAATTTTAGAGATAGAAATGTTTATTATCTATATTACTAATAAAAAGCATATAGGATATATCATTTTTAATAAATATTTTCTGTTTATATTTAAATACTAAAAACTACTTTTAATGAACATTATAATAAGTGATAAATGTATTATTTAGTATACAAAGTATATTAAACGAAGGAATCCTTCAAATCATCTCAGGAGGAATTCAAAGTTTATCTTTTGAAAAAATAATGTTAAGAAAATATTGTTGGAATGTCAAGATTACAAAATTTATTTAAAAAATTTCTCGCAAAATATACGTAATCTAAGTACCAGTGCGTAACACAAGATCATGTTTTTAATTAATAAACACATATTTTAATTTCAATTAAAATTTTATTTAACTCAAGTTTTAACATAATATTGAACCAATTAACTCATTAAAAGATATTTCCTACTAAAAATTAATATCACTTCGTAATATTTTCTACTAAAAATTAAATACAATCGCTATCGGCGATTTAATCAAAGGCAAAAAAAGATGTCAACTCCAAATTGAAGAAGTCAAAAAGTATATGTTCATAATATATAAGTAATAATATCATGTGATATTTTTTTAATATTCGCCAATTCGCGGAAGGTTTCAAAACTTTGCTTAATGCTTATACAGAATCTGTTTCTAGGAATATGTACAATAAATACGTACATCTAGGAATAACTCTGTTTCACTGATTTGTTTCACAAGAAAAAGTAAAACCGAAAATCCGATTTGCTGCTAACACATGATACTCTCTAACCGTAACGGTATTATTGTTCAGTTGCACGCGATCCGCTTGTGTGACCTCGAACTTTACACGTGTAACATCAGAAACCAAAAATCTAAGGACTTACCACTAAAGCAATTTCTCCCTTTCTCTCCCTCCCTCCTCTCTCTCTCTCTCTCTAGTCATGAAATCCTAAAATATATTATTTAAAAGATAGATCGAAATATAATTAGATTAAGTTTTTGTGCTCTCAAGTTATCGTGCAAAAAATTACTTATCCAAAGTATTCAAGGTTTTTTCCAAAATATTTATATTTATAAATATAAATATAATATAATTTTAACAATTTTTATTTCTAAAAAATGATCGCAGAGTTTTAAGCTCCACGCACATATATTTACATGATCATGAATAAAAATTTTCTTGCTTTAAGTCTAAACATTTTTGGATTATTTCTTGATGTTGATTTCAAATTGTACGTATATGAAACGTTTTTGTATTAATATAATAAAAAATATTAGCAAGGCAGCGACAGCATTTTGCATCAATAATGGATCAATACATTATTTATAATCGTTATTCAATGCATTATTTATAATCATATTATTCATGTAACTAAAATTGGCAGTGCGTACCAAGTCCATGATTTGTAACAAAACATGATTCGTAATAATTAATATTCCATCATCAAGTATTAAAAACGTGAACCAACAGTATAGTGATGTTTCAAGCTGTAATAAATGTAGAGAGATTGTTTACTAAATTTAATATTTCAATATGGCGTCGCAGCGCAAAAATAAGCTCTAAATTTATTACTTGAAATGTCGCAACAGAATTTTTTTCTGATAAATATCGCTATAACGGAATGACGAAAATTCGACGAAATCACGCGAGATACGGGATATACAGATTAATGAAAAGCAATATACAATTAATCACCTGCCACGACGCGCCCACCTCGCAAATGCGATCATTCCGGCGTGGCCGCCGAGGGTTGACGACAATCATTTGTCTGACGATGACGGTACGCGCAGACAGGGTTCCGACAGGGTTCTTCCGGCGATAAATCCATCGGCGAACTCGTCGCGATTCGCGCAAAAAGTTTTCGCGTTTCCACGCACCGCCGTCGCCGCCGTCAACACTCGCGAAGAGACGCGGCGCCGATTAGCGTTGCGCCCTACGCGCCGCGACGCCTGGCGTCGAGCGCGCCAGTAGACGGCGAGCCGTGTCATACGACGGACGTCGGGCGCAACGTCGAGTTCTACTACTTCTCACGGCCTAAGCGACTCCGAACGGTCCTCGCTCCGCTGCTTAATGACCCCCGAGTGAAACGGAGGACGACGGGCGCGAAAACTCCGTCGTGCGTTAGAATCGTCCTTCCACGACGTCGCCTCGAGAGGGAAAATTCATTGCGGAAAGTTTAAAGACCAGGGAGAATTGGGGGACCGGGTATCTGGGTGAGAACCGCTATTGTCGAGACTAGAGATACGGGAGAAGACCTTATCGCTAATTTTCGCCTTCCCTTCGTCCCAAACAAATATACAGATCAGTTTGGCGCGTTTGTAGCGTCGAAACTCTAAAGTCTCGTTAAAGTCACATCGATATCCTTTAAACAACGCAAAAACGCGCGTTGGACATCCCGACGGTACATATCGAAGAGAATCGTCTGAGAGTAACACAAACTGTCAGTATATGATTCAAGTGTGGATATGTGACGCACTTAAATTCTTAAAGAGCGCTCCGGGAGAACAATTTGCTGGATCGCGACGTCGTCGAGCTGGTAAAGTAACAAATGGGAAAGGCTTTCCCATTTTCTCTTGCCTGAAGAAAATCGATACGATCGTAAACGATGTTTTTGGCGTTTACGGCCCGTCTTTAGTACATTACGATGATTCGCTGTGTTGACGGTCGTAGCAGGCGATACCTCACGTCGTAGACAGAAAAACAATTCGTAAGTAAAACAATTCGCGCGCAAATACTGCGCGTTATTATCGGAGTCAAAACGGATAATTGAAATTGATTCGCTCGCTATATCACGGCGCATATTTTCTCATTAGCACGCCATTTTTGCATCCCCGATCTTGGTATACGAGAATAGGTTTTATTTAAAATGGAATGGTCATTAAGTATTCGTATATGCGACTGTCGAATGACGCTTTCCACACGGTCGACGATTGTTATAATTAATTTTTAATCACGAGCAACATAAGTAGCCCGTTTTCGCGCGAATAAAATATCAAAGAATTTTACATTGTCATTAAATTCGTTTAATGTTTAACGCGGCGAAATCTTTTAAAAGCGACCTGTAATTGTAGTTCAGTAAAGCAGCTAAAGCAGTATTCGAATTGAGAGCTCGTACGTATTGCGATCAGTATTAAACAGTTTGCTCGGATCGATATTTTTCATTCATCTAAAACTCCGCTTTGAATTCTAAATGCATGTTGGCGATGATCTTTGATTTATTAAAATTAAGACACATTTCTATTAATAGATATTATGATTAGGAAACAAATAAATAGAATTCTATTATGCTCATGTCGAGAAAATCTTATCGCTGTTTTTTTTTTTCGTTTAATTTCTTAAAAATATGATTTGCAATATCTGAATTTGTGAATTTCAAAGAATTCGTGGATCTTTATACTCTCGTGAATTTAACTCATCGATTTTTTTTTTTCAGATAGATAAACACACACACACACACACACACACACACACACACATTATTCAATTAATATAAAAATAGATTAGTGAAGTTAAATTAAAAATAGCCAAACTTGTCTGACCTTTTCGTCTGATACTTCGAAAAGGAATATTTCGGGAAAAGACATTCTGCTTTAATATCACAGTCACTAACGGATAACCAGTCGATGAGCAATGAACGCATAATGGATCCATAATTTATGATCGTTGTTGGAGCAAGTGCACTTCGATGCTTCACTGGACGGTATACACGCTTTGCGTCTCGTTTGTGCAATCTGATGCTGTTATTTACCGACTCGAATATACAGTCAAAGCTAGTTTCATGTTTACTTGTCGTTCGTTTCTCCATAAATTCCCGAGGCGAGGTTTATCTAATTCCAGCCTAATTTAAATCATTCTATGAACTCCCTCGATGTCGTGTACCATGACGAGAAACGCTATCGCAAACGTATGTTTCGTCGCGTATGTTCCGAGTTGGTTGAAATTTTCTCAATTTTACCGCGAGCAATTAAGAAAAATCTTGTAGAGAGGCTGAGTTTTCGGATATAATTACGCGATAACGCAGAGAGAGAGAGAGAGAGAGAGAGAGAGAGAGAGGGGGAGGGGGAGAGAGAGAGAGAGAGAGAGAGAGAGAGAGAGAGAGAGAGAGAGAGAGAGAGAGAGAGAGAGAAATCAGACACATCGATCCCAAATCAACGATGCGGACTGTTGCATCAGTTTACATTGTGAAATATCGTAATCTGACTAGATCGTTTAGATGTAAACAAAGCTTTAAAGCTTTAAAGTACTCTGCGATAAAGCGCTTACTATTTTTAGATACAAGAGAAGATTGGAAAATGCACTTGCGTGTGAAGTTTAGGATGTACCTGAAGAATCTACAAAATTTCGAATGCAGCACTTGCACGGGAATGTATAATATATAGGAAAACGTAAGGAACTCACAACTCGCGCTTTTTTCAAAAAACTTTTTTCCGTAAAACTATTGAAAATTATCGCATAGTATTACAAATATTTTATTGGAGCTTAAACAAAATTTTCTTTAATTGGATTTAAGACGAGTTTTAGATAAGTAAAACAAAAGTCTCTCTCCCAACTTGGGTTAAAGATCATCCTGTTATTGATCTTCTGTTACAAATCTTCATAAATTTTCTCTTATGATTAAAAAAATATTTATTTAATAGCAATCTGTAGAATTATATCGAGTTAATTGCGCTAATTAAAATCGTGTTTGAATACATATGTTCATTAAAAATTTTCCCGTTTGTACAGCTAAGCTTTATTTAAATGCAGTATAGCTTTATCTAAATTTTGTTCGCTTGGTAACCTGCGTAAATTCGAATAATAAAATATAAAAATAGATTGCGGTTGACGTAGGAAAAAATTATGAGGCAATAATGGCTTCGAGTTCGAACGGATCCGTTATCTTAAAGTCGATAGTCCTCGCAAAGGACAATCGAACGAAGCAGATTACACGAGCGAAATTACACGTTGTATATGTATATATAGGGTGCGCGCAGATATGGCGCACCGACGAACGAGCAATAAGTCTCGTGCTCTTTGTCTGATCTTCAAAGTCGGATTTATTGTTCTACGTCGCGGCGACCAAATGTCAGCCATGAAAACGTCTTTTGTGCTGTGCAAGAGAATAACAAACCTCTGCTGCGAAACTTTCGTATCTTTGCTGTTGCCTCAAAGTTATTTCAAGAAAGAAAAGGATTATCGATCAACGGGGAAACTTCGATTTTCCATAGACTTTCAATAGACTTCTTGTATTTTCATTTGTAGAAATCGAAAATAAATCTTTTGCTCGCGATTAAACGGTTCTTGTTGGCACAAGTGGATGGAACGGCAATTAACCGAAATCGATAGGATCAGATATCCTTCAGTATCACGATGTTAGGATTAGATATTCAACATCTTGATTGCAACGTGACATTGCCCGAGTACTTTGCCATCGGAGCCGTTAAGGTGTTCCACTTTTTTATCTTCATTTTATTATTTCCATCAATGCATTATGCTTTACCATCTATAGTAGTTTACACAATGTAAATAATGATGTGAATATGAGTTTGTATGCTGCGCAAGTTACTACGCTTCAATAGTTTCTATGCAGAGAACGTCGCGCGATTGCTATTATGTTATTACGAGAAAATATTGATCGAATTTCTATTACGCATTGCGTCCGGTTTATCACATGATTTTACTTTTTTTTACATAAAGCAAACAATATAACAAACGCTTTGCTAATCACCCTCCAAACTGACCCTGTTACATAAATGATGAATAATCACAATTTTTATAGTATAAAAATAGTAATTTTATATTGAATATGTTCAAATTCATGTAAAATATAATATTATTTTTATTACGTAATAAAAAGAAGATATAATAATATCAACGTCACGGAAATTTACTCCAACAGAAAAGTTTACCAGACATTGTTAAATTCTTAATACACTACTAAATGATGAATTTCACGCTGAGAGCTTCACGATTTTTATATTTTGCAAAGTATATAGTCGACTGCTCAAATAAACATTGCAGAATATCGAAATCGACGCGCATCAAATATTTACGGTAAGATTAAACTTATCTCATTTTGCGCGCGGAAAAACACAATTTCCACGCAGATTCGATTTATAATCGGAACAGAAATACGCTTGTGCGACTTAATCCTTTAAGCTTGATCAACGTGGCAAACTCAACAATGCACTTGGCGCAATCTCAAGCCGTCTCTTCCCTTATTGCGATCGTAAATCATCGTTCAACGGCAACCATCTCGTAATACGCTCACGATATTGGTAAACCTCTCTTAAAGAAATACTTTTCGAGAAACACCATATCACGCTGATCAACAAATTATCTAGGTCATCGTATATTCACAACACAATTCATAATCATGATGCTTATCTTAGCTCAAACACGGTGACATTTCATTACACAATTAATATTATCGATCAAATTGATCAGTTACGAGTAAAACAAATAAACTTTGCTCTCTTACAAGAAACAAGCTTTAAAAACTTATAATTTTTATAATTCTTGTAAGCTCCTTCTGTAAAGATATATTTTTCTTAATAATCCGAAATAATTCCGCTTGTAAACCTTTCGATTCGATTGATGAGTTCGATTGATTACAGAATTAATCAATCGAATCCATCAAACGGTTACCAGTGAAACAACAAAGTTTGCTTACAAAGTAAGAAAACTTACATATTACATTTGAAACTTGCATTTTATTGATTTTCGCAAGCTCCGTTTATCAAATAAAATTTCGTAAAGACATTCACATTTTTCTTAATTAAATTGGTCGCCGCTTGAACTAAATTCCAATCGAACAAAATAATTGAATTCTAATGCTTTTCAATATCGAAATTGAAACCGTTTTATCTCTTCCAAAAATACGCATATTACGCGTTGATATACGATTCTCGAATAAACGTCGCGTTATTTTTACTGCTGCTATTTCGAAGTCAATGGCGTTCCATAATGCTCCAGTCGATGAAGATGGATTTCGTGGTGGAGTCCAATTGCGTAGTCGGAATGATGTAATGCACGAAGTTTCACGGCAAACGCGAATGAACAATAAAACTTTCTCCCGATATTTCAAGAGCAGATTTTTTTTTTTTTTTTAATAAATACCAGGACATTTTTCTCGGCAATCAAAGATTTAACTAGCCTTTTTAGATAACGCAAAAAACTGACCATTCCTAAAATACACCTCTAAAATTTGAAAGAAATCGCTTCATAACTAGTCTTTTCTATTTTCTGAATTTGACAGTTTGTCTATACGACGATCACGCTTATCCCGAAAGAAATTGTCATCCCCTTTCCGCGATTTCCTTACCAAGACAATTATTATCTTCTTTCGATGCATTGTTCTACCTTGAACATCGCAAACATCAACACGAACAAAATTGCACGATTGTTTTGCAGAAGTTGCTGCTTGCCACGCAAAGCACCAATCACATTGAATGACAGCTGCTTCTCCACGAGCTACCCACATCATAAAAATATTTCCGCGCTCCCGTCGCGCGCTGGGTATGTTCGACGACAATGGAAAAGTTGTTTAAACGAGTTCGAAACTCTCGAACGAGGCGGTTGTAACATTATTCGCGGCAGCGCGAAATCTACGTGCGACTCTCTGCATGCTCATCGAAACCCAACAACCGTCACTAATGAATAAACCGGTAATTAAAGTCGGTACATTCCGCGCGGATGAGTGGATAGCGGAATTAAAGAGTTCGAATACTGCTCTAACAAGCATTCCCACGAATGCCCTTCGGCGTCCTTTTTATTTATGCGATTTCGAAAGAAGGGATTATTACTGTCCCCCCAGTTGATTGCTTCTCCAATATCGCCAGGTCATTCTAGCTTCTTCGGATATTTTCTATCGTATTTTTTTTTTTTCGGATATCGCCTATTTACTAAAATACATGCGTGACAAAAACACGACGTCGAATCATTTATCACGTGAATAAAATGTTATTTCATTTTTAGTAGATTTATAGAGTACATGTTTTCGTCTTTCGAAATGCGCTCTAAAGAACAAGCAATGTTAAAAAGCAGTTCGAGAAATCCACCATCGACCAAGGCTTTTTGCGTTACAAAAGCTAACATTTCATTCTCATCTCGGAGTCCGTGCGATTTTAATTAAGCAAACTTTGTGTTTAACATAATTTGATCATTTTTATGAACTCTGACCAACGTGCGGTATCTTCAAAAAAGGCGGATTTTTCTTTATTTCTTCGCGAATTTACAATTAAATGTTACATACATAAAAAGATTTCCCAACACAATAAACACTTTGAAATAATCTGATAGAAGCTGTATTAAAGCTCGAATATTAAATACGAAATACCGCGAGATCCGGATCAGAAACGACTAACGTAAAGGGATATGTATGTACGAAGGCACAATTTCACACCTGCTGAAGCTTATCGTAGCGTGTAATACCTAGACGCCAAATTATTCCATATGATTTTTACAGACTTCGGCATTATGCCGATCACGCAAATTTTTCTTTCTCGCAGATATCGATATAAATTGTATAAGAAAAGGGAAAATTTATACAATTACACATTTACGCTCAATAAAAAGAAAAGAAGAACGCGTTTGCTATTGAAAAAAATAGAAAAATAGAAAATATTTCCAGTGCATCTTTGTCAAATCTAATGAACAAAGTAAATGGATGGAAATGAATTACACGATGAAAAATAGTTTCTCTCTACTTGCGGCAAGTATAAATGGACAGAAAACTATTTTCAGTTTTCCGTCCATTTATACTTCCTGCAATTTTACTTATTCATTTTATATACCGTGTAATTTCTATACATTACTTTTGAAAATTAGACTGGGTTAAAATTAATTCTGCTCTCGAAACACAGTCTGAATAATTTTATGTTGAATGTTAGCATCAGTTTTCTAATACATTTTCCATGAATGTTACGTTCAGCTTTAAAACGGTTCAAATAACAGACGACTGCATTTATATTTTTTCTCATAAGCTTTCGCAAATTATCTTTTTAATATATGTTTTTATATCACATAATATATTATATAATATATTTTTCAAGCAGTTTTTTAATCGTCTTTTATATATAAATATCCTCATTTATACATATATGTAAATTTAAAATATACTCGTTTAAAATATTTTTCATCTAAATATTTTTTTTTTTTCGGCTATTATTTCATCATAAATAAAAATATTTTAATATTTATACGCAAAATTTCTGTTATATAGATATATCATTTGTATATGAAATTTATTCAAACGACGCAATCATCGTAATCATTATTACGCTTCTCATTTTCCATAATTAGCTAAAGTCATGATATATTACTATCTGTCGATCCTACTAATCACAGCATGTATGTTTAATTTCTATCAATATACAGGTTACGGTGATAAAGAATAATCAGATAAATTTAGAAATCTTATCTAAGTACTTTTACATGCAGTTCAATTCGCTAAAAACTCTCCATTATACAGTTTGTGATTATCGTCAGTAGACATCTTCGAATACAAATGCTGATTGTGAATGGATTTTCTCAACTTGAACCTGAAATTCAATGTCGGTCGAGGTCAGATATCGCATGAAGATCTTTAATCAATGTGATGAATAGCGACATTTATCGGAGACGCTTTCGGTTTCGATGTCATTATTTACCTTATTAATTAAATGTCGTTTTCATGGCAATAACTATATATTGCGTTACACAGCTTCCTTAAAATTATCACAAAACGAATATCATTTAACTTAGTATAGCAAGATAATTCTGAAAATGTTCTGAATTATAAAATTTATATTTTCTATAATTATGAACAAAAATTAAAATTATACGAAAGTTATAAGAAAAAATATATATATGTATTTAAAAAAATGAGAAAAAGAGAAAGAGAAATTATTAAAAAATCATATTATAATTAGAATCAGTAAAAAAATCTTATCTAAAAGCGTATCGTATAGTAGTATAAATATTAGAATTCTTCCATTAGCACTTAATTTCTATACGAAGAGAATTATTGGGCGTAAAGAATTGCAGAGGAGTCTCATTACCCACTGTTCGAACAGGGAAAGGAAGTTCCCATTAACTGTCACTAAAAGTCAAGAAATTTCTTCGCTTAACTTTATTCTTAAACCGAATTTTAAGTACTATCGGTTCATTTTATCGAGTCTTTGTAACAAGTATTCTAGTCATTAGTTTTTAACTTTTATTAGTCAAAATTCATTTATTTAAAAAATAGACGTTAATAAAAATGTTATATAAATGAAACTTCAAATGATTTCTCACGTGTACATAAAATAATTGTGTGACGAAGAAATGATATAGAAATCATAGTCAATTTTCGAAATTTATAAAACAGTAATAAATTGTCAAATAAAATTTTAATTTGCTTCCTATTAATTTCGCTCTTTCTATTATTTTAAATACTATAAATATGATTCGCTGAACAAAAATATATTATATATTTGCTCAATCATAGTTTTCACTAAAAATAATAAAAAAATAAAAATAATTAAAAAATATTTGCAAGTAATTATGAAAGTAAAAATTTGTTATGTTTAAATCAAATTAATTAGATTTTATTGATAAACAGAACGAAATAAAACTAAATTTACAAAAATAACAAAAATATGTTTAATCAATTGCGTTGAAAGTCCGAAAGTATGCAGCGCACAATTCGGACTGAAAAGTTTGAATTTATATATATAAATATTATTACACAATCAAGATCTAACCTTGACCATTATTGGCCTTTCTTCGTTTAATTATGTAAAATATAATCGTAAAAATATATTTCTTAAAAAGATTTCTTCTTTCACTCTTTGAAAAATATTTACTTATTATCCTTGAAGTAATTTGCTCAATATCTGGATAAAAGAGATAATAACAGAGATTTTTAGAGAAAATATCTTCCATTCACTATCAATCCAATCCAATATTTTCTGTTTCGTAGAATTATGTAACAGAACTTTAATAGAACGCGTGCATAACGATTCTAACGGGACCTTGACACATGCCCTTTCATCGAATGTCCAGGATATTCCTATTTCCTGCCACGCGAAGATCGCCGATTTCTCCCAAATCTAACGAATTCCATGACGGAAATTCAAAACGAACGGAGTGAGCCAGCGCGAAACCATGCTCTGTGAAAGCAGCGAAAGGCAGCAATTCTGATAAAAATGCGGTATCACACCGTCTGAACAAAACACAAACAGAAATACTTCGGTCAAAGCTGTGCACGTGTGGGTGATAGTGCATGTGAACAAAATCAAGAGAGTGTGCGTGATCGTGTATTGCTTGTTGGGCCTCTGCTGTGCCCGCGCTGAAACGAGAAAGGACGAAGAGATGGCAGAAAACGGCAGCCATGTCGCACCGGAAGCCACCGTGATTCAGTCCGACGACGAGGAGCAACGAAAGGAGTTGTATCCCAACACGGTAAGTATTGTAATTAATTCTGCCGGATAATACGAATGAAATAACGAGGAAATTGCAAATCACGAGTGCCCTTAAAATCGATAGTTATCTTCAATACCAATATCGTAGGATTTGTTAAAGGAGAAAGCAAATAACAAGATAAAATAGGAGGTGTCAAGATGAGAAATATACGAGTTATAAGAGAGAAATATATGAAATATAAGAATTGAATTTAAAATTTAATTTAGTAAGAATAATTTAATAATTAAGACAGAATGGAGCTCAAAAATTAAAAGTTTAATACTAAAGAAATATAGTAACTATTTGATATTTAGTGTCTGTTTTTTCTTCTATTAATCTTTTCATTACTCATTGATTGCTAATGAACCTGACATGAATCTAAAATTAGAAGTTTAAAATTACAATAATCAGCACGAATTCAGTTAATTTTCTTAACATTCCATATTCGTGTCAGGAAATTAAATGGGAAGTATTTCTATCGATATTCTCTCGATGTTCTCTCGGATTTTCTTGCACAGGTGGAACGTAGAGATATTGCGGAAAACTGCGACACGAAAAACGACAGGACAATGAATGAGAAAGAAGAGGAAGAGGAGGAGGAGAATCATCGAGTGGAGGTGATATCAGATCAAGAATTGCAAATACAGATGCAACCGCAAATGCAGCAGATTGACACGCGAGCTGACAGGTGAGCACGCGGTCCTTTAGTAAATCGACAACGACAAGCCAAACCGGAAATGTTCTTTTAAGAATTTTAATTGCACTATCGAATATATTATCAACGAAAGCGAGCGCATTTAAATTTTTTTTATTTCCCGAACATTAAAACAACAATAAAATTTTCAAGATTCAATAATCATGACAATTTAATGTCGGTGATCTACTTAATAATAGCATAATAGCATAACATTATATATTTGTGGGGATGCGACATTAAATTGATTGGAACATCACGACAAAAGAAGCAGACTAAAGAAAGCTTTTAAGAAAAGACATGCGCCATCGAGAACTTTTCCCACAGCGATATTTTTCCATGAAACTTTGGGAAATTACGGCAGTCAATCTTCTCAAGATACGGCGTCAAGATATGGCATATTATACGATCATACAAATATAGGACTGACATAACTCGACGGTACGTCAATATGACTAATTAGATGGGATCAAGTTACGCGCAAATTCAGGGCATGTTAAGTCTATAATGCGCAACTTATACCCAATTAAATAAATGTAACAAAGACATCAATCATTCTAATTACGTTAGATAATATTTAATTTGATATTAATTAATTAAATACTTATCGTTTGACATTATAAATAAGTATCAATAATAAACATGATTAAATCAACACAAAAATTAATGTAACATAATTAACGTTGAGAGATTTAAATAGCATATATAAAATTAGATTATAAAACGTTAAATAAACATTAAATATGTTACATCACTAAGTCAGTAAAAAAAGTTAAACATCTAAATCTTAAAAAAAAATTTTTTAATCAAATACTATATTTACTATTACTAAAATATTGCTAATATATGAGATTGAAACTCAATATATACTAGTATAAATCTATTTCAGATTGAAATTAAATTTTTACGTAAAGCAATAATGTCAAACATCATAAGAGTTTCATTGCTAGATTCTACAAGCGATTTTATGTCTAATAGTCATCTTGGGAAATTCGAGAGGTTCGGATATAGTATCGCAGCGTGAGGTCCACAGGGTCTGAAAATCCTTAATGTATTCATGTGCCTCTATATTTACGTGTTATCAGATTAATTAATTCTCATCGCTCAATAATCTTAGTTGAGAAATTTGTAACTACGAATACTACGTGATTTGATAATTCAAATAGACTAATAGACTTTCACATATCCTTTATCATAAGAATACATTAACAAATCAAAATCCTCTTTATGTGCAATATTATATAGAACAAATCAAGAAATCAATCAATAGATAAATTATTGATTTAATTTCTAATTTTTAGTATTGCCTCTTCAAGACTTATAGACTTTTATAGTTTTTTATAGTTTTTTATAATATATTGTTGTTTCAATATTTGTTTTTCCATCAATAGCATGCGTTTCATTGTAAAATGCATATAGAGATTATCAAATATTAGATAAGAATATAAAAAAAAAACGAAGGGATGAGGAACGTAGAACAATATTTTCATTTAGCCAGTCAAGTTGAATGTATTTAACGGCAAGTGTTGAATACAAACATTCAGATTAACACATTCACGTTTTCTGCAAGCGAATATATTCATGCCGACAATGAGTTTTAATTCAAAATGATAATTACTATTTAACTTTCTGAAATTCGATTTCGAATTAAATAAGAATAAATCGAAATAATAAGGAGAATATAAATTTTCCAGTATAGTTGACAAGAATCAATTTATAGGAAATAAATAATTTCGAAAATATTCAATGTTATTATAAAATCGTTTTATCGTATTTAATCGTATTATAATATTTGATGCAACATTGGATTGATAATACGATATATCGTATTTTATGTATTTTTATTTAAAAATGTTAAAATTTAAGACAGGTCCAAACAATTAAATAAATAATATTTTCCGCAAAAGACTAGTTCGAAAAATTACAAATATTCTTCCTTATACCGACTGAAGAGGGGAAGAGAAAACATGTTATTGCATTTTCATAGATAAATAATAAATAAAAGAATTATTATACAAATTAAGAATCCATAGTACGCAGAAATTCGCTCTAATATTAATAAAATCTACAGAAGCATTTCTCCAACAGAATTACATTTCCAACAAAACGGATTAAATTAATGTTCAACTTGGAGCCTTTAACGAGTTTATTAATGCATTTTCGCCGAAATACGGAATAAACTGTTAGTTAATTATAACAAGCTAATTAATTCATGCGCAGTTATGACGGTCAAGTATAAATTTAAATTTATGTGTTATACTTAAGCGATAGCATGCGATTTCGCGCGTTTCTGTCAATGGTCCATGTTATCGAAAAAATTGACGATATCTGCACATCCCATAGTATTGGCGTAAATAGAAGGAACTAGTAAAATATGCATCTAAATTGCATCGAAACGATTTACGGATTTGCAAAAATTCCAGATTCGAAGAGATGGATACCGCTTACGCAATCGATAAAATGGAATTCAACTTGATGTGCGGTAAACGCGGCGGCGTCGACGCCATAACGTCACGTCAAATGGGATTTACCACGACTCGTGGTATATTAATAAATCTATATAATCTGCCGCGGATTACAAATTTATTAACTATAATCTTGAAATTTTCATTATGATGTATCGTAATGAAAATCTCGATAGATAGACATTAAGAGAAAACATTGATGATAATTATTGCAAGCGGAACAACAATAGCAGCGAGAAAGAAAATATAAAATAAATAATTTTCTTCGCTATATCATCGTAGTTTTAAATTAAACGCTGAAAATCAGTCTACAATCTACACTTTATTAAAATTTTGTGGAATATTCACATTACGATTAATATTTATACATTTATTATATAAATAAAAATCATATTTTTAATAATAAAAGATACACAATAGAGATTGAATTCACGTTCAATCACCAACGCTGGTATTGATAAACGCGAAATAATTATCAGCAAAATATGCAAGTTAGTTCAATAATGTCCTCAACATTATTATCGCTATGCAATATTTATTTATTACCGGGTTAATTTCAATACATATTTAACGAAACCCCAGTTTCATTAGTCTTACGCTAAACGCTTATAAGCTAAATGCCGCTTGCAATGAAGCAATGGCAACAAACGTCGAAATGTATGCAGATTTATACAGTACGCGTAAGTCAACTTTGACGCCTACGAGTACAATACTATCAGTAATAGAGAGAAAAACAAAAGCTGAAACACAGAAAACTCGTTACGGCTAACAAAAACATGCATTCTATTTTTGGTTATTTAATAGAACAAAAGAAAACAAAAATTTAATAGCATGTTTCTTTATATATAAATTAATATATTTAAATAAAAAGCAATTTTAGTAATAAGAAATAAATTGAAGATCAATATTAAACTAACTAACTAACTAAGCGCCAGAAGAATCGTTAAAATATTGTGTATTTCTTCTTCATTTTTCTTTTTTTTTATGTGATACAAATTTCTTATTAATTCTTGTTTCGTATTAATAGTTATAATTTTAATAGTTAATTAATAGTTATATTTGAAATAAAGTATTAAGTAATTTCGAATCAGATCAAGTCATGATCTTTCACAACATCGTGTAACAATAATCAGATAAGTTTTTACATAACAACAAATTTTTATTTCATTGTGGGAGAAAAATATCTAGAATGCTTGCAACAATTCGAGCATGCATGTATTATATCTGAAGAGGTTGGAATCACGAGGAACCATGATACAAATAGTGTATGTGAAACCTCGAGTGTTGCCGCCGGGAGATCTGACGACGGAAAGATGGAAAAAGCAATCGAATGGAAAGTAAGGTTTTCAAAAGAGACACACACACTTGAGTATGTGAGCGTAAAAAGATACAATAATGCTGGCAGAACTAGAATTTCTATAACTTCATATTATAAATTATTTGTTTTTATTGTTAAATTATTTACATCTATTACAGCCTTACATTCGTTGTATACATTTAATCTTTTCTATTATTTTACGTTTTATAACTATGTTACAAAGTCTCTGTTGCAAAAATAATTTAATAAACACGATGTTCACAAGAAAATTCACGTAACATCACACAATGTGGTACTGACGCGAATTTCTGGCTTCTTTCTTTATGTGCACAAGCTACAAGCAACCCTTGAGTATACAAGATGTATCTTTACGCAAAAAGTTATGAAAGAATGTAAAACGTTACGAAACACACAACTTATGCGCATCCATTTTTTTATTCTTCATAACTTTTTTCATAACTGAAGACTTTTATATATATATATATACATACCGCAGAGTAATTACGAACTTCTCCGATTAGCTTGATCGGCGGTTTAAATATCAACTGTGATTCATTCTAGTCAACGATATGCAATTGGTTAACTTTAGTGGAATAATCGGCCGATCAAGCCAACCGGAGATGGCGAAACCGGCCCTAAGAAAAATATCAAATTCGTGTTTGCTGGAAACTCGAGATCTGCAAAATCAACATTGCTCGAGAAAACGAAAACATCGTAAGAGCATTTTGATGCGTATTCCACTTCGCATTTGTGAAATGTGAATAGTAGAATTCCCCTTGAGATGTTCTTTTATCCATGTGCTTCCTTCCTACCTTTTTCTTGCTCTTTTACGTATTTATATCGCCCGATTCCATGTCGATATTTATGGTATGACGTACTACACCGCAATGCACGTGCAGCAGCAAAATATCGGAAACACTTATGCGACAGTACGTTTGATACGCCCCCGCGTGTAATAGCAACCCGCAAGGGACTTGCTCCATTTTTTACATCTCAATTTGGAATCGTAACTTCAAAGCCCTCTTTAGAATCCTTACTATGGTCATCTATTTTCGATCCTCCCTAATCAGAGGAATTTACCTCGCTATTCATAAGCGGCAATAAGCTTATACAATCATGAAATTATAATAAATTGTATCTCTCTCAAGAGTATTATCTCACAATTTATTACGTCTAAATCTTACGTCTACATCTATTAATTATATTATATGAAACAATGTTGCGACATCGTACCATCGTACATTTTAATAAATATTTGCCTTGAGAGAAGAAAAATCCAATATTCCTATAAAAATCGTTTAAATTTCCGGAGAATTCATATTTTTCTCTGAATTTTTTTTGTGTATATGTTCATTGGCGTAATTCCATTTAATGGTAACAAAACTAATTGTCTGAAATGTTTTAAGTCGGCAGCGTAAAAGCTGCAGGCGACAGAAAATGTTAAGTAGCGTAAGAATATGCTGCAAAAAAATGGTACGCGGTCAAGGATAAGATTCTAATTTCATCAAAAAAATCTCATTATCAGCATGACTGAAATGCGATATTGTTATGTACCATTGCAGTTACTGGATACTCTATTTCTAAATTACGCGAGGGAATATCTCTACATCTTTATTTTCATAAACATCGAGAAAAGAGCTTTTTTAAAATGTTTTACATATCACATTTGTAATATTTTTTGTACAATAAATTACGTGGTAAAATAAAGTGAGCATGCAAAATAATCGCACAAGATTTAAAGCTATCAAATGATGCTGAAATATGTACAACTCATCAAGGATATATTCACGACGGAACGCATTACGTCCGATCTTGAATAATATCTAAAGAAGTATACATTTTACTTTGAATAGATGCGGCTACATCGATCATTTGTATTGCAATCTTTTCCGATATCTTCTTTTCATCCTCTTATTTTCTTTTCTTTTTAGCACGATAATTGTATTTCACGAAAATAATTTGATACCGACTACAATATGAAAGAGGTCAAAACGAAAATAATAAATAACAAAAAAACAAATCACTATTTACATAAGATTTTTTCCTTTGAAAATATGTCAATAAAGTTATTAGTCATTTATTAAGAAATGGCACAAACAATAAAAATTTTCTAAATAATTATACTTCTCGTATTTAGAAGTTATATGAAGTATGCAAATTAAATCGGTGCCTTTACCTTTGAATATCAAAGATTTTTTTGCGTAAATATTGAGTTTCGCGATCGATGGTTGGTCAGGGTCAACCATTTTTTCTTTAAGGGTTTCTTAAAGGTACAAAACCTTTTTCATCGCCAGTAATGAATTTGCAGAAATTAATGCGGAAAGGTAAAGCCACTAAATTAATTTGTACACCTAATATATATATATACGCGCGCGCGCGCGCGCGCATGCACACACACATGCGCGCGCGCTCACACACACACACACACACACGCGTACACAATATATATATATATATATATATATATATATATATATATATATATATGTGTGTGTGTATGTAATGTTATTTGATAACATTTCGTGACTATCAAACTTGACGAGTTAAAAAAATATATTTTTACAGTAGTTTTTCATATTATATTATTACAAACATAGTATACAGTAATATATGATACTAAAAAATATAAAATATAATGCAATTGCTTTTAATTGAATTTTAATTGATTAATAAAATAATTTTATAAACAAAACGTACGAACAGATTGTTTTATAAAATTATATTCACATAATAGCACGTATTATTTCATATAATGTGTATTTGATATTTATTATCTTATTGCTATTTATAATGTCACTCGAAGAAAAAAAGAGATAATATACAAATTGAATAAAACGTGCATGTGACAAATAGCGATCCAATTTCTCAAGAAAACAATGTACGCGTAAAAAATTGCGAGTTTAATTGACAACGTATGACTGATTGATATAGACTGATTGATCAACAATATTGTTATCAATAAAAAAAAATAAGATGAAAAATGCGAAAAAAGATTTTGATATCATTCAATATCAGAACGATATTTTATTGTAATAAACGAACGTGAATTTAAACATCAAATATTTTCCTTTAAAATACCAATAAATACATTTTTAATAGAATAATATCTCAAAATAAATAAAAAATCATTCGCCTTGTGTCTATTGGAACTATTTTAAATTTATTTAGACATGCATTAGTAAATATAAATATAAATACGCGTGTTTTTATTTTTGTTTACACCGTATATCTATAGATATGTAACTCACTTAATAAATTACTAAAATTTGATAACTATGTATATAATTAAATAAGAACATAATCAATTAAGAAGAATCGAACTTCATTAATATCGATTAATGAAACTGTGTTATATACACTGTACAAGTTCCTATAATTAACGTTACTCTAAACAAAGTTGTTCGTTTAGAGTAACAATAATCTTCCTCTAACGATTACACAAACTGGCTAACACGCACACAGTCGAACTACCAAGTATTTATACAATCTTAATATCGCGTTTGTGTATAACTTAATAATAACTTAACAAATTCTCAAAATATAAAGTTTAAAACTGACGATAAAAATAAATATGTCTTTTTATTTTTAAACAGAAGACAAGGCATAAAATTGTTGACGTGCTATTGCAATTTTTAATGAACTGGAAAAAAACCTGTTGAAAGAAACTACGAGCGCTTGTCGTTCTGCTTTGCACAGACAATAAAGTGTGTTAATGCATATGTTTTTGTACGTCATATTAAGTAACGAATGTAGAGATGTAAACACGATTCCAGTAATATCCCTATTCGTATGCAAAACGTATACAGCAGGTGAGATAAAGCTGTTTTTTCAAAAGAAAAAAGACAATCGAGTGAAATTATGCATTTCGCGTTTTACGAGATCGTAGAGGTTAATACGAAACAGGATGCGCTTCTCCGTCGAATGCAAACTAGATGAAGAAATGCATTTTTCAATAGCACTCAGGCAGAGCATCGAATAAGCAGTAGCAAAATTTAATATTAATTTTATAAAAATCAATGCACCAAGAATATGTATATATGTGTAAATGTGTTTTATAAAACTTGAACAAATCACAGTTTCAAGATTTGATAAAAAAAAGACCGCTCTACCATTGTCCATGTTCTTCAGAATATCCGTTGTATAAAGGAATGTATAAAAGAGACAGTGTATAAAAGCATAGCTAAGTATAGGAGAAAGCGAGTATATAATCGAGAACCTCAGATCTTAATTACATCAACGACTACGCTATAGAAAGGCTACATAATAAATTCGAAACTCGGCGAAAGTACTTCTGAGCTACGAGCCACTTCCCTTAGCCGTAGCAACGAAGAAAGGACGGCCTCGCCACATCGCGCTCACAAAAGAAGATTGCTTCGGCAGTGTCACCGCTTTTACTCAATGAATTTTGCCAGACATTCTTCCGCTATCAGTTTATTCGCTTTGTTTTCTTTCATATATCTGTGTTGATATATCCCGCGAGCATGTGCAAGTTTATTGTTTTATTACATATATATATATATATATATATATATATATATATATATATATATATATATATATATATATGTTAAAAATATTAATAAAAAAAAGTTAATAATATTAATAAGTTAAAAATATTAATAAAAATTAATAAGTTTATATAATAATATTAATAAGTTAATAGTTGACTGTTCAACAAACAATTTTACATTGACGAATAAAAAAGAACAAAAAGGCAAAGAAACAGACAGAGAAAAAGAGAGAGAAATATCCCGGCAAAAATAAAATACGAAATAACGTGCATCGCATATCAAATCGATGCGCATTTCAACCTTTTAACGTATCAGATAGCACACTATGAGAAACTTGTTTGAAACGGATTCCAGCTTATTATTTGCAATTCAAAACTCCTGTAGGGTGAAAAATTTTGTTTATAGCGAAAAGTTTGCTCCGATTACAATTAACGCTTAGATTTTAAAATTAATTAATTCTATTATTTAAGCACACTGGATGTCAGTTAACGTTAACGCTCAAATAATTATATTTACCCGATTATTAATTTTCGCGGTTATAAAATCACAACTTTGTATACTGCATTAATAAAAAAATTAATTTATTTTTATTACCGGTTTATACAATAGCAGTGTCAATAATTAACAATAAAAAATTAAAAATAAAAATTCAAAACAAATCAACATATCAATATAAAATTTGATTAATCACGCATAAGATATTGTGCTTAAAGTTTAAACTGCTCTTTTTTAACAAAACGCAGAAAGTGATGTAAAATTTAAGACTCTGAGAATCTCAAGTTATCGAAACTTGAGATTCTCAATGCTGAAAACTCTTATCAAACTAATTAATTTTCAAGCAGTCTGCTACTTCATTAACCTGAATAATAGGAGAGGCTATTTTTTGAAGAATAGAAAAGGCACTATGATGATTGGCATATTTGCGATATTCTGATGAGGTGTTTCACGAGCAATTTCCATTAAAATTGCTTTCATCTACTGGCAATATTTCAATACTTCATCAACTTTCAAAGAAGCTAATCGTAGGTTTGAAAATTCACAGCCTGCCGCTTTTATTATTATGATTTATATTTCAAGAAATTGATTGCGAAATTTTTGCGAAGCTAGGAATGGTAATGAATTTTATAAAAGAATTCAATATTGCGTTATCATTAATCTTATAATCGGATGATCTTTTAATATTATTTTTATGTCATTTGAAACTTTTCTAAGCTACTTTAAGCGTAATATAAAAAGGATTTTTTTTGATTGCGCAGGATTAAACGGAATAAAAACTGAATAACTACCTTCTAATTTTTTCTGCAGTACCTTACTGTTAAGGAGAGAAAACTTTAATAGGGTTGAAGAGATTTAAACTTGATAGGATCAAATCCGACTGAGAATGACATAATGTGATTCACAATCAAAATATGATTATAAATGCATCAAACATTTATATTGCGTTTTTCGTAATTAGTTGAAGGTAATTTCATGTTACGTTAATTTTGCGATGAATGTCGGAACGATAAACGCAAATGAAAACCAATCACAACTTCAAAAAACAATCACAACTTATATTTGCATGCTGCTATCGTTCAAATTAACTTGCAAGGAATGGTCCTCAGCTCGAGAAATTTATGAAATTCAAAATTAATATTTTTTTATTTAGAAAATTTAAAAAAATTTGAAATTTTTACAATACATAGATGTTCTGATATGTAATAAACTATTTTCTTTGCTGCCCCAATTCACCCTGAAAGAATAAAAGCAATCTCTGAAAGTTAGCATACATTTTTTGTTTTTATTTTATTATTCGTATCAAAAAAACCAAAAGAAAAAATAAAATAAAATTTTGTAAAGAAAAATTTTATAAAGAAAAACTTATATTCTTTAATGAGATTTATCGATTAGAAAACTTATCAATTGTTTAAAAAATGTATAAACAAAAGAGGACGATATTCTCAATATTCTTCTATTATACGCTCATAATATAAGAAATTTGTTTCGAACACTTCTTTTGAAGAATTTTATAATCATCAGAAACAATTCTAGATAAATTAAATAAGTTTTACAAAATATTTTTGTATATTTTTATGTTCATATTTCTCTAATATATGTTTATATAATGTATTTATATTTTATGTTTATTTATTTATTTATGTATATTTATATATATTTATATAATTTTTTAAGTAAATAAAATTAAGTAAAACACGGTATCAATATATTATAAAAAAACCATATAAAAATATGAGAATATTGACAATACATTTCTTCTGTTTTCTTTATATATTCTCTAAACAATTGATAAGTTTTTAATCGATAAATCTTATTAAAAAAAATAAGTTTTCTCTGTAAAATTTTCTTTTATTTCCTTTTGTTGGTGAATAATGAAACAAAAATAAAAAATGAGCCAATTCTCAACTTAATTTGATTTTTCTTCAGAGTTAATTCAACAAAAAAATGAAGTAAGAAAAATTATCCGATACTTGTTTGAATTTTCCAAACAGTTTACGTATTGTGTGAAAGTTTAAACATTGAATAGCGTTAAGATTAATTCTTGTGTAATAAAAAAAGTTTATTATACATCAGAACATCCTCTATGTTTTGCCAAAGTTTTATACTTTTTTACATTGCCGAGTTGGAGATCTATTCTTGTTAGATAAATATACTGCAATTTTATTAACGTGCCTTAACATAACATACTGTATTGCATTTGTTATCCATTATATTCGCCATAAAATACGCACTACAAAGGAATTTGTCGAGGAATTTATCTTCGATTGCGTTTCTATTACCTAGCTTGTTTAAATAATCGATTTGAATCGGATTTATTGCTAGTAGAATGCGCACTTTTTATTACTCCAATCAAATCGTTAAGAAAAATGCAATATGAAATTGTAATCGCATAAAGTGCAATCTAGTACAGAACACTAGTCGAGCAAATAATATCGCAATAAAGCTTGTAACATGTATCAAGATGTCAATATGAGACCCTCGATGATATTGAATTGTAACGTGCATCGCTGCCCGATCTATTTACTAGACTGCCATGCATCGCGATTCAATGTAGTGCGTTCATCGATTCGCGTTACGATTACACGTCATTTAAACGCGAAACAATGAATTCTGAGTGACAGTGCATGGACATCTGCCTCTGTGAAGTTATCCGGAATTCTAATGCAGTCGACCAAGTTCTAAATAGCTAAAATTCTCGTTTTTCATGAAGGATTTTAGAGTTCCTGATACGTTCCAAGAAAAATTTTACGATTAAAAGATAAGAATCTGAAGATATGAGATGATGATAAGATAAGAATTTTGTATTTTCACGTAAGAAAATCGATAACTTTTTTCTTTGTTTTTTAATCTAAATCGATCGTGACACTCGGAAAAATTCTAGAAGTGTTATCGAGAAAACGTCCGCGAAAAATTTTAATGTACAGTAATTTAGAAAATTTCGATCTTACACGAAAAAAAAAACAATTTTGCTGAAGTATCTCAACATTTAACTAGATATAAATCTGAAAATTATTTTGTTTGGGCCATTAAAATAATTAAGATTCAAATTGCTAGAATGTTAAAACTTTTTGCAGCTAAAGCGTTCTAGATAATTATTTTGATGGTTCGACAAAATTATTTTCAGAATCGTATCTTGCTAAATTTTTAGATATTTCAGCAAAACCATGTGTAATTGTCGTAACTTTTAATTGCTGTAGCTTTTAATTTTCATTATTTCGTATTAATTTAGCTTTTCTCGAAATTATCGAAAAATCTTCAAAGAAAAACTAAAATTAATTAACAAAGAAATACGTGTATGCTAAATAGTCAATATCCCGAGCTCTCGATATGTCAAAAATTATAAAATCGTAGAAGGGCTAATGAGAGCTATAACACGCTGTTGATGGTGCGTAGTAATTAATAAGACTGTATTAATCATACTGTAGAGTATTAATCATACTGAATAAATCTTATTAATTACTATGCACCGTCAACAGCGTGTTATAGCTCTCATTAGCCCTTCCACGATTTTATAATTTTTAAAATTAATTATATCGAGATTCTCCAAAAGATAACTACCATGAATGAACGTTGATGATGATCGTTCTGGAAATATAATTATTTTAGCAAAAGTATTGTCCGCACGCACCAATGTTTCTGTTCGCTTTAGCCTTACGAGAATTTACAAAATTTCAAAGCATGTTTAACAAGAAAGCCGTGAAATGAAAATTCGAGACAAAGAAAAATTATCTTCTCGGTTGAAGAAAATGATTTTCTGGGTGCGATAACTAGAGAGATCGTTTCATTATAATAACAAAATAGACGATCGTCTGGGGCCTCGCATTCGCAACAACCTTGTTAAATTATCAAACAACACTTTAATCAAAAATCTTGTACATGCAATGGTAGTCTCACGCCGCTTGAATAAATCATCCACCGAGGCCAACTGAGCATCAACAAAATATCATGTGTGGATACAATAAGAATATCGGCCATTTGATCAGACTCACGGGAAAACGCAGCAGTTTCGACTCATGGGATTTAGTTTTCATTTCCGGCATGCCAACCGTAATTCAGATCGTAGCATCACCACAAAAACATTGAACCTTGACCTCTTGAAACAATCCGTTTTGCGTTTGCACGTATACGCTACCCTTCATAAGTTCTCGGACACTTTTAAAAATAAAATAAAACACATATACTTGCGTAATTTTTTTTATTTTGGCAATATAACTTGATATTTTTTAATATGAATGTTTTAAATATGAAGTGACAAAAATCTGTAAGATGGTTTAATATATTGCCCGGAAAATTTACAATTTTTTTCATCAAAAAATCTCCCTGGATATACGGGTAAGAAGTGGATCCACGACAAAAATAAATTTGTACCGCAACTCTGGCTTTAAAGTGCCTGAAGATAAATATGTATCATTAAGTACGCTTGAAAAATTAATTGACAGACTGCCCAAAATATGTAAGACTGTAATAAAAGCAAAAAAGAAATTTTTTATAAGAAAAATTGCAAGTTTTCCAAGCAATATATCAATCCGTAATATTTTTGTTATTTTATAATTAAAAAGATTAAATTATTGTGTATATATTATTACAAAAAAAAATTACATAAGAATGTATTTCATTTTATTTTGCAGAGTGTCCGAGAACTTATGAATGATGAGCGTACATCGGTGAAAAACAATAATTTCCCGAGATCTATTTTTGACAAGTCACAATCAAATATAATATTTACATTGCTATGAATAACTGCATTGATGTAGTTTAAACGGTATCCGTTTTTGATGCTAAACATGTACAATAAAAGAGAATAAAGGTCAAAGAGAATAAAGGTCAAAGAGAATAAATGTGTAAAATATCTTTTTAAATTTTTACCATTACGAATATATCGTACTTCGTATAAATTTACTGATTATCAATAATTTATTAAATTATCATAGAAAATACTTTGATACGCAATTGAAAATTAGGTTTATTTAAATTATATTAAAACATGCGCGTATAAAACCGCTTTTCTTCATCAAACGATACGTCATTCATATATTTAGCCCCGCTTGGCACGACCGCGCTGACTCCGTACATCGGAAATACGCTTTCGACGACGAAAAAATTTTATTCCGTCCGCTCCGCTTTAGGTTTCAAGCTCCAGCATACGACGTGACATTCGTTTCCGTGCACCTAGACCGCAAAAACTGCATCGCTGCGTCACGCAGACCTCGTAAAACGGCGCCCGATAATGGGCGCCGCGGTGCGAAACGACCAACGTTAACGTCTCGATACACCCTGAAATTCGAACGCGTAGAGCGATTGCGCTGCACGATTGTCGCGGTCGCATTCAATTCGAAAACTACGATTGATAAAGTTGAAACTGTGGTAACTTGATTATGCACATGCGATGCACTCGGGTTAGTATGTATGCCATACTAAACGCGCGAAGCAATTCATTAATTTAGAAGATGCGAGAATACATGCACTCGCATACATAATTTACGTTCTCCTAATTGCGTACAGCATTGTAAAAAGTATATAATAATATGTGTATTTGTATATTTATTATAGTATATATAGCAACATGTATACTTTTTATTGAATATATTTATATATTATATATTACGAAACATAATTTATTATAGTACTTGTAACACGTGATCATTAATAATGTAAAAAGTATTTATTATAGTATTTATAGTAATATGTGATCTCATAACATACATAAAATATCTTCTTTCATAGCAATACAAAGAATTCTAAACGAATTTTAATAAAATATGATATAAATATTATCGTTATCATTATAATATTACATCATTATAACCATATCAATTATAGTAAAAATAAATGGATAATAATAAGATTCCAAATGCGTTCACGTAAAACTCGGACCGCGCAAAAAGTCGCGCTGAGGAATCATTTTTTTCTTTCATAAAGATCTTATGAATCTGACGAAATACCGATGTACTTTATGTGAATGACATTTTATGATGTACTGATAGCAAAAATAGTCTGTTAAGATCTGTTGGCTTTGTTTAAAAGCAAATGTCCGTCAGATTTTCTACGTTTATCATTTTGCGTAAAAGAAAAGAATTTGCGCAATTAATTCGCAACATCCACCATAAAACATAATCGAAAATGCATTTTCGCGACGGGTTGCAAAATATGTTATTTTAAATGTTTATATGCCGACGATTTATGCGATCTTAACTCCAGGTTACGACTTTTTCTGTTTATTATTCGCGTATTTTAACCGGTGTTTTCCATTGTACATTGCTGTTTTATATGCCGTTACGCTACTCTAGCCAAACGAATATTTGCATAACAGAAACACAAGATATTAAAATCGGTTACGATTTTGTGAAACATTCTAGCTTCGATATTTTGAAGCATAAGAGACTACAAAAAGAATTAATTAATATGCTATAGTAATACTACTATAAGAGATTCACATTTTATCGGATGTAAACAATTTTTTTAAACGCAGATAATTTCTAATTGGGTTAATGGAAAAGTATATGTATGGACATATATGGCTTGTACAATCAAATTTATTAAATGAAAAGATATTATGAAAGTAATCTATTTCAGTTTCTCCCAGCTAGGGAGAATCCTCCCAAAATGTATACAATGTTTCAATTAGTTATAAAAAACAGTATTGCAAAAGAACTGCGTTTATAAATAACTGCTGTGATCATTTTCGCAACGTACACAGTTGAAAAATTTATATTAAATTTATATTAAATTTATATTAAATTTGTATTAAATTTGTACTATCTATCCATATTTTTATGTTAATTTAACATAAAATGTTAGAATTATTTTAAAAATGTAATATTTTGACATAATTTGAAAGCATATTTCTTCTGTAAAATTAATATTTATATTATGTTAAATTAATACGTACATTTTATATTTACTTATCTTAGAATTTACGTTTTAAAATTACCACACACTACTATTTTTTTGTGTTACTTGTTCATAAATTACTATTTTAACATTAAAAAAATTAAATATCAATTTAACACAACATATTCAAATAACACAATCACATTGTGTTAAATTAACACTCGAATATGTTAAAAATTCAACATAAAAATTTCAACAAGGACCGATTTTAATATAAAAACAAAATATTTTTTACTGTGTATAAGCATTCGCTGAAAATATGAAAGAAACGCAGTTTTATTTAATTTTATTTTAAAAAATGAGATTCTTATAGCGTCCAATTATAGCATCAATTTTAGCACATACCTACTGAAGATAGCAAAGAATAGCGCAAATCAGTACAAGCAGCGAATGCGATGAAGAACGTTGCAAGTACACAGCTGACAGGTAATCTATCATTCTCAAGGTCGGATAATGTATATAGTGCATCGTGTAGAATTCCCTGTAATGCAATTACCGTTGCGATAAATTACAATCACGTAGAAGTATCAACGTCACGCCCTACGATCTACTTAATTGCAACTTGAATCTAAGAACGTCTAAGACTATCAACAGATAGTACCTATACTTTTCACTGTTTTGCAGCATTTTGACGAAAAGAAGCAGGTCTGCTATTAATGAACATTTTAATAAAACATTTTAATCGTAAATTTCTTTTTAAGCATTAAATTTTTTTATTTAAAACATCTCAACGATTACACTTTAAATTAATATTGATGCAAAATCTAATTAATCGTAAATAAATGTTTTATAAAATTTTATAAATTTTAAATTTGTTTGACATCTTTAATTTCTAATGTCACCAACATTTTCATTACATATTTTTAAATTTTAGTCAACTGGAATCGATTGTGTTTAACAAGAAATTGGTATTGTCGAAATAATTTTTTAATAATATCTGACTGACCGGATTTTTTTATTACGCTTGGAAAATTTTTTTAACCGATACCACGAAGAGATTAAACAATAAATATAAAAGCTTCGCCGAGAACAAATCCTCCACGCTCGACGCACAAACCTGTGCATATTTATTTCGTTTTTTCGCAAAGGCACAAAACCGGCTATCTTGCACGACGCAAAACCGTCATGGCAATTAAAACAGCGACAAATTACGAACCCGCATAACTCGCTTACGATATAAACCACGATTCAACTTATTAATTAAAATCACGCATGCCTCGAGCAATTTCACAACGATTTTCAATGTATTTCATGTGGACTTTTTGCGAAAATGTAATTAAGAAATCTACTCCTTGGCTGAAACTATATAAAACTGATTTAGAAATTATAACATATAAAACTGATACTCCTTTCGAAGCAATATAAGAAATGGCATCGCAGAAATAAAAAATGTATAAGAAATTATATATTATGCCAAACTTCGAAAAATTCGGGAAACAGAGAAATCTTTTCAATTTCGAAGAAAATGTTTCTTTCCTATGTGACTTGAAGTGTTACATAAATTGTTTCTTCGATGAATTTAAAGTATTTAAAATATATTGCTTTCTCTGTGTCTGCGCTATAATGGAACAAATATAAATCCAAACACAAATATAAATATCGTAAATATCTACTACGTAGTAGTAGATTGCTGTGGCCGCATTTTTCCAGTTTCCAGTAACCGAGAAATGTAGAAGGAATAAACAAGCCGACACGATACTATTGACAAGTGAAATGTCAACAATTGAGATTGCTTCTCCATAATCCCGACGTCAATGTCAATGATTTTGCAACGGTAAATAAATCATATCGCGTCTACTAATTATTTATATGTGCCCTTTCCGTAATAACGTAAAAAAATTTCGCAATTTTATATAACTCTCATATATATTTGCCTAAAAATAAGCGCAGTTTTCCGATAACACCGCTCGTTTCCTCTGTTTCAGAAAAATCGATACAAGTCCGGACCATATATCGGATGTTACATTTAGCAGTCAAAGGTAATGTGTTATTAAAATATCGTACGTAATTATCGAAAAATTGTAGTTTTTTTTATGTTACATCTCTCTTTTTGTGCTTCTAATGAAAAACTATAAAGTATCAAAAAATACTACTATATCATATTACATCATATTTGCCACACACATTCTTCATTCAAATCACAATTTTCTTTATTTTTAAATATTATAAAAAAATATAAACATCTTTAACTGACGTTTAAATTTAGTGTTTAGAACTTTAATTCAACAGATTAAAAATGTGACAAAAATTTCTCAGGTGTAATTATTGTAAACGAAGAACGCAAGCTCTAAATTCACATAATGCTTATTAAAAGATTTATTGTGATGACAATACTTGATAGTTAATAATTTATATATTAATTCTAATATTGTTAATATAGCTCTAGTAAAAATGTACAAGTCAAAATATACGCTTATGTATCGCGTTATATGATGGAACTAAAAGTTAGAAAATTGAATAATTAGAGTCATGAAAAATCTTTGACTCGATTATTCCGGACGTATTTGTAGCCTGCTCGGTAGAAAAAAAAAAGAATTATTAAATAATCTTCAGGGTCGCGATAATACGCTTAAAAATGTCTAGACACATCCAGAATAAGAAAAGATGATATCTCAAATTTACACAGTGACAGAAGAGAATTGTTTTGAAATAATGTCTCTCCTCAACAAAAATATATGTAAGATAGCATAAAATCGTAAGCACAAAAAAATGTTAGTGTCAGATTGCATATTTATCAGAAATATTTATTAGTAAGATATAAACATTATATCAAATAAACATTATATAAATAAATATTAGAAGCAGCCTTATTATATTTATTAAAATATATTTTAATATTTATTAATATTTATTAAATGGATATTCTCTTTTCTTTTTCTCTTCTCTTCTTTATGTTTCTTTAGCAACAATATAGTATATCTTTAATTTCATTCTTTAAGATTTTTCGGATTGAACTATCATTTCAACTTAAACAGACATTGATAGCACAAAAAATAAACGAAAAAGTGTTGATATCAGATTGCACGTGCATATTTATGTTAGCAGAAACACTTATATGTGATTTACCACTAGGATATAACGTTTCATACAAAGCAAATACGTTTTTGTTTTAAACAAATAAAAAACCAACTAGGAAAAAAATATCTAGCTCATTCAAGTAAAATTTTCGATTCTATTTTGAGTCAAAATATTTTATTTCCAGCAGTAGAGAGAAAAACTTTTGCTTCAAAAACTACGTTTTTCTCTCTAAATTTTATGCTTTACATTTTTTTTACACACATATTTTAGGCATATGTTATATTTTATCGTGCTCTTAAAATTATTTAACTATTTAGTCGCACGATTTGCTTGTGCGTATTTTATTTTGCTTTGAAGCGCGTTTCTGTTTTTCCAGTTTCATGTCATTGTACTATCGAAATGTGAAAAAGCAATCTAAAACACGATGAAATAAAAATCTTTTTTTTTTACGTTTTTCGAGACCATTCTATGTGTTTGGTCTTATCGACAATACAATGATGACACAAAGTTAATTCTATAAACGTATCTTTTTTATTAAAAAATATTTGTAATTAAACTTTATATTAATTTATATTAATTTTAATATAAAAATTGCTTATTCTAAAGTTAGTATAACAATATTTTTTTAAGTCGTACTACACATATTTTCAAAGAATTATAGATTATTCTAATCGCATTTGAAAATAATACAAAAAATTTAGCGACGGTTTAGAACTTGAATTAAAAATTATTTCAATAAACAATAAAAATATTTTTATCTGTGTTCTAAAACTGTGTGTTCTAAAACTAAAAAAAAATAATAATAAAAATCTTGATTTTTTTTATATAAATACACGAAAATTTGGTTGGACTATTAAAATAATTATATGAGAAACTCAAGAATAATGAGCTCAAGAATGCTGCAAAAAATTTCTAGCAACTAGTTTAACATCCTACATCATTATCTTGATAATTCAATAAAATTATTTTCAGATCTGTATCTAGCTAATTTCAGATTTTTTAACAAAAATGTTCTTTCTGTATATTTTAATAAGTATTCAATATAATTTATGTAAAGTTTAAATAAATAAATGAATAAATAAATTTTGTTTATTTACAGAACAATTAAATAATTATAATCTCTGCATCGCAATGAAATTGAACTTGAACTTGAAACTTTGAACTTGAATAAATCATCTTGAATACTTAAAATACTTTCACAAAAAAATTAAGATTTTCGACATTATTTTTTAAATTGTAATATTATAATAATAAAAAATAATAATAAAGAAAGTGAGTATAGTAATAATAAACTATAAAAATGTGTTATTAAATAAAAATATAATGTCATTTACACAACTTTCATATGTACATAATTTATTTAAAGTATAAATATTATATTAATAACACATTTCCAATTTCAATTTACTTTTTACAGAGATTACACGGATGATACATGCTTAACATGATTCATTATATTCTTTTAAAAATTTAACAAATTCTGCCGTCATATATTATTTATCAATTAATATTAGAAGAAAACAATTCCACGGTGATACGAGAAAAGAGCATCAAAAAGAATTCCGATTAAAAACATGTAGAATCTCTGTGATACACAGTTAGTTCATCGTAAATCCTGCTTTAACAGCGAGCATCTTTCAAACACTTCTACAATAAGTACAATCACACCGCGGGTGAAGTTTGATTAATACGCACGGCTTCAGATCTCGCGTTTAATTTAAAAACAAGGTTTCTATCAAAGCAATGGGATCAACCATGCAACAGTGAATTCTGTTGTCGAGTTTAATTAAAAAATATTACCGATATTATAAACTGCATTTAAATCTAGAGAAATTGTGATTTAATTGCCATTCTCTAATGTGTATTGACACAAACATGAGAGCGTAAATATATTTGAAACACATTTTTTAGCTATTATTATCAACTAACAGGAATGCCAAATAATCGTTATTCAATTCGTCGTTATTAATTAGAACAAAATAAATAAAATATTGTCGTTAAATATTGTAGTGGATCATTCTGATTATGTGAAATAAATGCAGACGAATAATTCCCACGTGCACGAATCATTTATCTTAATTGCTTGTTGCTTTTGAACGATTATTCGAATAAATTGGCCGATGATCAACAAAGCCATTGTTAATTGCTGTCGCGTATTAAATAATAGAGGGGGGGGGGGCGATAACGCGTGTGTGCGCTTTATTACATTATCTCGTGAAAAAGATATCGGAATCAAATACAAATGTACCTTGATATAATAATATAGTCGATCGCATTTAAATAAGTATATTTACTCAACATACGCAAACGCATTGCACATTTGATGTCATTATAAAAAAAATGAATGCAGTTGATGTCGAGCGGCATGCAGATAGACAAGTAGGCAAGCAAAATCCCGATAAAATTGACTCATTTGATAAATAACAAATAGAATAAAGCGGATCAAACCTCTACATCCGTATTGTAATCGCTAGTAACTGCTCCGAGCCAG
Source organism: Cephalotes varians (assembly GCA_037157785.1). Taxonomy (NCBI): domain Eukaryota; kingdom Metazoa; phylum Arthropoda; class Insecta; order Hymenoptera; family Formicidae; genus Cephalotes; species Cephalotes varians. The sequence goes on from JANQDE010000075.1 coordinate 610,180, forward strand.
AAGCGACTTCGCCGTAAGATAAATTGTCTCAGACAGGCAGTGCAAAGACTCGGCGTTAAAACAACATTAGGGTATAATAAATCTCCAAAACTTCGATAAATTCAAAGATCACAATGCCCATATGAAGAACATCGCATTAACCTTCTTTCTAATATACGTGTATTTTAGATCGTTGTATTTCTTAAAAACTGTACAGCGTGAGTAAACCTATAAATCCTGACAGCTGCTACGAACCACTACAATACGAACCTCTCTACTAATTACTCAGAACAAAACCACTACAGTGACTTCCTTTTAAACGATCTTTTAGGAAACTTGCTATTGCAATGCTCTTTTCTCTTACAGGAAAAACCGAAACTGTCATACGAGATTGGTTGTCAAAAAGCTTGTAACTCAATCAATATATGCCAGAAAATTTTCTTCTTTATGCCGTAGAATGCTATAATATTAATTTGTTGTGTAAAATGGTTTACGCCAAAAGCATCATGTATATTGCTTACAACTTTTCAGAACATGTAGACGACGATACAATTTTTCTAATCTCCTATTTTGTTTTTTTGTTAGTTTTTGGCATTAATCGCAATTTCACTGTAGAAAATGTCTTAGATAAGTTTTGCTGTAATTGATTAATCATTATTGTAACAAAAATTGTGAATATAATCTCTCTTATTAAAAAACAACCATGTGGAATAAATTGTCCTAAATGAGTCTCTCTATCCATTCTTCGAGAAAGCTGCGTTTTTCCTTTGGCAGCACTAACTTGAACAGTCGTTCAGTGGTTTTGTGAAATTAAATTGTAACTATGGTACGGAAACAAAAAAGGAAGACAGATAGAGATAAAACTTCATGATATTATTTCAAAAGTCATTAGAACAGTAAAAATACATAATTTATCTATTCAACGAGCCGCAATAGGATTTATGAATTACGGTGCATTAAGTCATTATTGCAAAAAAATCCCTGAATATGACTATCAATCTTGGAACGTATGACAATCAACCTCGAGTATGGGATTAACTGTCACACGTTCACAATTTCATTTAAAATTAAATAATTCATTCGTACAATTATGATATATTCAAGAACGATATTTTTTTTATATCTAAGAGATGTAGGTGTATTATAATGTATATAATATTTCAAAATCTTACATCTACTTTTTTTAAAAATCACTAAACAAAATCTATGACAACCGACTTCGATCTCTTCTTTAGTTTATGTCTCGATATCTCGTCATTATCAGAATGTTAGGAATGTCCTCAATTTTGATTTGTTTCATCAAAAGAATATTCGTGCTTTTTAGTCGTATTCCGCCAAAATTGCACGTACAGCGATATACCTAGATCCGCTCAATCAAAGAATTAATTCTTACTCAAACATTGTTAGATATAAAAGAAGATACAGATGTCTTTTTGTTCTTGAATGTTCAAGGTACAAATCCAATAAAGAAATTTGCATTTACAACATATGCAGCACCTTTCTAATTTTTCATAAAACGGAATTGTATAAATTTTAATATTTTTTCCTTTAAAGTAACCTTTTTCTTACATAGAATATTTTATGACTTGCAGGGTATACAAGAAATCCTCGCCGAATAATAAGTTGATACTTTATCTAGCCAGCAGAGATATTATCGTCAGTGAAGCTAAGAACGACAACAAACTCCTAGGTGTCCTCTTGGTTGATCCCGATTATGTGCGCGATAAGAAGGTAAAACGAAGCAAGACAAATTACAAGTATTTATTTTTAAGAAATGTTTTTGCAACTGTTAGGAAAGTTTATCGAAAAAAACACAGTCATGTGTAAAATATATTTGGTAGTCTTTTTATAAACTGTTTTCAAAATTGTATAACGTTTACAACATCAATATCTATAAAAAATACTGCTCGAATTAAAAACTATCAAATCTTGAAAGTTCAATGACCGAAATAAAATCTTCGAACTAAAATAAAAAATCTTTCTTACAATTAGTTAAATGTACTGGAAAGTTTCTCCATGATGTATTGTTCGATCGGAAATAATTAAAGTTAGATTGCGAGTCCATTCCAATTCTCAGAATATAAGAAAAAGATGAAGTACTAAACTCTGTTTGTTGCTAAAATCTTGGCAAGCTCGCTTACTTATTTTCGATGAAACATTCATATTTTGGAATATTCCTAACACATTCAAATCTATTTTATATACACAATGATATTTTAACATTAATATAATTTGTCTTATAAAATCAAAATCTCCGACAGAATGTAAAGGTAGTATTTTTGTAGATTAGAATAAATTAAGTTACTGCTAAAGTTGTAAATCCATCAGGATTACATGTTATCCTAAAAACAAACTGAATTGTTATTTTTACAGGTATTTGGTCAGGTGACGCTAACTTTCCGCTATGGAAGAGAAGACGAAGAAGTAATGGGCTTAAAATTTTGCAACGAGGCGATGATGTGTCTTGCCCAGTTATATCCATCCTATGCAGGAGCTCATCATCTGGAGAGTAGGAGCCCATTGCAGGTTAGTATGCAGAATAATAAAATGAATATAAATGGATATAATAAAAAATGGATATAAATGGATATAATAAAAAATGGATACAATAAAATGGATCACTCGTATCATAAAATTATACGCGACTCTAAAAGAATCGCATTTTTTCGTTTTTGTTAAAGGAGTTATAGTGATATTTCGTTTTCTTACGAAGTTTCTGAAAAAATTCATGCTTTTCAATGACATTAGCATTAATAATATATCAAAATTTCAAAGGGATTAGCTTCATATTTTTTGAGGAATAAATTAATGAATTGATATCCAAATACATTACGTCTTATGGAGATGCCGTTACAAAATTCATGTAAATATCAATAATTTAAAAAGTTTTCTTACCGTTTCCCCCCAAAACTAATATGTAATTCGTAATAATATTTGGAATGGATATATTTCAAACCTAAGTTGGCTAGCTTCATTTTAGAGATATTTAAGATACAAGTACGCTTTCTTGTGGAATTTCTATCGCACACGAGGCACGTAAAGAAGGTTAAAGAAGAAATATATAACATGCGTATGTACATATAACATGTCGCTATGTGTGTGTCGACAGTCGGTTGCAAAAGTTTTGTTTCAAAAGAAGGAGTGGAGGTATAAGCAACAGACTGTTGTTGGGACTATACTTTTGGTACATAAAATACTGCGATAACCCCCTTAAATATTTTATCTAAAATAATTATCTTTTTTTTAATTCGTCATTTTTTTGTTTATTTCGCAATGTAATATATAGAAAGATCTCATTAAAAATGCAAGCCAATGTCGGCGATAATTAAAGAAAATAAATTCACGAATCAGTCGCAATTCGACATTTGCAACAATTTTCGTACGATGTTAATGTCCACTATTCATACGCACATGTTAAAACTCGCATCATCGTTACAGATGTATTCATAGCGTGTCTTAACTGCACGACATGAAATATAGTTCCAATATACTTCAAGGATTTAGGTTACAGTATAAGTGGAATTTATGCTTTCCTTTATTAAATTGTACCTATCGCGGTGTATACTGTGATTTGTGAAACTCCATAATTAGTCAACCGTCCTGTTCAACGTTATGATACTGCCGACTGTACAAATGAAGAAATAAGCATGAACGCTCGCTACATGATTACGAGAATTTCAAGCACCCTGCATTTCGCGATGCACTACGCCGCAATTTCGAAGCAATGCATTTCGAACAGGATGCAATCGGGATGTCCTGGCACTAGTAGATATTGATAATCTCTCCCTCTCTCTCCCTCTCTCTCTCTTTCTCTCTCTCTCTCTCTCTCTCTAAGCATCTCGCTAAGAAGGATGAAGACGGAGAAATGATAAGTGAATTTCCGACCACAGAAATCCCATTATATCTTCATCATACTTCATCATGCGAACTTCCTAATAATTATCTTCGTGCATCTTAAAAGCAATCTGATTGAATCAATTTTGTTATATTTGGCAAAAAAGGGTTTTTATATTTGTTAAAATGTAAATAATAGAAAGGCACCAAGGATAAATCAAATGATACTAGAATTAAATTGCCATGAGAGCCACTGCAGTTATTGATGCGTAATAATTAAGTTATAAAGTATGCGAAGGATGTAATACGCAACAACAACACAATAACAAATTTGTTTTCTAATCGTCTGCGTATTACATCCTTTGCGCACACTTTATAACTTAATTATTACGCATCAATAACTGCGGCGGTTCTCATGACAATTTAATTCTAGTATCATTTACATTTATTTGTAGCAACAAATAACGGACGTAAAACATTATTCATTATCCAGATCATGAAAAATTTAATTCGTCTATTACATCGGTTAGAATATGTATCTAAAGCATGTCGATCAATAAATACTACAAGCGATTTAAAACAGTATCGAATATATCACGGTATATTGAGAACAACTTAACCACGTGAATCACATTTCAGTATCGAGCACTCAAAACTGTTTTTGCGAACCGTCTAAATTAAATTTTGCCAACTTCAAAAGTGTCTCACTTATTTCCTCGTCACGTCTGATTTTTATAGGTACGCAAATTATAACCAGCTCTGTGAATGAGATTCAGCGTAATTATAAAACTTTGAGTTCAAATACAAAGGCATCGCTGATGGCATCATGTCATTTAACAATATATTCTGATTTAATGCATAAGGAAACAAATAATTTTATGCTTTTAAACTGATTTTGCGACAGAACGATACACAAATAAGCAAACGTTGCAAAATTCTAAATTTGATTTTCAAAAATGTACAAAGTGATAAAGCGAAAATTAAAAGACATAAACATTGTAAAATTCAATTTTAAAAACTAACAGATTCTTTTTGGAATCGCACTGACGAAAAAAATTTTTAATAAATATATTTCTAAGGCGCAAAAAAATAGAAATAAAATTTGCATCTAATTAATGTTAATAATTGAAGAGCTTGGTGCAAAAATAAGTTAGCTCCATTTTTTAATGAGAAACGGACAACTCCGACAACTTCGAACAAAGTGATCTTTACATATTTCAATGGGTTTCGTAGATAAGACATTTCGGATACTTAATAAAACAGTTTTTTGTTAATATTGTATTAAGTTTTAAAAAATGAAGCTGATCGGTTTTTGCACTAAGTCCTTCACATACAATTCTTTTGACAAACAATTAAACTAAATTCAATGTTAGAATAATCAGAAATTAACGCTGTTAATAAATAATATTAAATTATTTATATACCTATTATACAATCGATAAAATATATAATATTGATATAACAAAATAAATTAAGATTTCAACAATATTCTTGTAATTAACGTATGATTTGTAATTAACGGATTTATTGCAACGCATTAATTCCTAACGTTTTTGAAAATCTCGACGATATGAAGAACATAATTATAGAGTTCCTGATCTATATTACATTTCCAAACGGAAACTATTTCAATTAAGCCTAACTCATTCTAACTAATTATATAAATAATTCTAACTAATTATATAATTAATAAAATATCTTCTTTATAGGTAATTAATATTAATACGACATAAACGAGACAAATAAGATTTTCATTATATCTCTCAATGACACATGAAATAATATAGTGTGACAAAACAGATTGTTTGATTGCTCTTTATCAATCAGAACCTGTCGCAAATGTGTCATATTTGTATCGACTCCGTGGATACTTTCTGGAGATTTTGACGAGGGTAGATGTTGAAGGACACCGACATTCTTTGTGAAACCGAAGGATCCATAATGCAATCAATGTCAGAGCCATGTGAAAAATATCTTTTCACGAGGATCAACCAGTAAAAATCTCTTTCTAGATTTTTATCAAAGACGTCAAAAAACGTAAAATGTAAAATTAGGAAAGGTGAGATTTCCATCGGATTCAGCTTTGCTAAATAATTATCTCAAGTCAAACAACGCTAATATAATAATTAACGAAATTAATACTAAATATAAATCACAATTTTATTAAATAATTTCCTTACAAATATCACTGCTGCAAATATTTAAGCAATATCGAAATAAAATCCGGTGATATAATTTTAATAGATATAAAGCGATTTCATCATAAATATATTAATAATACGTCGACGTAATTAAAGTATGAACTTCTTTAAAAGATCTAAGCTAATCTTATATCATATTAAAATAATTACTAATACACTTCCTTGCGCGCAATTAATAAGCTAAAAATGATCGTACTCTTTATAAAAATATGATCCAAATATTCAATAAGTTCAATATTCATCATATTCATGAATATGTTACTAGAAAATTTTGCAACTCGTAAAATTGTCATTACATTGTCATTTGGGTAATATGACAGTCATCTAATATAGCTACACACAAGTACCTCAAAAACTACTAACTAAAAATATTTCTGATAAATGATAATATACGGTATATACGGATAATACGATAATATACGGATAATATACGGTAATATAATGACGGCGCCAAACATAATAGATTACGTTTGATATGAAACATTAAGAAAGTGGTGATTCCACTCAATTCCTGATGAATCGATCTGTGTTAGAATCGTGATTAATTGTCTGTGAAAAGTAATAAGAAAAGTTTGATGTTGTCATATCTTTATATTATTTATTTTCAAAATTTCCAGTATTTTAGTACAGTATACTAATCGAAAGAATGATGATTATATTTCATTTTAAAGATATTTTATGCAGATTCCAAATGTGTACATGTTTATATACTTTACTTCCTTATTTTTTAAGAAATTTAAGCATTTGTTTTAGAAAAAGTAAATCTATGATTATTAGATAATTTGGCCACATTGATAAGGAATTTTGTTAAAGCATTATTATTATATACTTTAATTCATGATTTATTATAAATTTTTTTATTTTATTATTTGAATTTGAAAGTAGTTAATTTTACTTACTAAATTGATTGTCAATATTTATTATAGATGAGCGGGGGGGAAGGGAATATAACTAAAAATCATAAGATAAATAAACATACATAAAGTTTCATTCAATTTTAAATAAACAATTATGACAAACATGAACATTGTTTTTACTCATTAAAAAAGATATGGCCATTCCTTTATACCCTTCTAGTTCGAGTAATATGACCAATTTACAAAATTCAAAAAATTCAAATTGGTCATATTATCCGAATTGGAGAAATAATATGGTTATTGGAAGAGTAATATGGTCAATTTATACTTTTTAAATTAAAACTTAAAAAAAAAATTTTGTAGATAACTTCTACTATTTTGAAATCTTTTTTTGAATACATTTTCATGAATTATAAGAAACTTTATATTACATGTCCTATATGTTCATTTTTTCAAATATTCAAATTTATAGAAGAGCCATTTTAATTATGGGTGGTCATAATAATCATCCTTTTCAGATACTTTTTTGTATAATTTCCATATTAATTTTTGCCGCTCTGTGAAAATAATTTAACAAAAGTCTGCAACGGATCATGTTAATCATTACAATTCATAACATTGCATGTTGTACATTTGCACGATAAAATCGTTTGAAATGCAGACGAATACACGCAAAATAAATTCATTTTAAAAGCTACCATTATCCGATAATGAAAAACAATGCAATGGAGTTATAAATGCAGCTTTGGTGAAAGATATATGCAATCGCGTGAACTATCACGCAAAATCGAAAAATATATATTTCTCAGTATTTCAGATAGCAAAAACGTCAGAAAATTTCAAATTATATATATTTAGTTACATATATTTCAAGTTATATTACATTAGCCCTGAGAAAGTATACCACACCACAGCTGTCTTTAATACCTACACAATGCCGGTTATACCGATTCGCGTAAATAGACACGGTCCCGTCTCGCAACGCTATACTATGTATAGTAAACTTGTCGCGAGATACTACCGTCTCGTGATACAATACAAAAAAGAATATTTTAACAAATAAGAGCTACATAAATATGTGATTTTCACATAAATATACAGGGTGTCCCGAATTTAAATGTCATAACTTCGGGAGCGTGTAGGGGATCGATAAACTAAAAGAAAAAGTGGNAATGCTTGCATTGCTGCAAGAGGGCAACATTTTGAACAATATTTACATTAGGCAAGTGACAACGCAAACAAATAAATATGAATTAAAAAGTAATAAATAAGTACAGAAATAAAAACTATGTTTTATGTTTTTTGCGATTTTCTCCAAAACGAAGCAAAAACGAGCATATCTCTATACCACTTTTTCTTTTAGTTTATCGATCCCCTACACGCTCCCGAAGTTATGACATTTAAATTCGGGACACCCTGTATAATGTGTTAGCATCGTATCATCTTACATATCATATTTATAAGAGATCGATATATTATTTTTGTTCTCAGTTAAAGCAAAAATCGGTAATAATTCAAATCTGTACCTAATTTCCATAATGCAATAATAACATATATAATATTATATGCTGCTATTCAAAATTAAATAAAATCCAGTTAAACAAAATCTACATTTTAATACTATATTACATCATACAGATATTACACATTCTTCTTCCAATTCATTTCAAGGAAAGTTTATTTTAAGAGACTTTTAATTAGAACCATGGTTGCAAAAATGCATGATGTCAAAAATTGAAAAGCTGCAATAAGTGACGATATTGACGATCTTTCTCGATATTTTCTCGTCAAGAAAAAATCGAGTCTAAATATATACCATAATATATTCCGCAATATATTCTTTAAAAAGGTTTACGGTTATTCACGACAAAAGCAATTCGTGAAAAAATTGCATGTTATCGGCGACGATCGATAATATCAAAAGAACACTAGAATTGAATTTTCGTTAAAGGACTCTCGAATAAGAGTGGAAAATGGCATTTGCCGTGACCAAGGAAAATCCGAAATCTTGGGCGAAGCTCTCGAGTACACTACAAAATCATTCTCGCGGCAGCGCGGCCTTGACCTCGACCTAAAGACAGGAGCTTTCGCGGGCTGTCACAAAAATTATTTATCGCGCCCTCGTCTCTTCCTACGTGAGTTCGACAATGAGCGCGATCTCAATTCTGGGATCGATCCGAAGATAAACGCGCTGTACATGAAAAATGCCTTGCCATCTCGAGAGATAGCATCGGGAATAAAAGTACGCGAAATATCGGAAAATAGGGTTCTGTCATTCGATGGGAAGAGCTGTCTATACGTTACACTGAGGTAATCAACGAAATGGAATTTTAAGGACTGATCGCGATAGACTTATCGAGAACAAAGTATCTCGCGGCATTGCATTCGGAAGCGCACAAAATTGTCCGGATGCGTACAAATGTTGTCCGTTATAAAAATTTTAATAAAGAAAAAAAAGAGAAAAAAATTTTTCGGGTCGCGCTGCACGTCAAAGTGCTACGAGTTTCACGTGTACATCACCATATGTCCCTCTGCATGACAGACGGTCGGCCAAAGAAATAAATTGCAGTTAGCCGCATTCTGCGACAGGAAAAAATATTCGTAAAAATATGTGTCGGTATGTGTCAATGTCTCTTTTTTTCCTTTTTTATCATCAAATGCTGTTTGTCTGTTGGTCAACGCGCAACAGAAAAAAAGTACGAATTAATATGGCATTAAAAATTGATAAATACATTTCCGCAATAACTGCGGCGAGATAATGACAGTTCTTCAGAACATAAAGTCTAATTAATATTCTCTATTTTTATATTTCACAAACCATTTCATACACATTATCTTTATCTTTAGGATCTATATCTATAAGAGAGTTTCGAGCGTAATTACGATAAAAGAATAGTGCTGCGTCACGCAAAACTATCAATAATACTGATATTATACATTAATTCTATTAGCATTCTAATAAATGATGGTGACACATGACACATGACATGATTTTGATAATGACACAATGATCGTGATCTGTCAGAAAAGAACTTCAGAATATCTGTATAAATTCCTCGTCGAGAAAAGATACGAATTTCAAATCAATATAGATTATGGATTTGTATGCACATACTATGAGAGGAATTCTTGTTGAAATAGGTCATAACATAAGAGAATCGCTTAAATTTCGAATATCATAGAAAATGCATGACCAAGTACAATGCTCATTAATATACGTGACTCGAATATTTCAATAACAGCATTTACGGGAAGCATAACACGTGTACCGCGGCAACGTATAACAACGCATCATTCTATGGCATAATCTATCTACAGCCAACGTAATTACGCTAATATGTGTATAATATTCGTTAGAACATTAATAATAACACGAATGCCTCACACATATTATTTTAGTAAACAATAATTTGAAGTGATGGCAATATATTGCTGGTGCCCCAAACTATTTTTATATGTATTATTGCTTGTATCAATTTTTTTATCTGGATGTTTCCTGAAGTCATATTATCTGTTGCAATGTGCGGGAAGATTCCTATATTTTGAAAGCGGAATTGCAAGTAGTTATGCTTTCTATGACAATATAACTCTTAAATTCAGTGTTTTTAAATAAAGAATTTTATTGGGTAACAAAATCTTAATAAACCATGAAACAAAATTGTTATTTTCAAATAATCATATTCAGTATAACCATTTGTAAACCAACATTTCTTCCCTTTTCACATAAAATTCTCCACAAATAATACGATAAAAAAGTATTTTGCTTTAATGAAAGACAAATATTCCGAATTCCTACAATCTTCCGAAGAAAGTCAGATCTCGAGCTCTCAAATCTAAATTTTTATGTTTGTATTTCCTTCTTTTATATATTCAAAGATTCTGAACGATAAGTATGCGTACATTTTCATCGGATCTTCTTCGTAAGAACCTCTTCGTGTTTCATCTTGAAACGACAGCATTATGAAAAGCATCCTAAATTCTATCCAATGGAAAATCAGACGAAATGATGTAACTCGATTCCACCTCGACTGGCAGGAACTGACCCTAGCGCGTATCTCCCCTTGCAAGGATAGTACCCTCCGTTTTATTTTCACGCGCGTACACCATGTCGATTTACTGTCGTGAATTCTTGTGCTGATGAAACGGGAAAGTGGTGATACGCGTCTCCTCCTATTCCGACGACTCGAAATTATCCTTGCGCGTATAGGTGTTCCTGAGGTACAATGCACAGTATACCGAAGGACACGGAGAAAGAATCAAGGATTTAAAGTGAAAACAAATGTACATGTCTGTGCGCGACATATATTTTCGCAAGTCGTGTAATTTCTGGAATGCGAAGGCGAGGTATACAATAGCTCATCATTACCGTTAATGGGATAGTCCTCGACGAGTTTAAAGCCGATGTTTCCTCATCAAAACGATCGGAGAAAATTATCACTTACCACAGATATCCAATTGTCAACATTAAATAACTTTATGTGTTGACAATGGGATTCTTTATAATTGGATTTGTTGAAATAGAAATCATTTGGGATAAATTAATGATTGAGAAGTCTTACTTCTCTTTACTTATTTTTAATTCTTGAAAAATTATTTCTATTCAGTATATATTTATTTGTTGGTGCTTCTCGATATTTCTGTTAAAAAAAATTTCAATTTCAAAATTTTCTAAGTAGACGTCGCTGTTATGTGCGATTTACATGTATAAGTATGTAATAGAACATTCTCTCTTTAAATTTCTTAATTACATAAACATAAAAAAATGGTTATAAACATAAAAAATTTATGGTTATAAACATAAAAAAATGGTAAAATCACAAGACACATATCACTTTTCAAAAAAAAAAATAATTATTATTATTACATTGATGATTGTTATACTTGGGAATTTGCACTATGCAATTAATTCTAATGGATTAAAAAAACGAACCCCTCAGGAATTGAACGAACAAACGTAAGACCTCCTCGCTCGGAGGAAGCGATAAAGAAAAGAAATCGTTATCACGTGGCATTTGCAAGTGCCAAGGACTACTCCTGTGTCAATTAAATCCTAAGAACCATCTTTATGAAATTTACAAGTCCCTCGACTCGAATCATGATTTAACAAAATCGAAATTGTCAGAATAAAGAATACTAATGTTACAACGAACTACGCTTAGATATGCGCATTAAATCACTCCATACGAAACAAACATTATAATAATTTATTTACGGATTTGTGTCAATTTGTGACAATTTGTCAGTATTAATATATCTGATTTCTGTATAGAATTTATTACGAACGTCCAATTTGCAAAGCATCTAGATGAAATATTTATTTCATTATTCAAACCAAGCTTAAATACGTATACTATATGTAAAATATTTCTGATTATATCTACCTTTTTTATTTGTTTGCTGAAGTATCTAAAAATTTAGATACAGATTTGAAAATAATTTTGTTGAACTATCAAAATAATTATGTAGAATACTCAGGCTAATTGCTATCAAGAATATCAAAACTTTTTGTATTACTCATTATACTTGAACGTTCATAATTATTTTGATAGTCCAATAATATTTTCAAATCTGTATCTAGCTAAATTTTTAGATAGAGCAAAATCGTTCTTTCCGTGTACATGTATATATTTTTTTCTATATAAAAGATTATTTATCTGAAGTATAATTAAATGTACACTTGAAATATTGTATAAGCACATACGAAAGATATAAAATTTTTAAAGTATTTTTTTACTATAATTATTAGCATTTTAAAGTATTATTTACTTTTTATTTCTCGAAATCGATTTGCAAGAATATCATTTAAAATATAGACACAAATTTTTTAACGCACATATAAAGATCAATTTTTATATTTTTCTCATTTTGTAATTTGGCAAATATTAAAATATAAATGATTTTCTATAGTATTCACACTTTTACAAACCCATTTTCGATAGCATTATTATCCGTTTCTATTAAACATATGATTAATCCCGGGTGAAGGATATTTTTCACAATGAGTTTTTTACAGTATTTTTAAGCTCATTAGCATCAAAATTATTCAGCTTAGCAATTTAATTTGTGATATCACGCAACTTCCAACTCATGCAAACTCTGCGTCGATTATTTGTCGGCCTTAAAACGCAATTCTAAGCTGAAGCCGGAGTGCATAATATCATAAATTAAATTGCACAATTTAATAATATTGATACTAATGAGCATCTTAAAAATATAATAATTAAAACGCTGTGAAGAATTTATTGCAAAATATATCCCAGCCAGGGCAAACATGCATCTCCCAACATTCTGTGACAGGTCTGACCAAAAAAAAAAAAATTTCGGCCACTGAGATTCGAATATTGTCCCTGGCTAGCGTTCTAAGATGCTCATTTAGCATCATTAAATTGCATATCCAATTTAATTTGTGATATGTACTCCGGCTTTTCAGCTTAGAACTTGTTTCAAGACCGACAAATAATCACACAATATTATTAGACACCAAAATCCGCTTGACCGAAAATGACCTTCATTTATGGAATTATGTTGTTCATATTTTTCCATTAATCTTCGTTTATTATTATTCAATAATGTTTAGTTTTAATAATAATTCCGCAGAATAAATTGATTTGTTTATTTGTACAATTCAGATATAATTCAGATATAAAATCAGCTTCCCACTCATCAAAAAAACAATAAGAGCGACAATATTTTCGTGAAAATCGCAAATATAATATTTCGTGTAAATGTAATGAAATTTATATTAATCAAGTGCAGTAAAAAGTACCAATATTTATTTTCTCATATGCGTATTACTTCATACACTTCGAAAGTTTTTTTTTACATTTTATTTTTAAAAATTTACTCTCACTAAAAGTTAAAATGAAAAATGGCTATATGTGTAGCATGCTTTTTTCTCAAGTTTTCAGTATAATCTGCACAGCTAGAAAATTGTGATAAATGTAACATATTTTACGTGCTCCAAAAGTCTACCCATTTTTATGTTAATTTATGTTAATTAATATAAATTTTTATGTTAATTTAACACAAAATGAAAATGTTAAGAAATAATACAAATATTATGCAAAAAATTAACACAAAAATGTAACACTAAGCAAATTGTGGAAACATATTTTTTTCAGTAAAATCAACATTTATAATATGTTAAATTAACATATACATTTTATTCATTTATATTAGAATTTACGTTTTAAAATACATTATTTTTATGTAATTGTTTACTTACACACAAATCGTGTTATTCTAACATTAAGAAAAATTGAATTTAAAATATTTAATGATGGCTCGAAAGCAAGCCGAAACGTTCGCGATCGATACTGTAAGAATTATTATATAAATGTTTTAAATATATGAAGATTAATTTGCGCACTAATAACCGCGTTATGTAAAGCTCTCATTTGCCCATCATACTCATTCTTATTGTTATTATCGAGAATTCATCTCTTTAAAATTGTTCAAATATTTGTTATTATCGTTAAAATATTTAAATAACATAATCACATTACGTCAGGTTAACACTCGGTCAAAAATTCTATACAAAAATTTTAACAAAGGCTGGTTTTAACACAAATATACAATGTTTTTTACTGTTTTTTATTGGGACATAATATAACATTCATTATGAACGTATATAATGGAATACAGAGCATACATATTTCGTCTATATTCCGTAAAAAGTTTAAAAATTCCTGATTGTCGGCAAATCGTCTAAAAAAACTTGCTTAATACAAATGCATACAAAATATTTGAATTTTTAATATTTGAATTTGAAATTTTTGAATTTGTCCTCTTTTTCAGATTATTAATAAATAAAGTATGTTAAAATCATTCTCAAAAAGTTGTCGGTAATTTAAATAAAAATTTTTTCGACGACAATATATATATATATATATATATATATACTACAATTCTCTGCTAAATTTTTTTCTATATGCGTTTAAAGTGGATACGCGTAATCAAAATATTTTCCTAACTGGTAATTGTTTGTGTCTCTGCGTAAAAATATTTTCTTCTCATTTCTATCTCGACGACTAAATCTCCATAAAAATTGTTACGGCATGGAAAAGCAATACACTTTTTCTAACGACTATTTAATGGAAAGAGCAAGGACACTGAGACATATTAAATCGAGATCTTTTCTTTAGGAAGCACTTATCAAAAGATTAGGACCCAACGCACACGCGTTCACCATAGAAATTCCCTCAGTCGCCCCACCATCCGTGCAACTGGTACCAGCTAAGGAATACAATGGCCCGCCTATAGGTAACAGCTACGACGTCAGAGTTTACGTTGGTGAGTGGAAAAAGCTTGCCGATTTTCTCGAACTTAATTTTCTCGAACATACGTGCTTCAAACGAAAGACAAGCGCACCGCAACTCGAAGCGAGATGTAATTACATTTGTGAACGAAGTAGGAATGAATGTATTTACGAATGAAAAAAGATATTTCTCATCTCTTCCAGACAATTACACAGGAATAAGAATTCAAAACATCTCTATCGAATAACAGAGTACTTTATGCTTACAATAAGATTCGAAAAGTGAAAAATAAGCATACTTTAATAAATTTGAGATTTTAGAATCTATTTCTGTTCCATTATATAAAGCCAAATAGTTCTTGTCTTATTATTAAATTCTTTTCTAGAGTTCTTCATATTAACATAAGTAATATAAGTAATTTCTGTCCAGAAATAGAAAATAATCTTAATCTTGTTGGATTATAGCCAATCATATACTTACGATCATTTCGGAAAAAGAAAATGACTCTTGAATCTAAAAATATCAAGTTTTGATTTCTAGCATAAATTCAACAGCAAGATCTTTTTCTCGAAACATTTGCTCGATTATTCGCGACGATGAATTCATGACTTGATTCGCATTTAGCAGTTTTCACCTTTATCTCATCGTTATATGCATCGTTAACATTTTGTGAATCTTAGCGGAACGGGCGGATGAACGATTGCACCGTAAAACCACAGTCAGGATGGGCATTCGGGTGATTCAGCGAGCCACGAAACCGCCCTTACCCCTGACGACTATGTATAGTGTGCCTCCTTCTCAAGAGCCATCGACTGACTCGAAAATTCAAGGATCCAAAACAAGAGTGGCGTTAGCGGAAAATGAGATTATCGAGGACGATGGTGAGTCACGTTAACGTATCTATTCATACATGGAAAAAACGATTTTGCTAAATCTCTACAAATTTAGTTAGATACAGATCTGAAAATAATTTTGTTGGATCATTAAACTAGTTATGTTAGGAAACAAGAATGATGAGCAATGCTGCTCAAAAATTTTAGTATTCTTGCAACCAACGTCCTACATTATTTTGATAGTTTAATAAAATTATTTTCAGATCTATATCTAAATTTTTTTAAAGTTTTTGACAAAATCTTTTTTCCGTGTACGACGCGTAAAATAACGTAGAATTATAATACTTCTCATTAAACTTCAAGCTCTAGTTATTGCTATTGTCTGTACCTGCATTGTATTATTTTCTAATTCCTTGCCGTAAATCTCTAATTTTCAATGCGACATTGCGACACTGTAATTACAGTAGTGCGGATTGAAATCTTCCAGATAAGACAGAGCTTGACTTCAGAAATTCTCGAATAGCACGTCTCTCGAGTTTGATGCAAAGCTACTAAGATAGCATCTTGCCCTGTATCTTATTCTCTCAATTAGTTAAAACCAATCTTGTTTATTGCGAACGCGAAGCTCAAATTGGAATAAATGGACATAGAAGACTTTGCTCTTATTTTCGCAGAAAACGTGGGACCACATGCGGCAGTAGAAAAGCCGTTTTTATTAAGTGACGGTCGCGTCAGATTGGAAGCAAGGCTAGATCATGCGATCTACGAACACGGAGACTCAATCAATGTCCATGTCAATGTTAGCAACAATAGCAACAAGTCAGTAAGGAGAATAAAGGTATGATCTATATATATTGTTTAAAGTGTACTAATTAAGGATATAAGCCACACACATTATATTTGTTAATTACTACATATCCAGTCATCTTCATTACGCTTCAGGACAGCAATTTAATCAGAGCTAATCTAAATAATGATAATTAAATGCAGTGGCATATAAAACATATATTTTATATTTCTATATTTTAATTGATAAATGAGCACATGAAAGAAACTTCTATTTTATTTATTTAATAACTATAATATACAAAACATTCATTTAATAATCACAGCATATAAAACGATAAATGAGAGTTTTTTATCAACTTTAATAAAGAGAGTCTTTACTATCGCATTTGCTTTTCATTGCAAGATAATTCATATTATTATCGTATAACCGTTATAAAAAAATAATTTTGTTAAGAATATCATGTATAAAAATTTTTGGATTACATATTTCAAGAAAATTTGTTATTACACGCATGCGGAAGCGTAAGCGAACAGAAAAAAAGCTAGAAAACAAATTTTTCTGTTATTACTTTCAAAATAGTGCACTATTTCGCTTTATAACTTTAATTGTTTAGCTACAAAATTTAAAAAAAAATCTTTTTCAATCAAAACAATATTGATGTATATGAAAAAAGAATTGGTTCACGGAATTTTTCACTAAATTTTTGCTGATTCGTGATTATTTGCAAAAAACTCAACTTTTTTGCAAAAAAAAAAAACTCATGATCCGGCGGCTACCACATAGCGGTTGATATTTCAAAGAGCACCGGACGTGAATCTCACCAAATGTTCCTTTTCCGGCGCTCCTTGGGGATCCAAATAGTTGGATATTCATGACCCGGGGCGTCTACCGGTCTCTCTCCTTATCAGACACATGTCTTTTCCATCTACTCATTTTTTGTTTTTTTCTTGCCGCGACTTCCCGTACACGCAACGTCTGGTGACGGGATGCAAAAGAGGCCGCTCGCAATCTCCTGCGTGACGGATCCAAAAAAAAAAAAATAGGCTTAATCGCTCGTAAAGAGATCAATCGTGGCGTTCCCTACAAAATTGCGCTCGGCGATAAGTCGTGACGGAAACTTGAGACATACGAAGGAAATTACAAAATTTTCCTTTCGCTTGATTTTAAAACGTCAAATCCCGGAGAAAATCGAGATTAGTCCGTCAAGACATCTTAAAAACTTCTATCTGCTTACTTTTTTTCCTTTTTTTGTTTTATGTCATTTTTCCTTCAAATTATCATAAAAGCCTCAATTCATTTCAGTTCGAATCTTCCGCGTCAAATTGCAACATTAATTTGTAAATGTGTTTACAAATGATTTTCATTAATTAAATTAGAACCAAAGCTAATAAGATGGGTATTTTTGGCTTCGCTATATAGTCTCTTTTATTAGGGATACATAGTAATACCACTCCCTTTCGAATTAACTGTCGCCTCGGACTTTCGTAAATTTAATAAGCTCGTTAGAACATTCATATCCCAAGAGCTCGTTAGAACATTCATATCCTCAATGAAACTGCCTCGGCATCTTAATAAGAACACTATTACTCGCATGACGTGTGTTCAAACTTATAAGTAGCTTTTCGTTAATGCTTTTCGAGTTAACGCTTTCGAGACCATCTAAAAAAAAGTGATCCAATATTCAATAACTATTAAATTAATTCTCGACAATTCAACAGTGTCTTATTTACGAACAATAAATTATGTACAAATTTTTTTAGAAAAATCGAGGTTCTTTCTTTTAAAACATATTATGTGATGGGCATAAAATAAAATATTATCAAAATGATATAAATATAGTTATTATCATGTGATTGTACGCGGCAATCCCTCGAATAATTATTTATTAATTATCGAATTATTATTTTTCATAATAATAATTTATCGAGCAAATTTGCACCAAAAAAATACATCAAACAGAACAAATTAAATGAATAATGTCAAATACCCGTGCATTTTTTCCTTCTGCTACTTTCTCATTTTTTATACGTCTTTTAACATTTAGCGGCTGTTATATAGCGCGAATAATCATCTCCGGAGAATTAAACGTCAAGAATTAAATGCTATGCAATAATACAGTGCAGTTGTATCTCGACGCGACGCAAAAGCAAGAGAATCTTAATTGAGAGAATTGAGAGAATCTTGATTAATTAGAAAAATTTGGTTTTTATAAACAAAGTGATAAACTTTGTGAATCACTAAAGGTAAAACTTTCATACGATAAGAACAAAAAGAAAAGCCATAAGCTAAAATAGCGGTAAAGAAATACAATAAATTCAATGCTTCGGAAAATGGCAAGCAATATTTTCTAATTTTTTTCCAATATCAATCGAAAGAAATCAATAATCAGATAATAAAAAATTAAAATAAGGACTAAAATCAATAAAAATTCCCAGATTTGCGCGAGTATACCAATTTATTAAATAAATAAACTATGTTTTGTTACTCACAAAGTAGAAACAAAGAGCATATTGTCATATTTTACATCAATATTTATCTTTATCTTACGTCATGACTACTTGATTACTTGGCCTTCTACGTTCGTGGCATTACGCTACTAACATCGGCGATGGTCTACCACAAAGTGAAACTTCGTAACCGATCCAATTTCTGAAGGGAGTAAATATTTCCATAGCAGTCACATTTTAGCACAACATTTACATGCATATATATTGATAATTACACAAGATGAAAGTGTTGAAAATATTATTGCGATAAATAAACATTACACTTTTATACAAATTTCAATTCAAATATTGGTAATATTTTGAAAATTTGATATTTGCGCTTTTATGAATTATAAACAGTTGAAAAATTTTCTATTACCTTCGATTTCAAGAAAATCGCCCTGATGATTATAGACAGTAGAAAAAAAATCGCGGAGAATAAACTGTTACATGGAATCGTATGAAATTTTAGCAGCAATTGCTTTCAACTTTTTCGACCGATAAGTAAGTAAAAAAAAAGAGTTTATATTTATATTGCTAGAATATTTATATTTCTGCTGTTTTTATAACAAATTTTTATAATAGAAAATGTTTTCAAAACTTTTTATATACGATATGTATATAATATACACGAATTTACTTTGATTATTCAATAAGATTCAAGAAGAATATTGAATTCAAAAATATTTAACAATTCTCAGATATTCTGAGAGAATATCTGGGAATATTCTAAGAGAATGTTAATTACTCGACAAATCTTTAGCATACGTATTCCAATTTCAGAACTTCACTTTCAGATTCCTTTTGCACCCTAATAGTTCATTAATAGGTATCTGCAATTCGCACCTCAAAGCGAAATTAGCGAACTTAATCCAGCTCTCTCAGTACACAAATACGAAGATATAACTTGTGTAATAAAACTACGGGTGTTTTTAAAGAGAAACCAGAAATGTTAGAAACGCTGAAGTGCTTTATGCCCCACTATGCAGCTACGTTAATCTGTTTGGAAGAAAATGCAGGATCTAGAAAAACTTGGAATAAAAATAATTTGATTCTGATGTCGTTTAAAAAAAATCTTATACTTACATTTTATCATTCGGATTTATTTAGTTTCATCGTTTACAATATTTATATTTAAACAAGATTCTATATTTATATTTTACAAAAAAATATAAACAATTCATGTTTATATACATCGCTTAAAAAAATAGATGAACATATAGCTAATATAAATTTTTTTGTATTTTTTAAAATTTCTCCTTTATATCTTATCAATGAGAAAAAACAGTCATAAAAATCCGTTAAAAAAAGTTATAAGACGCAATAAATTAATTGAACAGATTCTGTATACAGTTGACATCGCTCGTCGCTAATCGTGGCTTAAGGGGAGAGCCTGTCAGGATAGTGAAGGCTCAAGTAGCGATCGTTGGCCCGTAGAATATTGATTAATTCAAACTGTCAATTTCGAAGAAGTTTAAGGAGAAGATCCCCTTAAGCAGTATATGTTTAAGCAATAAATGTACGCATCAACGGACAATTAAACAGAAGACAAGCATTAGTAACGTATACAATAACATATGCAAGATTAATTTAGAAATTTAGTAAGAAATAATAAACAGATGATAAACGTATGCTGAAAGCTGCACAGACTAGATACTTTGAAGTACACGTAAAAATCGCTTCTACATAGATGTCATCTTAAAGTATCGATTTTATCGAATCTGCCGAGCTTTGCCGATTTCTACATTCCTGCAATTTAGACTCTTGCAAAAATCGTGCGCTCTCTTTACAAAGATTTGTGTTATAACTGCAGAAATAAACGTTCTATAACAAGACTATATGCGTCTGTCTGTCACTCAAGAATTCATAGCATCCATAGCATAGCAACCGATGCCTAATTAAATATTCTATACATGAGTGAGTAAGCGTCGTCGTAATTCAACTAGATGAAATAATTGAAAATTAAGAACGAAATTATAAGCTAACTTTTTTGGAAAAATTTTGGGACATTGAATAACTAATTTTTCTCTCAAAAAATGTTAAATAGCAAAATAGATTAAATAGAAATTCCATTGAATTGTCCATTAAGAATAATCATGTATATATTGATATTGATAAATGAATAACAATATTCTATCCTTTAATATACTTTGCCATCTCAAGAGAAGACAATAACGTACAAACGATATCGGCGATTTTCCCGGCAACAGACAGAAATCGACAGGAGCTATTTCCACACGAAGCTATCTGCAAAACCAACAGAAATACCGCACCGTTGAGCCTATAATTCAATTTGTTTCACATAGGAGCAAAAGACAAAGAGGCGATGATACTGAATGGAATCTGCCAACGATAATCCGCGTTGATCTGTCTGACATTCTCTTCTTACGAGAAAGCTCGTGATACGAATAGAAATTTCTCTCGAGGAGAAACCAACTCGGGGAGATGCCAAAGGTTACGCTGTGACAGGAAATTGCGTTCACATCAGAAGCTTTTGAGCTCTAGTTCATTAACAGCAATGGAGAACGTTGTTTGAAAATAGGAACACGGTACACTCTGCCGATATTCTGTCCAGAAAGGACGGGCGCAACTCCATGTTAACGCTGTTCCAACAGTTAAGCAAGCAAACCGACATTCCTTGACCACCTAAGTTATGCGAGTTACATTTCGTAATCAAATTTAAGTTCGTGGTCAGTGGATATAACAGATCATCGAATAACAATTAGTTTTAATGAATAATACTAGATACATCTCTGTGTGTGTGTGTGTGTTTACCGCGCGCGCGCACACACGCACGCACACGCACGCACACGCACACATCCATATATATATATATATATATAAATCCATTCGACAAAAAAGGTCGGAAAGAGAATCAGAAATGATCCTTTTAACATGTTACTTTAAAATATTCTGATCACTAACTTCACAGAATCCCTCTGAAGCTTTAACTTACGTACATTTTTTGCAGATGATTTTGCAGAATTAATTGCGTTTCTTAGAGATATAATATTTTTGCTATAATCATGTACAGCGGTAAGATACCGCAATTTTTTCAGGATATAATTTTTTAAATATATCCTACATGTCGCTCTGCTAATTTAGTTTAATATAAAGAGAAAAATAAACAATTTATTTTTTTAGAAAATATTATTTTCTTAATAAATTGTCTGTGAATTTATTTATAATAATAAATAAAACTATCACATGAAGTAAAATTCCACTGATGTTTTATAGATAAATCAGATCAAATAAATTATTCGCAGTTACACATATTAATTTAAAAGTCACTCTTTTATCCATATTATACGACGAAATGTTTGCTGTGCAGGTATTCGTTGTGCAACACGTGGACGTTTGTATGTTCAGCAATGGCAAATTTAAGAACGTTGTGGCCCTTGTGTCTTCGCAAGAGAACTGTCCCTTGGGTCCAGGTAGTAATTTGAGGAAGACTTACACTCTTAAGCTTGTTAAGGGCACGACTAAGAATTGGATCGCCTTAGAGGACAGCTACACGAAAACAGGGACGAGTCTAGCATCAACAGTTGCTAGCTCTAATGGACCCGCTGATAGGAACGTTTATACGATTTATGTATCTTATTACGTGAAGGTAATTTTAAATATAAAAAAGAAGGAAATGTAATAAATCATCAGATGTGCTTAGAAGATAAAGTAATTTTTAGAAACCCAAATCATTGCTCAGAAAAAGTATGAAAAATCATGCTTTTTTGATATAAAGAACAAATTCTGGAGAAAATTTATTATATGATTCATTTCGAATAAAAATGAATACAGATAAAGCACAATTTGTACGTTTTATGTTTTCGATAACACGTGTTGATGCAATATTATTTTAAGAAAAATAAAACATCTTTTTCGTCAATTCATCCGCATTTAATCATTTGAACAAATTGACTCATGCTCTCTAGTTATCAATTATAGTACGAAAAATTATAGACTATTATAAAAAAAAATTTGTTTTTTGAAATTCCCAATTTATCGTTTTTTCTTTAAGGTCAAACTGTTCATGTCGGCGATGGGCGGTGAAGTATCTTTGAAGTTGCCGTTCACGTTGATGCACAGTAACACGGACGTGGATCTCGTGGGATTTCCGTCCCCTATCCGAGAAACACCGAAGGAATTTGGAAAGAGCACGAACGAAATCACGGAGAATTCTGACAGCAGTCATCGGAATAAGGAGAACAAGTTGGAGACCATTAAAGAACAGAAGTCGAGGGTGACAGACGTGGACCTGATAGAGCACTGCGAGGAGAGTGACAGCACCTGAGACCAGGCGCAACGAGGCGGCGCGATGTCGCGGCCGTCTGTCAGGAAAAGCAATGATGCGAAAGCTATCAAGAATTCCAATCATAAGGCCTGTAGACTCAGCGTCAGCATTCAACGAGCTTGGTGCTGTTTCAGAAGGGCCTCTTAGTAAAACAAATAAATAGAAATCTCGTAGCGTCAGTGACAATTGATTGATAGCATTTTGCTTTGCACCATTGTTGTAATTCTTCCTGTTTTCTCATAAAAAAATCTCGCGATGATTGCATGAAATAAGAGAAAAAGGATACATTATAAAATAATGTATCGTAAACCTTGTCAATTGTCGTTAGAAATGTCGTTGAATGTATACGTAAATGTGGATATCTCACTTTTTTTAGAGAAAATAAAGTGCAAATTCGAAAGTTATGTGCAATAGTTGTTGCAAATTATATGCAAGCTTGGGAAAATAAACAACTTATTGCGCTTTCATAAAGAAAATTTTATAGAAGCGCGATTAATTAAGATGTTGTATTTTGGTGAAGGATCAAAAAATTGTGCGTATATATTGTCACAGAAATCGTAGCAAAATTTTGATTGCTCTCAATAAGAGAGGAACGTTTCAATGTCTTCGTTGTAACCAAGTGTGTGAGTTGCTACTAATGTATCATATGTAAATCGTATTTCTCAGTATGAAAGAAGATAAATTTTATTAAATTATAAAAAATTTTGATTTATTAACGTCGCAAATTTTTCATCTAGAGCTTTCATGTGTGAAAGATTAAAATGTCCCAAGAAATATATATTCCTGTATATTTACATCAATAATATTAAGACGATATACATATATATGTAATATAGTCTTATACGACAATTTTATCGTTAAATAACTAAAGCTTCGTGAATGTAAATCGCTTGAAACTGTTTGTGTTTATATCTTTCTACTCGTTTAATATATGTGAAAAGTCTCCTACTGCCATCTTAATCACTTGCAATCAGATTCTGAGTTTATTTATTTTTGAAAACTTATGAAAAATATATACGAGACACTTTTTCATTCTTGTATACAAACTGTGAACTTATCTACAATTATCTATACGAATATATATACCGAATTAAAAATATCAAAGATATTTTTTCAAAGAGATAAAGATCTATTTTTTATTATAACAATCAATGTACAAATTATCCCACTATCACTAGATAAAATTTGAATATCTCTCGATAACTGTAAATTTGATTTCTTCTTAAGGATCTTGAAGTCTTAAGAATTTTAATGACAAGTTTTAAAGTTATCATGACTAAGGTAAAATATTTTAAAATATTGTATTCACAAATGAAAGTATATTTAAACTTAACTAAAAGAAATTAATTATCTATGCATATCTCTGCAATATCAATTTTATAAAAATTTTTTTAAAAATTATTTTCATATAAACTTCAAATCCATTATATTTATCATTAATAGTTAGTGATAATGAAACACTTGGCACAATTAGTATTTTTTTATCTGCAAATAAATATTGTATTGACTGACCAATCTCACAAAAAATTACAAACGCGAAATTTACTAACGCGAAAATTACAAACTAACAAAAAAAGTAAATCATATAATATCATAGTCATAATCATCAAATAAAATGGTGTTAATACAAATGTCAAATAACACTTCAATCGCTTCTCTATCCATAATGAAAATATGTAAAGATGTATAGATTGTATCTTTAGCATTGTAAATAATAAATATATATATAAATACTTGATTGTTCGAGAAGTTCGTATGAATTTCAACAGATGTCTTTTTAAGCGTTGCGTAAGCTATATCAAAGGGATAATAATAAAAAAAATGTTAAGGATATGCTGTATATGAGTGTGTGGCGTGGCAAACTCCAACTGCAGTTTAATCAGTTACAGACAATAAGCGTCGACATCTTTGATGTTATTGTTTGCGAATCACGTAACATATCACCATATTCTTGGTGAAAAAAAACGCCAACATTACAAAATGTGAATATCGTAAAATTAAAAATATTAAAAGTAAAATATTAATATTTTAAAACTAAATATATACTAAAAATAAATATTACAGAGGTTGATTTATAATTACATTTTATTATTTAAGAAATATAATAAATAAAACAGTAAAAATAATAAAAACATACTTAAAAAATAAATTACATATACTTTATATATGTGTAACATAATACAACGCAATTCTTTACAATACAAATATACACGTTATTAACCATTTTAATTTAATATTTCTTTCATTGTGTAATTTTGGATATTTTCTGTTTCACGCAATGCACTCTTTAAATTAACTTAAAATCTAACTTTTACAGCAAACGATACATGATCAGCGTATCAGCAACATTGAAATATGATAATACTGGAACGCACGTTGGCGCTAATATCGTGAAATGATAAAAAAGAAAATGATCTTTATCTCCTTTTAGTACAATCTGACCAAAAGTTTCATCTTTTTTCGGGTTTTCAAATATTTAGATACAGCTCAGTTTTTCACGAGAGACTGTATAATCTTTACTATTATTTATAACACATGCTCAGTATAGCTTAAATAAAGATAAAGATATTTCATGCTTTCTTTCGGATCATTTCTTTTTTAGCATAAGACAGCGCATAACAGTTATCATCATATTTCAGTAGTCACAAACACAACGCAATCAATTCAATTGTTGATTGAATTTTTTGCGTATGTGTACGTGGAATTTTATACTCTGATTTTTGGCTATTGTCGTAATCGATTAAACTGTGTTTACATTATATGAAAAGTGACATTTTAACGTGTCATTTAGTAAATGTTTAAAATCGGTTAAGTTTATGCATTGTTACTGAGTTATGAAGCTGAAAGATAAAAAGACACAGGGTTCAGCCTATGTTTTTCTACTATAGTAAAAGAATAAACAACGTATAGACAACGGAAAAAATTTGTAAAGTCTATAGAGACGATGCTATTATTTTACTAACCGCTCGGAAGTAGTTCGTAAAATTTAATGCGAATAATTTTGACTTTGATGACGCGA
Organism: Cephalotes varians; assembly: GCA_037157785.1. Taxonomy (NCBI): domain Eukaryota; kingdom Metazoa; phylum Arthropoda; class Insecta; order Hymenoptera; family Formicidae; genus Cephalotes; species Cephalotes varians. Next base: position 636,725 of record JANQDE010000075.1, read on the forward strand.
AGCGCCTTCTGGAAGACTTATAGTGAATAATGATCAAATCAAGATACTAATAAAAAACAACATCCACGATATATATACGAATCGAGAGATAGCAAAAATCACAAACATTCCAAAAATTATCGTCTAGGATTTAATGAAACTTAGGTATGTTTGTCATTACGATATTTGAATTCCACACAAATTGTCCGAAAAAAATTTAATCGACCAATTTTCTATCGATGCTGCTAAAACGCAATAAAAACTCATTTTTAAAACATGACGGCCAATGGATTTTTTACAACGTTGTAGGAAATCGAGCGGGGGAATCAAATTAGCGAAATATAACCGCCAAAAATAACATCAAAGTCGAATATCCGTGAAAAAGAAGGTTTTGCTCTGCGTGTGATAGAATTACAAGGATATTCTTTTTTATTCCTTATTTTATTCCCTATTTATTCCTTATGAGCTGCTCCTACAGAACTGAACCATAAATTCGAACATGTACTGCAGCCAATTAGATAATTTGAATCGAAACATCCAACAGAAGCAGCCAGAACTTGTGAACAGTAAAAATGATGTTACATTTATCGTACGACAAATTTTTCAAGTGTGTTGATTGGCTACAGAGCAAGTCCTCGAGTCTCCAGAAATTCTCTATTTCGTACGACAAATGTAAGAAGGATGTTGTGTTCTACCAAGACAATGCCAAACCTCACATATCTTTAGCCATCTGAAAGAAGTTGATCGAGCTTGGCTGAGATGTTTTGCCGCGTCCACTATACTCGCCAGACGTCTTGCGTCTTCTGACTATCAGTTCCTGTCTTTACAAAATTCTACGAACTTAAGACTATAAATACCAATTTAAAGTTGCTTAAAAATGAATTAAAGCAGTGCAACAAAGTGGTAAATACTTTCTTGAATAAAATTTTCGTTGGGTATTAAAAAATTGTTTTATTTTGACAAAAAAAACTCCAAAAAGACGAATTTCTCGGACATCCCAATATTTATATAATAATTATATAAATCTTTATAATATAATATGTAAATCTATCCTATCTACAATATGATTATATCTTTTAAATTATAATAATACATAAAATTGTCACAAATAAAGATTTAGATTCAATAATTCATGTGGTATTATATGTGATTTTAATAATCCTTTTATTTTAATACAAATTAAAAACTTTGCGAGTTAAAATGTTATACTATAAACGTTAAAAAGAAATGGACAAAGTTAATCAATTAATAAATATTTTATGATTTTTTGTTAAAAAATCAATCAGTTTTTAGATTATTCCTCATATCTATAATTTTTTTATTCCATGTTATTAAATTTTATTACTAAATTCTTTACTGAATTTATAGCAAACATATAAATCTATTCTTTTATTGTGAATTATGAAACATAGCTTTCTACATGTTAATTTTGTATGTGTGTTTCTGATTTCTTATATTTAATTCGTTCATTCATTGTATTTTAGGATGATTTTGACCATTAATAAATTTTGATTTGATTGAACTTAATCAATAGTTAAAAATATTAAACAAATATCTACAATATTTTGTTAAAGTGAATAAAATTATAAATCTTTTGTAGTTTAATATATGCAAAGAAAAACTAGATTGAAAACAATAAACTATAGTTTTTGGATACATTTTGGAATTTATACCCTAAATTACATTAATAAAATTTTTATTTAAAAATTCACTTCAAAATTTCATATAATATATATAATAAATCATAGATAACGTTTATATAGTTATTAAATAGCTACATAAGGACTACATTTTGAGATACTTTTTTTAATTAATTATTTGTATGTCACTTTATTTTTCTAACATCGCCTATCTCCTGATGTCGTTTGTCACATATGACAAGATATGTAATGCAAATGTATGTATTGCGGACTCACCGTGCCACTGCGCTCTCGCGTATCCCCTGACAATCTTCTTGCTAGTTTTGTTGACGTCGTCCTGCACGTTGATTAAGATATACTTGAATCTCCCGTGGCTATCGATGTCCACATCGGGCACATTGTCCAACAACCGGGACATCCTGACGAATCGACGTATACTTACTATGCCTGTAACAAAATACGTGTGCGACAATAAACATACAGCGTATATAACATAACCTGACAAGTGAACTATTTCTATTTATATCCATGTATCGCATTGCGTTACTAATGACGTTCTTGACGTGTTTGCTAACCAAAATAACGCGAATCTGTGTATCTCAAATATTTCTGCGCACGACGTAATGTCATTCGTTGTAATCGTCATTAAATACCTTTTGGAGCAATTTGCCGGCCACTCGTCGCCGCTAATCCGAACTTTAAAATTGCAGCCATGAACACGCATTCTGTTTATCAAACACGTGATTGGCTGATTTCAGGTGCGTTCCGTTTCATGCACGTGCGCACATTTATATATCTATAATACATGAGCTGTGTTCCGATATTACTGCCAGTACTGAAAATCTATAGTATACATTACGTGCACTATAGATTTTCAGTACTGGCAGTAATATCGGAACACAGCCATAATGTATATTATAGACATCGACATGGCACTGAAATATAATAATACTGGAACGAGCGCGACCCTATGAATAAGTGTGATC
>JANQDE010000075.1:640744-784010 GCA_037157785.1 Cephalotes varians
AGGGTGAATTCGTTTATGCAGTCACTGCTGCAGAAGGTGTCATTTTATCTTTGTTTACGTCCAATGAACAATGAAGATAAAATGATACCCTCTGCAGCAGTGACTGCATAAACAAATTCACCCAAAATGACATAACCTGCATATGCATAACATAAGACTGAACCAATGAACGTCCAGCATAAAGCACAACCAATCAATATGGCGGCTTTATGCTGGACGTTCATTGGTTCAGCGGTCTTATGTATGTATATGCAGCTTATGTCATTTTGGGTGAATTCGTTTATGCAGTCACTGCTGCAGAGGGTACCATTTTATCTTCATTGTTCATTGGATGTAAATAAAGATAAAATGACACCTTCTGCAGCAGTGACTGCATAAACGAATTCACCCTTTGTGTGCGATAGCCCTAATCAATCAAAATTCTTTATTTCCTTCTTTCCCGTGAAATGCGCTTTACGGAATCCAGCAAGCGTGTTGGAATAAACAGGAGCATGTCGGGACATTGCGTTGCGAACAAACCTTTAAATACAGGGAAGCTTACTTGTTCCCTATTCGCCACTCTTGTACGCGGATTGCGCGGCCAAATTGAAGCAATATGGCGGATTGACACAACAATTTTTAATGCGCGATATGTAGATTATTTTGACTGTCGAGCTGTATTGTTCCGACTGCGGGACGAATTGCGGGTCGAGCAAAGACATTTATAAACGATTATTCCGTCTCGCGCGAGTGACAATCGGTGATCAATTCGGCTTCGGCGAGTCGGAGCTCCGTTTGATCTTGGTCCCACGACAGTTCGTGGCGCCGAAATTTATTTTCATATAGTCTTCGAACATGAGCCCGATCCGGTTGCGTTAGTTGGCTCCAGTGGCGATTTCACCGCCAAAATAGTTGTCCAAACGCGGACGGAGGATGTCTACACAGAATAAAGTGCGAGGTACGCGTAAACGTTCGCGGGAATAACCTCGCATACCTGAATACCTACCTCATCTCCTTCCCGCCTCGTCGTCACCCCATCTTGTTATCACTATTTTCATCCGGTCGTGCCTCGAATGACGAATATTATCGGAACGCCTTTGTGATAAGCAGGAGTTCTGAGTCTTTCCTTGTTGCAGGTCCAGGACGACCACCAAAATTAAAGAACTCTCCGTGCACCTGGTGCGGAGAGACCAAACTGCCGTTGAAGTATGTTCTTCCCACGCAACACGGCAAGAAGGAGTTTTGTTCAGAAACATGTCTGTCTGAATCTCGCAAGACCTATGGACGGGGCACTTGTGCACAGTGCGACAATGTTATCAGGGGTACACCTTTCAGATTAGAACAGAAAGATGCTTCGACAAAGGATTTCTGCTCTTCGTTCTGTTTAAGTGCATATCAGAAAAAGGAAACGCAAACAGACGCAAAGAAAAGTAAGTGACTGTATAATTTTGCATAAATACGAATTTTCATAGCGATTCAAATAAATGTTTAATTTTTAGACAACAGGGATCCATCGTCACCATCTCCTGCTCCATCTCCAGCTCCGTCTGGGTTACCAAGCAATAATGTACCATCGACGACACAATCTTACACAAACACAAATAATCACACGACTATATCTCATCCGCCGTCAACGTCTACTGGACCGTTTCAATACGAAACTTATCAGACTTTTGATTGGGATCTTTATTTAAAAGAAACAAAAAGTAAAGCGGCTCCAATTGAGTGCTTTAAACAGGTACAATATGATATAAAAAATTTGATTTATTAATTTTTATACAATTCTAATTCAAAATATATAGACTCAATGCTTATTGAGCTTACACATCATTGTACATTAAATGTTATTTTAATTTTAGCATGAAGTTCCGCCAACAAATGAATTTAAAATTAATATGAAATTGGAAGCGTTAGATCCACGAAACTTGACATCAACTTGTATCGCCACAGTAGTAGGTGTTCTTGGACCGCGGTTAAGATTAAGATTGGATGGCTCTGATAACAAAAATGACTTCTGGCGGTTAGTCGATAGTAACGAGATACATCCGATAGGCCACTGTGAGAAATCCGGCGGAATGCTTCAACCACCATTAGGCTTCCGGATGAATGCTTCCAGTTGGCCAATGTTCCTCCTAAAAACTTTAAATGGTGCTGAAATGGCACCGGCAAAAGTATTTAAACGTGAACCAAAGACACCACGCTGTAATTTGTTTGAGGTTGGACATAAGTTAGAAGCAATCGATAAGAAGAATCCACAACTTATATGCACCGCGACTGTCGGCGCAGTTAATGATGACATGATACATATTACATTTGACGGTTGGCGCGGTGCTTTCGATTACTGGTGTCGTTACGACTCCCGAGATATTTTCCCTGCGGGATGGTGTTTTAAAAGTGGACACCCATTGCAACCACCAAGACAAAAATGTAAATGAATAAATATTTTATAATTTCTAAAGCAACTATGTACTGTTGCAAATCAATTAGTACATATATCTCTTAATGTTATATGATATTTGTCATATGATATTTTTAATAATGTTTACGATTTTAATCTATACAGCAGGTCCTAATAAGTTCAGGTCCAGGTCCACTAGTAATGTTTTGTTAGTAATGGCAGTCTCTGGAAACAACACCAGTAGAGAACCTGCAGTTGCATTAGTAAGCCCTGCAGGCTCCAATGCACCACTACAGCCAGCTACGGAACCTGATACTAGCACAGCCAATACTAAGCCGCTTGAAAATGGTTAGTAAATTATAAATCTACATTGACAGGCTTGATATGTTGTATTTTCTAGAAATAATAAAGTAATAATAAAGTTTATAGTATAATAATAAAGTTCACACAAAAAACTTTAAATGACAACTTGGTTGTATATTGCAGTTACGCTTTATGTTAACCATAAATGTTACTGTGGGCCATATTTTGATATTCGAAAGGTGAAAGCCATGCCAGCGCAATTTGGCACTGGTCCTATGACAAGTGTTGCAAGAGACATCTTCCAAGCATTTTTAATGGCAGCCATGAATCCTAGGCAAATATTGACTTTACTAAGAAATGGTGAAGGCGAAACCATAAATTTGAGCATGGGAACTCTGAAAAAACCTGCCGTTGTTAAGTTACCTGTTTTCCTAGAGGAGGAAGACTTCTATGCATACATTAGGCAGCAACTTGAAGACCTCCGTGCATGTGAATATATGTTAGTTAGAAGAAAAGAGCCTTGCAGCAAGTGTCCTAATGCACCATTGTTACAACAACCGCAATCCACTAATAATGAAGAAGCGAATCACTCTATAGGAGAGAAACGAAGATGGCCATCGGAAAATCAACAAAACTTAACGTCAACTCAGCAACAGCATGTACAACAAACTACTGTGCAAAGTACAAATAATTCTACAGGGTCACCTCCTGCAAAGCAAGCTCGCAAATCTGTTCCTGGTAAGTATTTCACATTTTTTTCACAAAGCTAAGTAATGATAAATTATGAATTACAAGAATATTTATAATTATTATTTAGAACGTAGACAGTTATTGTCCAGAATAATATAATAAAAAAATGTTGCTATCTCAAGAGTTTGAATATGAAATTAACTATATTAAAAAATAACATTTTCATGACATAAAACTGATTAAAAAATATTTACCTACAGAATTAGAAGCTGCGACATCTACTACTCAATCTGAAACTTCTGGAAATCGCACTCCTTCTACTGAACCAGCGGAATGGACTATTGAAGATGTAATACATTATATTGCCATTACAGACCCAGCATTAGGACAACATGCAGATTTGTTTAGGAAACATGTGAGTTAAATATAAACAATATATTCAATATCTTATTTTATCATAAAATTAATAATGACAATTTTTAGGAAATTGATGGCAAGGCTCTGCTTCTTCTCAATAGCGACATGATGATGAAATATATGGGGCTAAAACTTGGGCCAGCACTTAAAATTTGTAATTTGGTAAACCGTATTAAAGGTAGAAGACATATGCTTATGTGATTTTCCCAGATATGAATACTTGTATAGTGATCTGAAACATATGCATTTTATGCATTTCAATCAGCCCGATTTATGTTTTTAATAAAGAAAATAAATTAATATATAAGTTGTTGAGAATGGTGTGACAATGTGAATATACATTGACAAAGTATCACTTTTTGAATATTATATTTGAATAATTTGAAAGTTTAAATAAGCAAAAATTAAAGTTAAACTTGAACATGTCAAAAAACATTATTATTTTAGAAAAGCATAACTTTGCATTAATTAGTTGTATAATGCGAGTATTTTTGTTAATAAATTTACCATTTGCTCTATAAGTATTAGATTAGCCTAATTCGATTCCATGTATTAGATAAGTAGTGTATTAGATAAACATATTAAATCTAATATAGTTCTTACGTACGTACATACCATACTACACACATACGCGCTCACAAAAGATAATAACATTTCATATACTTGTAAATATAGTCATATATCGTATGTTATTTTGCAGTACCATGAAATACATATATTGTAAACGAGATATTTGCTTGTGATACTTTTATAAGTAATGTTCATGATATCACAAATGAAAACATTTTTTTTTATATTTTGTTTTTTGTTCATATATATAACATCATTGAAAATATATTTAATTTGCTGTCGCATTCGACATATCCCGATGCGACGACTTAATAATTTCATAATTTTTTTTAATGTAAAATATTTAATTAGGTTAATTTTGTCTCGTAAAATATAAGTACATTATAGATTTTCTAGATGATTTAAATATTAAATGTATTTAAATGCATATACAAAAAAGATGAACAGAATTTGTTGATTGCTTTTTTTATCGTATACAATAGTTTCTTTTTTTATCATACACAAAATAAACTACAAATATTTCGGAACATTTTAAAATTAGAAAATTAGCTAATTATGTATGACTTATCATTGCATTACTACTGTGATATTCTCGATAACTTGTACAGCAATCTTATATTTCGCAATACAATTGCAAATATATGACAGTTTATATACAATACACGAAGTTACTATTTCTCTATTTTATTTGTTATAGTTACATAAATTTATTTCCATTTTACTTTTATGGGTGAATATATAAAAGAAGTTAAACGTATGTTATGACTTGTACACAGTCTATCTCAAAAGTTTTTGAACTTTTTTTTACATAAGTGCTATATAATTAAAGCTATTTGTTAAAATATAGTATGGAATTATTTTCAACTTTACTTTAAACTCTGTAGAGTTTAAAGTATTTTACGTATTGAAAAACAATTACGTCTCTCTCGTTACATTATTTATTTGCTGTGCCACCAAATAAAAGTATATTTTTGAGAAAAATAATGGAACAAAAAGGAACATATACGGCTGCGTTCAAAGAACGCGCTAACTATTGCATCATTCTATCTTTGTTTTATATTTAATGATAAAGTTAGAATAGCATTAAATAGAGTGCTCTCCGAATCCAATGATTTCAAAAGCTATCTTGATGCTTGATTATCCGTTGTGTTCACCTGATATAGTTTCTGTGATTATTCTCTTTTTTCGAATTGAAAATAAAGTTGAAAGAACAGCATTTTAATATGATTTCGGAAATCGCAAGATACAAAAAGTTTTGACCAACTTTTTCTTTTATTTCAAAGGAAGATTAAAAGATTTTTTCAGAAATTATATGACTTATAAAGTATAACTTTCGGTCGAATATATTTTAAGTAATTACAAATAAAATTTAAAAAATCACCCAATTGGATTTTTAAATAAAATTCGTGAACTTTTGTGACAGTATTATTGTGCATATTTTATAATATTTTAAACATATAAATAGTGTGTATAGATTTTAAAGACATAAGGTAATTCTTCCTTCTTTCCTGTATATATTGAGTTAAATGGAAACTTTATTCCGTTTTTTTCGAGTAAATTGAAAGATATTTTTTATTTAGATGTAACTTTATTCATCCAAATATTCTTTTTTTATTACTTTTTGCTATTTTTTAGATAATCCGTGAAAATCTCTGTTTTCTAATTGAAAAACTGATCCAAGTAATTTTTGCAGGCTTTCCGGAACTGAAATTTTTATCGTTAAAGGAGTCTTGCAGGGATCGGAATAAATGGAAATCGGAGAGTACAAGGTCTAGTGAATGCGGCGGGAGGTGAGATAGAACTTCCCAGCCAAGCTGCAGCAATTTTTGCCAAGTGATTAAAGAGACATGCGGTCTTTCATTGTCATGATGACAGACAACACTTTTACAATTATCTAATTCCGGATGCTTTTTGTCAATTGCTATCTTTTGTTCTTCGATTATTGTCTACTCTTTCACAATTAGACATATTGACATATTTTAAAAATATGTTGATATGAACAATTTTACTATATGCTAAAAAAATTATATTCCAAGTATTAAAATATATAATTTATCAACTTTATTATAAAAAAAACTCACTATATATTAAACAAGAACATAATGTTTCAATTTAATACATGAGAAAAATACCAATAAGTATACAAAATTTTGTCTGGATGCTCATTCGTCATCAGAATCATCTGAATTGCGTCCCTTAATAGTCTTGGGTTTTGAAGATCTCAAGATGAATGGCTTCTTGCTAGCTTCTGATGATTGCAAATCATCGTCATAATTAATCACGCCAGATTGTGCAAGACGGCACTGTAATGTTTCTGTAGAAAAATCATCACAGTTGCCTAATTCAGTGAAGCCCACGATATAATCCTTGGTTTTGCCATTCACAATTAGAGCAATTGTAGGTATAATTCTGATCCGTAACCGTTCTGTAATACATAAATATATATTATTAGTACATTTAAGTATGCCATTGTCAAAATATATTTTAGAAAGATTGCATAATAATACCAGTTAAAAAAGGACATCTTTCAACGTTTAATTTGCAGAATCTTGCTTCAATGTGTTTTTTCGCAAGAATCTTGAAATGATGATCCACTATTTTACATCGTGGAGAATCATCTTTATAAAATAGGCAAGCTATATTCTCGGACTTTTTAGATATTTCAAAGAATTCTTTCTCATCATATAGCTCAGCATATTCTCCATGACCCTGTAACAAAGTGCAATTATACATATCTTGTTATATACATTAGATGTGTTAATATTTGATTATATATATTATACTTGTTATATACATATTAATATCTTGTATAATAGTTATATTTTGACTTAAATATCTATAAATATTTCGTAATATAATATTTAGAATTCTAGTATTAAATATTCTAATGCAAATAAACATGGTATATTACCAAAGCCAGCCAATCCTGCTTCTGTTTTTGCATTCGTTTGAGTTCGTTCAGTCTGTGTGCGCGTATCTTTTCATAATCATTGATATCCAAATTGTCTAATTTTTCCAATTCTGCATCCAACTGCTGCTCAACATGATTGGCAACTTCTATGACTTTTTGTTGAAGTACAGCCTCCATATTGCTGTCAATTGGAAAAATGCTTGTATATATCTTGTGCGTTCATTATTTTCTTACTAGTATATCATAAACGAGATACAAAAAGTTACAATGCAAAATAAGAATAATCTATCATATAGTACGGGTGTTAAATACAAAATAAATATGATCAAAAAATAAATCAATCAATTTGTTAAAATTATAATTCGTACTTTTAATATCCAATGTTTAAAACAGGAATTTTGCTTAATTTCTTCGATGATAATTTGACTTTTTAACTTGTCGCATTAACAGTCCAAGGCACTTCTTAACCATATATAGAAATGTCACCGCTGAAAGCGTGGGATCGGTAGGATATGAAAAGCATGACGCTTTATAGCACAATCACTGAAATTTAAGGTGCATTTATCTACAGTGTGCGTGACGTATACTATAGATAAATGCGCGCATATGCGTGAAACGGAACGCATCCCATTCTGCAATAGGACTGTTCTAAAATTGACAGTGCTGAAAATCTATAGTACACGTGACGTAAACTATAGATTTTTAGCACTGACAGTGAATTTTGGAACACAGTCAAAGTGTAGTAAGCCTTAAGCCATAAGAAGTTGACCAACCATAGCCGAGTATTCTCTTCAAATTCAAGTGTGATTGGTTAATTTCTTAAAGCTTAAGGCTTACTACACCTATTGTAGATCAGGACTAATGACAGCAGATTAATAAACAATCCAAAGGAAGAACTAATTAAATTTTTTGCCTTAAAACAGTCAAGTAGTTCTTTAGAGAAAATTTTTGATTAGCTCAAAGAGCAGCTATGTTGGACTGCGTATCCTCAGGCCGTCATATCTTGGCTGGTTCAAATATATATTGCCAGTACTGAAAATCTATAATTCACGTTACGTATATTATAGATTTTTAATATTGACAGTATATGGCCCTTCTATTTTTATATGTATCATGGCAGCAACTTCCTTGAATTTCTTTCTTACTTCTCTTTTTCTCTAATTTTTTTTCTTTTTCCTTTCTCATTTTCCTCTTTTTTTTCTTTCTTCTTAGTTCAAACCAAAAAGAATGAAACTCGCAAAGATTATAATTTTTTTTTCGATGACCTTTGGAACACAGGCAGGCGTACAAATATTCAATATTTGTTTGTTATGAAAATAATTTTTTGTTTTATTTTTCAAAAATAAAAGATAATTGTAGTTTCTTTGAAAAAAAATAATATTATAGATATAATATTATATAAGATGTTGATGAACATAAACATATGAAATAATGTATATTTATTTATACATATCGCATTTAAATTGTTTTTTTAATAAGTTATAAACTCTCGGGAAAGATTGTGAGATTTTTTTACATATTCTTATTCTTTTTATTATAAATATTTCTATTTTATTATAGAAGTTTTTTCCTTTTTTTGAAATTTAACGCATTACACATAAATTGTAATTAATTTATATCAGTAAACACACAAATTATTTTATTTAAATTATGTTATTAGTCATGATTATATTTTAACAGGATATGTAAAATGGATATATAAAGTGGATATAGAAAAAAGATCAATAAAAATTATATTATTGAAATTGTATTTATTAAAACTATCAGGCAGTAAATATTACAGAGATTTCATTATTTTTATTATCTTCACGCTAGTTCTCTTTTTTCTCTCTCTCCCTCTCTCTTGATTAATAATTGATAACATTCTATTTATCAGAGGATGAATAATTAAGTCTAAATCAAAAGTATAAACCATGTATAAACCACTAAAACAAAAAAATCGACTTGAATATAGAACAGCAAAATAATAAAAGTTCCACATCATATCAATATAAAATAGTTAAATAACAAAAACTCTGTATATTATATATATATATTTTTTTTTTGTATCAAGGAAATTTTAATTTAAAATATCGAAAATAATATGTGGAAGACATTCCAATATAATAAAAATAAAAATTCACTGAAAATCCATATTCAGATATATACACGAAGAATAAAAATATAAGCAATATTCGATAATCGTACTCTTTTAAGGATAAAAGTTTTATTTATTTATATTCCAAGTATAATACATGCTAGCAATGAGATGGAAGAAACTATTTAAAGATAGTCATGTCCTTTCCAATTAAAGATCTTTCTTAAATTGCATAAATGTCAGCAAAATTAAGCTCGAATGTAGCAAGCTAAAATAGGCCTTTATAAAAATGCAATTCAATCTTTTATTGCAAAAGATAGTACTGTTCACTTTTTATGTTAAATCAATTTCATGGATTGATAGAAATTTCTGTAAATTAATTAGGAGAATGTCACATTAAAATGACTACATAAAAGCTGCCAGAAACAACATGCAACGACTACAATCCTCAATAACTGATAACAATAAACATCAGCTATTAATATGTTACATTAATACTTTAATTAGAATATCAGTTTTTATGAAACAGCTTATGATTTTTCTTTTTATATAATAAATAAATGCATGATTATATGTTAAATGACTATAATTGTGAAATACTGTAACTATATATATTTAAACTTGAAAAATATGTGTGCATATGTCTTATAAAAGTAACGACTATTCTTAAGTAGTTTTCAATTCACACACACATTCTTTGTTATTTTAAAATATTTTACTCAAAAATATGATCCAAAAGAAAAAATTGTAAATAAAAACTTTATAATAGAAAGAATTATAAATAAAAAAATTTATATTTTTATATCTCAACTATAATTAATAAATAGATTTATAAATGGTCTTGTAACGTGTGACCTTAGAGATAATAAACACTATTAGTTCTTTTCCCGATTGCTAAGGATTAGATACTTAAATATGACGTTATCATACGACTTCAACATATGATTACATGACTTCAACATTTTCTCTTTCTATTTATATGAAATATAAATAATTTGAAAAATAATATCAATATTTATTAGACTTATTCTTCTCTTAACAAAAAAAAGTTCATACAAATATTTCAATTTAAGCCTTTTTTGCAGTCTCAAAAGTCTGTAGAAAATACATGCAAAAATCAAATGCCTCATAATTAAAAAAAGAGCCATTTCTTTAGCTATTTTAAACTTTCAACTAGCGTGTAATAAACGACTTACTAATCTATTAAACATATCTGACGTGATCTTGAAAGGGTCCTTCCAACATGTTTATATTTTCTCATTGCTTCAACGAGAAGATTAAGCCCTGAGAACATTTGACAGCAGGAACACCTGCAAGATCCTAAAATTTTACTGAATAATACCCGAAGTATCTATTTTCATATTTTCAAAATGTATTTGTAGATAAGAAAATGTTTACAGGCAATGATGAAATTTTCACTAAAATTTTCACTGGAATTTTTAAACATATACAAGAGATGGCAGATTATTTCCTTGAATCATTTCCTTGGATGATCAACATCACTTATCCGTATTTCAAGATGCAAGATAATACATGTCATATTGGCGCATTCGATCGCACAGGAATGACTTTGGAAGTATACCACCAAGAATTAGTCATAATTCCTTTTTGTTGAATATTTACATTAAAAGAATTAATATCTCTAGTCAGCCTTGCGTGGCTTGCGCTTGCGAACATTGGGACTACTGGTATCATCTTTAGTATCTTTATCTTTCTCATTCGCTTCTATTTCCTTCGCCTCAGATTCTTTCGTTTCAGATTCCTTTGCTTCAGATTCCTTTGTTTCAGATTCCTTTGTTTCAGGTTCTTTTGCTTCAGGTTCTTCTGTTTCAGACTCCTCTTCATCTATTAAATCATCACCAATGTTTTCATCCTCTGAATTTTTCTCCTGAGTAATGCCACCTGTTGCGCCAGTCTGTTTTTTCTTGCCTTGTTGCTGTGCAGGTTTTTGTGGAAAAAGGAAGTCGATCAAGCACACAATAAGCTACAATTATAAGTACAGTTAATATCACTTATTTGATCTCTCCATATAAATTTTGTATTATATAGTATAAAACGTATGACTACCAGTCCTAATATTGTGCCCAAAACAACTGTTGCAACGGCAAAAATCAAGTAACTACCCCACACAGGTACTCCAACATCTTCTAAAAGTTGATTGTGGATATTCTGAATGAAACAGCAATGTTCAATTAGAATTTTGGCAACAATGTAAATTTCGTAATATGTAAAAAAWATATATATATATACTTACACGCAATATTTGGGATAGTTTAAAAAATTGACTTAAAAATGACATGTGGAATGAAGTTGGACTTTTCCAACTAGATATCGGATCCACTTTTGTCCATGTTTTTTTAGATACAAATTCAATCAACGAAGATTTATCTCTTGGGCTCTTATACTGCCTGAATATTCCATTGTTTACACTAGAAAACAAAAATAAATTTTAAGACATATCCTTAACCTTTACACTCCTAGGGAAACATATATGTCCTGTACACATTTAGAAATTAAGAGTGTAAGAGTTAATCTGCAAAATATTAGAAAATAATTGTATTAACATATATATATGTATATATGTGTATATATGTGTATATATATGTATATATATATATATATATATGAAGCAACAAAATAGAAATTATCATAACAAACTTACTGATATATCGTAGGTAAAGCTGTAACTAAAAATCTGCCACTAAGACCTGGAGAATCTGTGACATCTATCTTTCCAACATTGATGTTTAGATCCTTCTTAGATAATGCAAGATCTTCCCAGACTGGTTCAAGTGCTTTACAAGCTGGACACCATGGTGCATAACTAATAAATAACACAATATATTAAATTTTAACAAATCATGTATATTTCATCACAGATTTTAACATATATGTTATAATAATTGTAAAACTTGATTCAATGTTAAGCTTTTAAAATGCTGTCAATAAAATATACATATATCCTGTTAAATAAATCTAACTGCATGATTCTATGTCCCGCGTTTTCACACAGAAATTTAATATTCGTCAATGGCAAATTCGGACACTTTTTAACACGCCATCAACCACTGCGATGTCGACGTGCATGGTCGCACTTACAACTCGACCATCCACTCTCCCGTAAGCATGAGATCCCAGTTATCCTCGTTCAACTGCTTCACCAAGCTGTTCTTCGTTTGTCGCGTGTTCGGGTCCGCGCTCGCGTACGCGGATAACAGTGCAACGTAGACGACGCAAAATACGGGACCCATTCTAGCGTGCTACGTCTCACTGTCGGCGACTCTAACCAACACTCACCGGCACCACACACGATCGCAACGCCAACCGTCGAACAAATGTAATCCCGATCCCCGCCCCGAATCCCCAGTCACGACCTGAAAAACACCGATGACGATGACGTTCGGCAACACTACTGCCAACTACTGCGAATAGAGCACGAGTTGGCGAGCGAGCGCTCTTTTCAGTGAGTTTTGGCGCGCGTCCTACATCCGATAGAAATGATTAAGCTGAATCCTCATGCAGACACCAGCGCTTCGAGACATTCGTATGTATTTGACCGGACAAGAGTGCCGGTTGAGAAAATTACTATTTCAAATCGTTTGTATTTCGTTTGAAGAGTTTTGAAGTGCAATTGAAAGGGTTTGTGAGTCATTCTGTTAATTGTATTAAATAATAATTTCTACACCATGTATTTGGCCGAAATAAATGGCCGGAAATAAATTCAACAAAAATCTTGTATGAAATCGTTTGTATTTNGTGTAGAAATTATTATTTAATTACAATTAACAGAATGACTCACAAATCCTTTCAATTGCACTTCAAAACTCTTCAAACAAAATACAAACGATTTGAAATAGTAATTTTTTCAACCGGCGTTTTTGTCCGGTCAAATACATACGAATCTTCGAGACTGAGCGCTGATTGGTGAAAAATGGGCGATGGGGGTAAATAGCTAGAAAAAGCAACGCTAAAATAGCGCTTTATCCAATCAACGCTCGGTATCAAAGCATGAGGATCTAGCCTTATAGATTTAAACTAATTAGGTCTTGATCAAATTACAATTAACTTAACCAATGATTAACTTAAATAATACTTGAATCATTTTGGATGAAATTATTAATTTTTTGTTTAAAATATGGATAAAAAGTTAAATTAATGTCCGATGTCCACGATGCTAGAAATTGGTCCGAGATCTCGGATAGAGAACGAATTGACCAATCGCGTTTCAACAATTCGGTCAAATGTTCTGAGAACTCAAACCGATTTCTGGCATCGTAGGGTGAATTCGTTTATGCAGTCACTGCTGCAGAAGGTGTCATTTTATCTTCATTGTTCATTGGACATAAACAAAGATAAAATGATACCTTCTGCAGCAGTGACTGCATAAACGAATTCACCTTATGATGCCAGAAATCGGTTTGAGTTCTCAGAACATTTGACCAAATTTAGTTTATTAATTTAGTTTAAATCTATAAGGGCCACTTTTACCAACGTCGGTTAAGTTAACCGATGGTTAAAGTGTCAACCGTGATTGGTTCATTCTGGTCAAAGACAAATGCGATTGGATAATGCCATTGGAATTAACCGTCGGTTAAACTAACCGACGTTGGTAAAAGTGGCCCTAAGGCTAGATCCTCATGCAGACGCCGACGCTTTGATACCGAGCGTTGATTGGATAAAGTGCTATTTTAGCGTTGCTTTTTCTAGCTATTTACCCCCATCGCCCAGTGACTGCATAAATGAATTCACCCATAGAGTTCATTTCTTGGAAAGAAAGGAAATAAAGGAATCTGATTGGTTGATTTTCTTATGTCTTATGCGTTATGCAAGAACCTGTGTTCCGGCCCTAATAATTAAAAGATCGCACCGACATCTGCGTAAATATTGCGTTGATGTGCGTGTATATTTTATTTGTATATACATTTTCCAATCGCCGCGGCGTCTCTTTAAAAAACGATCAAGGTGAACGTACAGCGTGAGAATCGCGGTCATACTTAGAAAGGTTTATATTTTGCGTGCGTTTAAAGAATCGTCGCGTCCTCAGGTGTGTACATACGTTTCTAATTTCTAATGAAATTTTTTACCGATATTTTGATCTACTTGACATTGTTGTCGATTCGTAGATGTTCAAATTTACAAATATAGAATTCTCTCATTTAACTTTATAAGCGTATTTTTGCAGATATTGACAACATGTCAGCGGTATATCCGACTTTACCGAAATTGGCAGTAAGAGACAATCTCGACGACGATGATCTCACCGACATCGACGACGAGGTATTCATCAGGGATGGTAGAAACGGTGGATTGAAATTAGACGATGACGGTGGGGTAAAGCAGCCCCTCATGGCACCTCGCAGAAAATGCAAAAAGTCTTGCAGCTTAGAGAACCATAAGATTCCATATAATATGCTTCTTGTACCAGTATGCTGTGGAACTACAGCCCTGATTATACTGTTAGGCTTAATCGTAGTTTGTATATTTACTGCAAATATATTTCCAATGCCGTTAACTATATTGAAAAGCTGGATGTCGCATGAGCTGAAGGATCCTATAAATGAATCAGAGATAATTCCATGTACCTCGCTCTCGTCCAAAGTTTTATGGGCCAGATCGTTGCCAAAGTTAACACCTGAGGCACCTCTTAGGAGTAACGATGTTGACTCTGATGGAATTGAAGATATTATTGTGGGATTTAGCACAGGTATAAAAGTGTTAGATGAGTGAATATTTCTTGTGATTACTATTATTTTAATAGTTTTTAATTTTCTGTGCCATTATATTATGTTGCATTGTGATTTGTAATTTGCTACTTTTAGTTTGCTTCTTTTACAGATTTTGGTTTTACATTTACATGATGTTTGTTAACAATCTAAGGTGAATAATTAATGTTATTTTATAGTTAGATTGTTAGTTTTTAATTAGCCACTAATGATCATTGATTTACAAATCCAGGGCTGGATACGATGGATACAGAATATATCTGTACTATATATTTTGGAAATCAAACACCATGTCTAGGTGGTGTACTAGCACTGAATGGTAAAACAGGCGATACTATCTGGACACATTGGACAGCTCATTCGATACTTTCCGTTGACTGTGGTGCAGATTTGACAAACGACAAGATTAAGGATTGTATTATATCTGGACGCGGTGGAATACTGCAAGCTATTGACAGCCGTGATGGTTCCAATATATGGGAAATACCATTTCAAGATCTAGCTTCTGAGCTACAAATAATTTCGGATGTCTATGATGCGAGATTTATAGCGGATATAGACGGTGATGGTATTGCCGATGTAATAGGGTCGCATGTTGTGCAGTCGGACAACATTCAAGCGAGCAATATACTCGTGATATCGGGTAGAAACGGCAATATCATACGCAATATTAATTTACCAGATACAGAGCAGCTGTTCATAGCACCACAAATTATAGTGCACCCTGATGGAGAAAACATATTTGTTCTAGCTACAACTAGTCAACAAGATTCCGGAGGATTATATATAGTATCCCAAGCTAATATATTTTACGGTGATCTGGTATGTACTCATGTAGCCTAAGAAAAAATCTGTGTTTGGTTTCTTGTTAATATGAAAGGATTATCGTGTTAATTAACACTTTGGATGCTTTTGTTGCAGCAATTACGAAAGCTTAATCGTAACGCCGGCAAAAATGCTCGATTGCCACCGATCCTAATCGATATCACATCGGATGGAATTGAAGATATTGTTGCCGCTACGTTCAATTCTACCATTATGGCATACAATGGATCTACGTTTGAACCTATTTGGAATTACACAGTTCCCAATTCCGAAGTAATTAGCATTCCCATTCCTGGTTATTACAACGACGACGATATACCAGATTTCATGGTAAAGCATCAGATAGGTACCACCTTGTCCGCATACTATTATACCGTGGCTACAGTCATAGACGGTCGTAATGGACAGCCTTTACTCGAAAAACCGATAGAGGATAGCTTGAGCGGGCAGATGTCTGGATTGTCGGTCACTGTCGACGGATTCGGCAACGATTGGTTTTTGCATTGGTCTACCGACTGTTTAAATTACGATGGAGTCAAGGAAAAATATCAGTTCTTAAAAGATCAGAGTTTCGTACCGCAAACACGCGCCGACCTCTGCTCCCTAAGATTTAATTCGACGCTCACTACGAGATTACTGGCTTTGAGCCAACACGTCGGTCCACCCGGATTGTCATTGTTCTCGGAGGACTCGAAGTCGCTGGAAGTCAATAATTCAATCGACGTACAAAAGGAAGAGAAGAACTCCCATGCACGATTAAAGGACACGGGCACTTATGCGAACACACCGCTCGTTTCCGAGAGATCACCAAGAGTCCATAAAAATCATCGGAAAGATAGTATCTTTAAACACAAAGATAATAATATACTCGAGATCGGCAAATACGATTCGGACGCAGTATACGAGAACTATGACGAATTAAAGAGTCATAAGAAACACAATCCCGAGAATACCGTAGAGAATTTGGACGTGGATCAAGCATGGAAGCAGGATAATAAATGGATAGATGATATACAGTCGGACAAAGAGTACGATAGTATGTACGAAAGTGATAATGGTAACAACGAAGACAGGCAACAGAATGTAGATTATTCGCAAGGTGAAGTGCGAGAGCAGAGGAGTGTCGTCACTGTGGTTAAAGATCCATATTCAATAAATATTTCTCACAAAGAAATTAGTGATTACTCTACACCTGAATCGACGCAACATATTAATTTACAGCTGTATGAAGAAATTAACACTGAAAAAAAGAGAGAAATGGAAGAAATCAATGACAAAAAAAATGATTCACTGAATAAAGGTGATATAATGAATACATCAATGACACCAACTCTAAAATCTCAAGAAGAATTATCATCAACTATGTCGAGCGATAAATCAAATATCGAAAGAATTACTACAATACAGAGTGTATCAAATATGAGCGAATCAATAGAAATAAAGAGCACAAATACAAGTGTGAAATTACCGGAAGACACAAATAATAAAGCAAATATTACTAAAAATCAAATAATTATCGGTCATCAAGATGCAACTTCCACTAAGAAAGTCATAGACGTGACACAGCGAAGACAAATTTATAAGCATAGTTTTCCCAGCATTGTCCAAGACGCGGACGATGATGCTAGTATAGAAAAAGTATTTAAACGGGAATCACTGAAAAATCAAAATAAAGGCAAGATTAACAAAAAACAATTGCTGACATTGTCATCGCTAACTGATAAGGTTAAAGTACGACAGAAACGAAGAACGAAACGAAATTCTGAGACTGATGACAATCAGTCGAGCGGCATCAATAGCATTCAGAAGCAAGCGCCAACCGGTATTCTGCTACCGCCTATCATCGAATCCAAGGGAAAGACGTCGGTAGATTTAGTGTTCTCTACGTTCTGGTTACCGTCATCCGAAGTGTCTCTGATCTTGTCTCGAGCGGATGTGGAGTGCATTGATAAAAAAAAAGCGTTATTAGAGGATAAACTTGAATACAAGAAAGACGACGACATCATCGGCGAATGTTTATCTGAGCGAGGCATTAATTACAGATTATATCAAGAGGCAATGGATAGGGAAAATGCCAAAGTCGCGTTTGGTCAAATGACAATATACAGGATGAAGCTAGAATGCGTGTGTCCGGAGGATATGTTACCTAATCAAACGTGCAAAAATATTTCAACACATCAGAGCTGGCCAGAGTATCTGGGATCTTCTGGAAATGGCTATTTTAAACCATTACATAAATTAAATATTTGAAGAAACTACGAGGTCTTGTCGAATTATATGAGTTGTTGAGGAAACGTTCATTGTTCTTTAATGGAATCCGCGCCGCGCGCGCGTTAATGATTAACAGAATTAAAGAATTAGCAAATAGTCTCGTGTGCTATTTGTCAAAGTATACGGTAATAATGATAATTCTAATCAATTGTTATATAAAAGTGATTTATATTAATATTTATATGAAGTTTTCTTCGCGAAATAAAAAAGATACTAAAGAAATGTATGCATATTTGTACATATAAGAATATTGTTGCTCTGTAATTAAAACTTTTATCGTTTTAATTTTGAAGAGAATTGCTATAACACATTGCTATATCACATTTGTTAATCACTTACTGATAATTAAACATTTTTTTCAGAATGCAGTTGCGAATGAAGAAGTAATAGCTCTTGCACACAGGACGCTTTAAAGTTGGCACAATAACCAATCAATTTATCGCTTTTTCTTATAAAGAAAATAATGATTGGCTATCGTGTTAAATTTCCGTCGCGCGGCAAGCACCTTGTGTGTAGGAGCCACTGTATGTGCCAACGATTTCAACACTTTTTTTATATTTACAAATATATATTCTAAAATTTATCATACGATTGCATAAAAATTAATATAATTAATGTTGACAGTATATGTTATATTAAAATAATTTAAATATAATGATCCCGACATCCATTATGACCTGAATTAAAAAATATTAATCATATATATATATATATATATACACACATACATATATACATACATATATAATGTTACTACATATAATCAAAGTTTATATAACTGTATAGTCCGATGTATGTGCAGTTGATTGTATCAACACAAGTAATCTATATAGCTAACACACGAAAGATATATTCTGGTGCTATCGATTTATATGCATTCTTACATGTACTTCTTATAATTTAAAGAAGCGAAAATTAGTGATTTTATTACATAAAGTTTTTCCGAATAATATTATAATGCTATCTACTTATTAATGAAGATCATTAATAATTAATTCGTTTGCAAGATAATATATATAAACATTTAATCACTGTTAAATGTAACAAATATTCGAAGAATATAAAATATACATTATTGATCAACTAATTTGACGTTCATTCTTCCTCTATATTTTCGTTGCTATGGCATATGTTTGATCAATATTGAATTATTAAGACGATTACTTGCGATAGACACTTCTTATGATTTTTGCAAGAATAGGACAAGCCAAACGTTTTAAGTGCAGCGTATAATAAATTGCGATTAAATACAATGCAAATTATAGCGGAAAGAAGCATGAAACGTCGTAAGATACATATGTCACATAAATTTAATGGCTAGTCGGTAATTAATAATTTTTTGATGATACATTAGCGGACTACATTTACACTGTATGCAGCAGTAACAATCATTACAGATTATCAAATGTTCGAAACACTAATTTATTTGTAAGTATTAATGGAATATACAAGATTTAAATATATATATATAAACATACAGTTCTTACATTTATTAACATTTCCTTCTTCCAGAGGACATGTGAACATTCTGAAGCTCTAGATAATAAGAAGTCTCAAAATTACAGAGATGATCTTTTAAAAAAATACAAGTTATGCAGTTATTCTTCAAATCTTGAGTGAGTTCGTTTATTCTGTTTATTCCAAGAATGTTCTTTCATTCATTCAGTCATTTTTCTATAGGAATTTCCATTAAGTTAAAAAATTCTTGGATTTACAGAAAAATGGCTGTACAAGGTAAAACAATAATTGGCGGAGATACATACAAGCATTTTCGAAGATCGATGATACCATTCCCAATTCCAAAGATACAGACTGCAGACATTCCGCACTGTTTAGAGCGCAAGGTTCTAAATGGAATTTTGCAAAATGCACAGAGGCGATGTTACACTGCATTTCCTAAATTGGAAAACGCATACAAAAACGCAGAAACACAGACGGATTATAGAGAGAGCGAGGCACAAACTGAACCTTGGGAGTCACCATGCAAAATTGTTCCAGGTAATGATAATTATGTTGCAGATTTATAGAATGGTCTTGTATCAGATTTATAAAATGAGTCGAGCAAAAAATCAGAATCAAAGAAAGAAAACACGAAGAAGAAGCACAACTGGAGATGTTGAAACGAGAATTTTAGTGGATATCCTAATTTTCATTTAGGTCACATTCCTGAAGTATTGACATTAGCTCATCTAACTTGGGAACATGGACTACCCGTGGGTGTTCATGAGGTGCACGTTATCAACAGAATGCGGATGAAAAAAGCTTGGGAAGCCATTCTACCGCCAATGGATACGCCAGCCAATATAAAAATGCGGAATTCGATAATAACGGCTTTAGAAATAGACGAATGGGCATTTCGAGAATCAGTAAGTGTTTCAAGATTAAAAAAAAAATATCATTTATCTAAAACATGATATCTATCTTCTTTTTTTCTCAGGTACATAATAATTTTATATAATAAAAATCTCAATCGTTTACCTAATGCAATATTTATGTTTCTTTTTTCTTTAACTATGTGATAATTTTAGGAGATTCAGTTCATAATGGATTTACGTTTGAATCTGATGAGAGACCTCCTGCAAAGTCGTGAATTAAAATACGAGAAGAAAGTGCAGGGTCGTTTCAGTAGACTCGAGAGCAAACTGGGAAAATATCGAGACAATCAAATTAAAACTATCAGACATAATCTTAAACGAGATCTGCGAAAATTACATAAGAGACATCGCGACGAGCAGCAACCTCGCAAACCTGACATAATTGAACGGCATATCGATCCCAAGTCTGATCTGTATGCACCGCAAATGCGTTTCGGCGAACATCCCCAGAGGCGGCACGAAACCTTACAGAAACAATTCCTAAGCGAAATTCATGTTGAGCGTGAGTATATTTAATTATAATTAATACGCAGTATATATTTAATTATAATTAATTAATTAATTAATAATAATAATAATAATCGCTACTTGCAATTATTATTTAGAAGAAGAAGATACAACGCTCAGTTGGCTACCAACTATTGAGGAACCAAAAACAATTAAACATGGACCTAAACCGATAGACATTTGTATACGAGAAACTAGATGGACGGAAGAAAAATTGAAGCAGCTTCACTCCGACCTGAAGGCCATTCGAATGAAAGTCAAATCTGTAGACGAGAGTCCAAGATTAATCAGGCGTAATCATGAACAGCCGATTTTGCCTATTACACCACGCAGATCAGGCACATGGGATAATAAGCAAAAACAACGGGAAGAATCTGCTACGTTTATTCAGAAACTTGTTAAAGGCAGAGCGATACAACGTCTGGTAAATTCAGATCATTTGTTGTGTATTTGAAATAGATACAGAAGACAACATCCTATAAAATTAGATTTATATATAATATAAAAGGAAGATAAAATTTTATATTTATTATTATATTACAGATGAACAAAGGAAGTGATAGATGCAGGGGATTGATCGAAGAATTACAATCGACTCAAGCATTTGAGAAGGAAGATGAGCACGATGAAAAGACTCGTATACGACAACTACAAATCGATCAATCAATACAAGAAAATCGTTTGTGCGAGGTTCTGGATTCCTTAGAAGGAAAGACAGTCTGTGGAACATTAGATTTTCTCAGCAAGGTAAGTTTTGTAATCTTTTACTAGAATAGTTCGCTTGATTATTTTCCATGTCATCTGCAGGAACTAGTTAGATTAGAAGACGAACGCAAAGCTCACGCTTTTGCCTTACTTGCCGAAAGAGAAAGATGTATGAGAGAAGCCACCGAAGCTGGCAGGCGACAAATGGAACGTAATCGACGACGAGAATTCGATGAAATGTTCAAGCAAATCATAAAAGTAAATCAGGATTCGGTGGAAGCTTACTTGGAGGACATTGTGAGAGAAGAAATCGATTGGATATCTGATAAGGCAGCTAAAGAACATATTTTAGAAGTTTGCGATAAAGTGGATAGTATATCGAAACATGTCGCAGAAAAGTAAGATGTGCATTAATAATCAATAAATATAAATAAATTATTTCAATCAAAACAACTTACAAAAAAAACGATATTTTTGCAGCACTGATAAGTTGGCAGATGAAGAATTGGTAGCGGATATGATTTATAATTTTGTTTTACCTGAAGTGGAAAAGCATAACATGAGAAAAAAAATTCGCGATCAACAACAAAATTATATGTGGAATGCATTTATATCAATTTACGAGAAAATTTCAGAGTTGCCACTTGTTGACTCATCGCAAGATACGAATCAAGTTTACGCAAAAAATGAAAATATACAAGTGACTTGCATGGCTGAAGATACGGTAAAAATTGATCTGCCTGCCTACATACATGCATGCACGCGCGCGCACACACACACGTACACACACACGCGCACACACCTTGCATCATTATTTTTCATATAAAAATATTAATTTTTCCAGGAGCAAGATATTGAATCAGAAGAAATAGAACTTCCAATCTACAAAACAAATATTGAAGACAAAAAGCAAGCAGGTTCAGAAATAAATTCAGAAACAGATCCTCCTAAAGTGAGTCTTTAATGAAAGTTAATGAGTTAAAAATCAAAATCTACTTTTATCTCAAAGCTTTTTTTTATAATAAAAGTGAATCATGGCAATATGTTGGCGAAAATATATTATAGAAGTTGTCTATTAAACTTCCGAACGAAATCCGATCTCTATTAAGCTAATGCAAATTGATAAATATATTAACGTTGTAATTCAATATAAGATATTCTAATTGCACATCTTTAAATTTTACATTCAATTTATCATATTACTTTTCTATTAATCGATTATGCAATGTCTTCCGAAATAAGTTAATAATAGATAAATTATTTTAGCTTGTATATAATACATTATATCCCAATAAATATTTCTTTCATTTTAGATGTCTCCATAAAATCATGAATTATATATAAATTGATAATAAAATGTCAAGCCAAACTGTATGCTGATCAATGTTTAATATGAATTACAGTCTTTCATACGTCAATGATTATATATAACTTTACATATATAAGTATAATAAAATGAAATTATAAACACATTAAAGAAATTGTATAACACTATAAATAAGACCAATGTCTTTCCATATTTGAAGTTATTTAGTTTTTCATTAAAATGATATCTTAATATTATTTTAATAAAATAACACACTAATGTACATCTTATTAAAATATTTTAATAAAATGTACATTAATATATTATATGCAATACAATATGCAGTTTATTGTCCTTACTCTTCTTCAGTTAATAAATGCACAGTAAAATTATATTTTAACTAATTTTACATAACATTTGTCTGAGAAAATATATTTTTTAAATATATATATTTTGTAAGTATATATATGTATACACACACACACATATATATATATATATATATATATATATATATATATATATATATATATATATATATATATATATATACCTTGGACATATACAGGAATCTTAAGTAAAGTACTATAAACCCAATTGAATACATTCGCTTATATATTGTGTCGTTGTCCATAAAATTGGACAAAAAACAATTTAATAAACTTAAAATAATAAAAATATTAATTTTTACTCAAACTTTCTTACAGTTATTGTTCAAAAATAACTTTTATAAATCAAGTTAAAATTTAGATATATCGAGTGGACGTTACAATTGTTATATCTATATTGTTATATAACAATTGAAAAATGCATTATATAAAGAGTATAATAGCAAAAACTAGAACCGTAAAAAGAGCCAAGTTAGCGTGGGCATGGTGGCTCGACAAGATAATCATCTAATGTAGTTTTCGAAAGTAAATCCGACATAAATTTTTTGAACTTCATGTCCTTCGCGTCGCTCGACGCTTTTCTTTCTACTATGAGCTTGCGTTTCTTGGCTTGCAATTCGTTCGTCTGCTGAAGTGTCTCAGCGTCAGTGTTGATAAGATGTGTTTTCCGTTTACGAGTCTCCAACGAATCAGGATTCTGTGTTCCCTCTCGCGCTCGGCTCACTTCAGTAGTCAAATCGACCATCTTCTGTTCCCACTCCTCAAGATGTTTTCGTACCTCAGCTAATTGCGTGTCTTGATCTTGTATCTTTTTCGCTTGCTTATGTAATTTCAGAGTTTGATGTCGTATCAGATACTCTTGCCTCTGTATCCTGAGTCTCATTCTAGTAATTTCGTTTCTCATAGACAAGAAAAACATCTTGTTCTTTTTTGTACGATCATTAATCTTCTTAAAAGTCTGATTAAGCTTTTCCGAACAGGTTATGCTATGATTGTTGCAATGCGGCAGTGCGGAGTTATTTATATTTCTACCATGGGAGATCATAACGCCACCAGGAAGATCATATGAATTCACAGTGCCAACCATAGACGAGCAAATGTTGTGCTTCAAATCCGGCAAGATCTTCTCATCGAAATGCTCCATTGCCATGCTGCTTATATCTCGCAGTTCCTGAAGTATCTCATGTGCTCTAGGCGGTGTCTTTGTCTCTCGAATCAATCGAAGAACACGGAAAATTTCATCGATAACCTGATACATATAATTGCAACATGCTTAGTATAATTTAATAATTTGACAATTGTAATTGGCTGCGTTCATCAGAAAAAAAAAATTTACAATCGTCTTTACTATAATTAGTTTATAAATTTAGATTCAGAGAGAACCTAAAGATAAGAACATTCATATTAAAGAATCTTGCAACAGTTGCAAAACTGCTTTTTCTACTGAATGCAAGCATTTACACGAATAAGAATGTCTTTTGAAATATATATAAGAAATTTTTTAGAAATGTTTGTACATCAAGCTAATAATAGCAATCAATTTTTCATGAAGCAAAAATCCATTACCTTTCCCGGAATAAAGCAGCAAACGTTCAGGTCCACATATTTAATAAAAGTCATTGATAACATAGAGATTCTTGTTTCTATCGCCGTTAAGATATCGCAATGACGCGCGAGAGGATGACTCCGTCGTTCCGATTCTCTCCTTGGCAGCTTGCTTTTAACAGTACGGAGACATTGTGCGTGGTATTTCTCCATGAGGTTGAAGCCACGATTGAGCAATTTCTTGCAGATTCGATCGAACTGTCTGCAAACCTGAAAAGCACATCGTGAGATCTAAGCTTCGCGACATACAAGGGGATGAAAGAGAATCCCCCTCGCGAATATTAAAGGAAACGAACTTACAATCCTATATTTAGAAATCTCATCGTATGAGAGGTTAGACAGAATCGCCTCCAAGCAAACGTCGGGAAGATTTATCAGCTGCAGCTGCGCGTCATCGTTTATTTGTCGCGCGGAATCGTACAAACGTCTCCTTTGCTCGTCGACCATATCAACTGGCGTTCTTTTCCATTCCATGTGCAACACGCAGGACGTTCACTCTTCACCACGAAATCCACACCAATCAACACTTTATCGTAATCGACAACGATCGACTGCACCGCGACACACCACAGTGCTGCCAGAAAGTAAACGCTGTCTCGTCGAAAGATAGAAGGTTTGTTCGCGTCGCAATGCTCCAACATGCTCCTATTTGCTCCAACACGCTTCTATTTCCTCCACGCTCTTATTTGCTCTAGCACGTTCCATTCTATAATATACGTAACGTAATACTATAGATTAGAGCGTGTTGGAGCGAGTAGGAGCATGTTGGGACATGCGACGCGACAAACCTAAGGTTTGTTCGCGTCGTAATGCCTCAACATGCTCCTATTTGCTCCAACACGTTCCATTCTATAATATACGTTACGTAATACTATAGATTGGAGCGTGTTGGAGCAAGTAGGAGCATGTTGGGGCATGCGACGCGAACAAACCTATAGATAGAAAGAACGGGAGCGTCCCGTTTGGACACGGCTCAATTGGACACCACCAACCACAGCGACCGGTACCTAGAGGCTTTCCACTGTTCAAGCGCTATGAGTGGCTCGTGTCCAACCGATTCGTGTCCAAACGGAACCCACCCATGATATAAAGACAAGGGTATGCTTATGCGCACGATGAATCACGTGACAGTTAAGCGACCAATCAGAATTGTCACCAAATTACGTCATTGTTTTGCGGTAAATTCAAATGTATTATTTATCAGTATATAGCGTTCCTTGCAATATTATAATTAAAATGTTTATTTGAAGAATAGAACGTGTCAAGTAATGTATTAATAGTACACATAATGTTATATTGAAGTTATTATCATATCTTTATAATAAACATTATAAAAAGTTATTATTTTATCATTATTAGATATCATTGAAATAGACATCATTTTATAGAAAAATTTATAAAAGTAAATTGCTTTTTAAACATTAAAAAATATTTACTATTATACAGGATACATACAAAATGTTTAGTTAAGAGACATTGATATGAAGGCGAATTATTTTTTCATATATATAATCAGTAATTAATTAAAAAATTATTTTGAATCAATAATGATAATCATCCTACATACAGGAAATTACAATAATGAAATCTCAGTAATTGGCTGACATTATAAATATATCATTAAAATATTGATTTCAGTGGAAATTAGAATGGTTAAATTACTTGATTTTATTTACTGTAACTTTGATTTTTATTATTTAAAAAGAAACGGCCGTTAAACGTGAACTCTTATAACCTCGTCGCACGGATTAAGGGATTAGTTACATATGTGTTATTGCACGAAGCCGAACCGCTCCGAAATTAATCGAAATCACTCGAAGCTTCAAAAATGTGACGTAATTTGGTGACGGTSACGTGCTTATCCCCTCTACTTTCTATATRTGCGCAATGGGATACCACGGGATGAGCATACCCTTGTCTTTATATCATGAACCCACCCATAGAGAATTCGTGGGCATAAGCCCCGGTTTACAATAGGTGTAGTAAGCCTTAAAGCGTCGTCTACAATAAGCAGTAGCAGTATGGATGAGGCTGTAAAAGTAAGAAATTGACCAATTACAGTTGAATGTAAAGCCCGTATCAGACTAGAGATTGAGATTGAGATTGGATTGGAATTTAACTAATCAAAGCAAAGTTCACTAAACTTGAGATTGGTTTTCTTCCTTCTGATTGGTTAAATTCCAATCCATCTCTAGTCTGATACGGGCTTAAGAAGAATAGTCGATTGTGATTGGTCAATTTCTTACTCTTACAGCCTCATCCATACTGCTATTGCTTATTGTAGACGACGCTTAAGCCATAAGAAATTGCTCAATCATAAGGTCTGTTTTTTATTCCTGCACTCTCTGAACTCGTACACACGGTGCAATAAGTTGAAGTGAAGTAAACATATGTTTACTTCACTTTAACTTATTGCACCGTGTGTACCAGTTCAGAGAGTGCAGGAATAAAAAACAAACCTCTAATCAATTATTCTCTTCAAATTCACATGTGATCAATTTCTTAAAGTTTAAAGCCTGTATCAGACTAGAGATTTAAGATCATCGACATGGAGACCTGGACCGCTGATTGAGGTGATGGAGGTAGAAATACGCGTGGAGTGAGAGGCAGATAATTGTAATAACTTCCTTCTCTGTCTACCAAAGTCTGATTGGTTATTGTTGCTCTGCAGAGAAAGCGTGAATTCGTTTATGTCTTTAGAAGGTATCATTTTATCTTTGTTTACGTCCAATGAACAATGAAGATAAAATGATACCCTCTGCAGCAGTGACTGCATAAACGAATTCACCCTTTATCTTTGTTTACGTCCAATGAACAATGAAGATAAAATGATACCCTCTGCAGCAGTGACTGCATAAACGAATTCACCCAAAATACTTTGAAAATACTTTGATCACGTGATTTAAAATTACTTGGTCTTGATTGGCTCTCACAATGAGCCAGGATAAATCCACGCAAAAAAGTAACAGCTGATCTATCAAAAAAATTCAGCAGACTAGCTAGCGGTACGATCAACACGTTACACAATTTTCCAGCCAGCGAGATCGCACAAATGCACGCAAACAATCCAGCAATACTGTGAAAAGCGTACTATGTGCTATAGATTGTAGTAAAGTAGGAAGATATTCTGAGTCAATGAGAGGAAGCAGATGGAAAACTCCATCACATTTACAGCTGGATTTAACGATCAGCTGTAAAACGGTTTCCGCGGATTGTTCGAGACTAGAACATTGCTCCGCAATAGAAAGGTTAATCTCAAGATTCGCCCGCAGATTCTTCGTTCGTAAATATGCATAATATTTTCAGATGAGAGACACAGCTCCTGCTTTGTTTACATAACATTACAACAATGAAGTAAATGCGAAGTATCTCGTCGTAGAAAATACATATAATCGCAAGTATTTCATTCATCGCGTAGCGAGGATGGCACTTGCACCAAAGGACATCGTAAAACTGCTGGATCTCCTCAACGAGGAGAACTTGGACACCAACTTGGAGAGTCTCTGCAATCAGTTGCATCAGAGTTTTCCCAAGGAGGAGCGCTTCAAGGTTGGAACGGTCCTGTTGCTGCAGTTGCAACACGTTGATCTGCTGCCCAAACACGTTCAACGTGTTATAGCATTGACGCTGCTATTTGACCTGTACAGAGGAGAACCATTAGCATCCACGCCTTTTGCCTCTGTATTTGTGCAGGTACTGAAGTCACAGGAGGATACTAATAACGGAAGCTCGAAACCATCCAGCCATACTGGTCACATACCGTTCCTGTCGAAATGCGAGAAGAATCTGCTAATCAATTTGATGGGATACAATCAGAAAGATATTATGAAGAAGACGCCACGTCAGATTGTGGATGAACTCTCGTTCGCCACCGTGCCGTCTATCGATCTAACCAACTTACAACTGCAGCTGGCGGAACACCAGTCCGAATTGCCATCCGTTAGTAAATGCGGAAATCCTATAATACTGCCCGACATGGATCATTCCAAAGGGATGGAATACGACATGGCCACCGTGAGAAATATAATAGAAAACCTCACTATCGGCGATCCACCTCTATGCAGACAGAGTTATCGCCCCGAATTTCTGAGACTTGTGCCACCGATCTATCATTCCATCAATGAGATAGCTTGGTTCCATGTCACGGAACCAACTCAATTTACGATTGAATACGATTCTAGCATGTGCGTATCAAATTGCGCCAGTACCGAGGCACGTAGACTCATGGGCAAAGCCTTCAAAAATGTTTTAACACTAATGCAGCAACAATATTTGATCAGCGAATTGGAGAAGGATCCGAAGCTCGTTTATCATATTGGACTTACGCCGCCCAAATTACCAGACCTAGTTGAGAACAATCCTCTAATAGCCATTGAGGTTTTACTGAAGCTAATGCAATCCAGTCAGATCACAGAATATTTTAGTGTGCTAGTGAACATGGAGATGTCCCTTCATTCTATGGAGGTCGTGAATAGATTAACTACCACAGTGGATTTACCAACGGAATTTGTACATTTGTATATCAGCAATTGTATATCCACTTGCGAGACTATCAAGGACCGTTACATGCAGAATCGACTAGTGCGACTTGTTTGTGTATTTTTGCAATCCCTGATAAGAAACAAGATCATAAATGTGCAAGAATTATTTATCGAAATTCAAGCGTTCTGTGTTGAATTTAGTCGTATTAGAGAAGCAGCCGCATTATTTCGGCTTCTAAAACAACTTGAGTCTGGTGATACCGGTGGACTTAATGCTCCACCTACAAGAAATAGAACAGATATGTGTTAGAACGCCCTACTATATCTATAAATACTATCTGAAGCATCTACATAAAAAAATTAATCAATGAGGTAATTAAATTTAATAAGAAGATTGATCCCAAAATTATATTCTCTATACTATCTAATCGGATAAAACGACATTGAAAGATCATACCATTAAGTTATTATAAGCAGAAAATAAGTTCTCAAATTGATCATGTGTTAACAAAACCATCTTGTTTAATAAGATACATCAAATGTCTTAAAAGAAATTTTAGAAAAATTTATATAATTTTAACGTTATATGTAAAAATAAATATAAGTTTGATATATATATATATTTTTTTCATATATATATATATATATATATATGAAGTATTAAGAATAATATATTTGCATAAAATATTTCTAGAATTTGGCATATTGTTTTCTTATATTGACGTTCCATAAGACATTCTATCATGTATCAATAAACCAATTTGCTTCGCAATATATATAAATAACGAATTTATAATTGTAAAATTTTTACACATTTGTAATATATTCCAGATTTCAAGTACAAAAAAAAATTAATTACAATAATAAATATTGCAATTGAATTTCGCTTCATATTTTCTAGGCAAATATTTATACATATATACTCACAGACACATTTTGTGTGCATACGCGCGCGCGTGATAGGTATGTAGTTGATAAGCTTCCGTTTTAATATATAAAACTTATAAAAAAATGTTGAACAAAAATCTATTAAACAATGATAAATTTTAACAAGACCATGTAAGTAAAATACACAACGAAGAAGAGGCCAATGACGGTCAAGGCTGGATCTTGGCTGCCCAATAATATTTTTATATATATAAGTTTGAATTTATATACAAATTCAAACTTTTTCAGTTTAAATTGCGCACCATATACTTTCAACGCAATCCTAAACCGAAACTAATCGAAAATATCGAATAATATTCATGATTAAATATGATGCTAACTTGCATCTTTAAAAATTGAAAGAAAATCTCTTGGAAAAAATCTATTACTTGCATAATCAAATATGCATATAATAGATAGCAATATAACAAATTTCACAATTTGTCACAAAAAATTCGACATGATATATACATAAAAAAAATGTTTGTTATTATATATTGTTTAATTTAATATTTTTCTACAATCAATAGATACCCAATCAACTCGAGTATATTTTTTTATCATTTTTATAGACAGAAATATACAGATGGATTTATAACATTTCAGCGTATATGATTAATAAAACTCTTATAAATTGGCGTTTGTCTTATTGCTGTTATTGATCTAACAAATAATTTTACTTATTTAAATCTTCAGAGATTCACGATTTACATTACAAATACCTCACAATTAAATAATATTTCACATCTTCACATACAACACAATTATAACTTATAAATTATATACTATAAGTTATCAATGCATAATTTATAATGGAGTGACTGTTAGCATAATATGACATCGCTAAAGTAATTTATTGATTTCACTTATAAATGTATGTACATTCATTGATTATACGCGCGCGCGTGCGCGCGCACACACACACACACACACACACACACACACACACCTATCTGCTGCACGACGACGATATAATTAAAAAATTGTTTATGAGTTACTTGCACAAGAAACATAAAGAAAAAAGAAAATATAATTTAAAAGTACATACTTTTATTCCTCTCTACAATCAGTTATTCAAAATTGCATTTCCAAATTTTAATAATTCAAAATATTCAATTTCATTCTCTAGAAAAATTTATTTTTTGAATTGTATCGTTATAACAAATGAGCGCGTATGCACGAGTAATCAGTTATTACATCATATATGTATATACATATATATAAAATCTAATATATATTATCTAATATATAGTATCTAATATATATTATGAATTTTAAATATAATATGCAATTTTGATGTAATAACTGATTGTAGAAGAATAAAAGTATGTATTTTTAAACTTTTTTTTTTATGTTCCTATTCTTTTTTGCATCATAAATGACAATTTTTGAGTTATAATAGATGCTTTCTATTTAATTGTCGATATAAATATCATTCAGTCTTTGTTACTTATTAAATGTGAAGAAAGATAGAACGACTTTGTGTCGACTTGTGTCACTAAATGGAAAGCATCTAATGTGAGAGCTTTGTGTGTGTATGCGTGCGCGCACGCGCTATACATATCATACACACATATTTACATATTTTGTCTTACATATATATATATATATATATACATATATATATATATAAAACATGAAATTAAATATATAGCTAATAATTTTTACATAACTTATTCATGTAACATACATGCATTAAAAATGGACATTTTACATTTTTCAAAAGTGTCCTGTATATTAAATTTGCCAATAGCATGAGGCGAAAGTCGTATGATTCTAATAAAGCTAAGAAAATATACTACAAATTTGTCACATTGTGTAATAAACTACACAGCATTTGTGATACAATAGATGTAGAAAATCGAAGAAAAAATCTGTCCAGAACCAGCACAGAGTATTCTATCAACGATATTTGTCGGTATCTTAAATATCATTAAGATATATTTTCTTAATAATTAAAGTACCGATAAACATCGTTATTGCATTACATACCAATACGTAAAATGTTTATATGCTGGCATATAGAATAGAATCATAGTTTACAAAATACAATTCCTGTTATCTAAATTACATTGCACGACAATAATCTATTTCTTTTTTACAGTTTTCACTTTCATTACACTCTTTGTAGCTTTTCCTTTAGCCGCTATCGATTTTCCTTTTAGCGGCTTCATTTGCATCTTAACGTCACTCTTGGGCATATTTTTCGTTTTTACACTTTTAACGCCGCTTTTGTTATCTTTCGCTTTTACTTTGGTAATGTCTGGCATAATGACACCGGGTCTCGCGCAGTTAGACCCGGTTGACTTATACTAGGCTGTTACTTTCACTTTCTTTTTTCGTTTTTTTTTCTTCTTATCATGAAGCAATTCCTGTTTTTTCGCTATACAAAAACGGCAGTACCAATCCTCGTCCTCAGCCGGTGGGACCTGCATACCGACGCACACCCTGAAAAAGAACAAGATTTTCAAATTTTGCAATTTTTACTAATTCTAACATTACACGGTAAATTTACACACAACAATTAGATAATTATAACAAGTTATTTACCAATGATACCAAGCGTCACAATCATCGCAGCCGATCATCGGCGAGCCATCATCCTGGCTGCCGCATGCAGGACATATCCACACTTGACGACCTCCTCGATCCTGTAACACTCGTCTCAGAATAAACGGAACTCGACGAATTTTTATCTAAACCCAACCCATCTCTGACGAAATTCATTCTGGAGTTTTGGAAAATTACTTAAACATTTGCCAACATTTAAATTCCTCAATTATCTATTTTGGAACATGTTTCTTGATAACGACTTTATGAGGATTAGCCAGTAATTCAAATCAAGATATTTTGTCATGCTGTCCATGAATATTCTCTCTTAACAAGAAATATTTTAATAACAAAACAAGATATTGACATCTCATAATACTTTCTTGTGAAATTCCCTCTTAAATGTGTGGAACTTATATCTCGATGAAACAATGATTTATGATAACATGAGTCGGAGATGAACTTGTCTCTTCTTTTTTTTAGCAGTCGACACGCATTCTTTAAACATGTCTTGGTTCTTTAGCTCTAAATAACTCCTATTTAAAATAGCTAGCGTGCGCATTATTTCTGCATTTATATTTTTGCAATATACGTATCGTGTTGCAACTAATGTATTATGAAATATGAAAACTAGTTATCCATAGCATCGGCGCATAGAAAATACCTTGCAATGTTCTTTAAAAGAGGTGTAAAGCGTACTCACCACAGTAGTGGTTGGTGTTGTAGGCAACACGTTCCTGCCATTTTCTTTGTCTTCTTTAGCATCGTCCTTTTTAGGAACTGGATCTGCTTTCACCTCTGTACCGTTAAAACCGTCAGTTATATTCCTAACGGGTCTGTCATGCTAAATGTTTTTTATGCAACGTGCAAATCTCATGCAACGGTTTGATTTTACACTTTTTGCTACATAATTTTCTTAATGTTTTCTCTGCTGTCTGTTAGTATATTATTAATAAATTATATATCAATGATCGCAAATCGTATATTCACTGATTAAATGAAGAGAAATATGAACGAGAAAAATTATTATCATTATATTTTAAATTAAGTAAATTCTTATAATAAAAAATAAGAGATAATATTAATTACATTAGTAATTGTTAAGATGCATGCTCTCTAATGCTACTTAGTTAACAGTCAAGCAGCGAATTCAGTAGTGACACACAAGTCTTAATTGCATCTTGTAACTATTTATACGTGAAGAATATATGCACTAATGTGACTGCACTAAATAGAGAAGAGAAATTAATGAGAAGCATGGGCATTATTAACATAAGACATATATACTGTAAAAGAAATTACTTCCTTAGCATGTACGAAAATATCAAGAATAAATTGTATATTAGTAACTGATACTACTTGAACTTTTAAACTTTATACTGATAAATGAAATAAGCGATCGAATTTACGGTAATGATTTAGTTGAACATATATTAACATTAAGGGCAACCTGCGTTTTAAAGATATTTCAACTGATAATTGATGTGATACAGATATTTACAATAATGCCTCTATAAAATTTGTGTCTATATTTCCAACAGATTCATTAAATCTGTCAGAATATTATTTCTAGTTATATTAATATCGTTCAAATTTATAATAATAATAAGAAGAGACAAGTATACCATATATATCGTATGTATATATACATATGAATCGTAGTTGATCTATGTAAAATATATGGATGATAAAATGATGACGATAAATGCTTCTTTACTCTTAAAATGCATGATTAATTTTTTAAGTTAATATTATTTATTCTTTTTATGAAGAATTATATTTGCAAAAATGAAGCAATCAAAAAATTCTACAAATAGCAAACTCAAGATGCAGCTACTCAGAAAAGATGTACATTCAGAATATTGTAACAAATTGAATAAAGAGACTATCAAATTTATTAATCAATAAATTCTTTTTTAAAGAATATATTATTTCTAAAATTTATTTCACACATAAGATATATGAATTAAATAATACTTTGTAACTTGATTTAAATTATTTAAATTCATTGATTATGAAAATAATGTCTTTTCTGAAAAGCTCTCTGTATAAAATAAGTCTTGCGAGGCAGAATAGTAAAAACAGAATGGCAAAACAAGCGGTTAAAATTTGTGAAAATTGAGAATAAAGAAATATTTAAAATTCAATATAAGAAATAGAAATATAAGCACTAAACTTAAAGAAAGTGAGTAAGATAATAATTGCAACATAAAATACACAAGTCTAAATATAGCTGTAAGAGAGAATGTGTACTACATTCATTATTTGGACAACATAACAATATATCAAAAGAGAGAGAGCGTGATTTAAGGAAAAAAAAGGAAATATGATACCGTCACCACAAGACGTAAATGCATAGATAGCATGAACAGGAAATTGGAATGTTTGGATAGGTTCGTATTTAAAACAATATCAATGGGTCAATGATATAGATGGATTGGGTTCATCTCATTATAGAATAAGATATCAATAAAATGTTTGCAATAATTTAAGAAAATTCCCCCCAAATTGGCTTTATACATGATAATTATTTGTAAGATATTGCTAAAATAAAAATTAAATCTAATTTAATTTAGTTAATCTACTTTCAAAACTTTATATATTTCAATATCTATTAACTTTTTTTTCATATAAAAAGAAATATTTTTATAATTGCAATCATATTTCTATAAATTATATAAATATTATGTTTTTAATTACGTAGATTACATTTCTATATAATTTAAAAATAATGAAACGCTAATATTTTTAAAAGGAAAATATATTAATTTCTAAGCTCTATATATTATTTCTCGTAAATAATTTATTTAATCGCAAATTTAACTCATGTACCAAAGTACATTTTTTTTTATAAATATTATTTGTAAAACGTTTCCTAAGATTTTAAATTTTGAAGTAAATTTCAATCCCCAATATGTAAATATGAAAGATGTACTTACAAAATAATATGGTGGTTGTTGTGGCGGCACTAGAGGATTCGGGAGTTTAGGAGGATTGTCAAACTGAGATGAAGGTATTGGCTCACTTTGAGATAGATTTTGGAAGTTAGATTTCTTTGCTCGAGGAACTGATGCAAGTGGCGCGCTAGTAAGATTGGCAGAGAAAGAATCTGTAGGAAGAGCAGGACTTCCATCTAATATTCCCTCCTCTGTTTTCTTACTTGCTGACTTTTGCTTTGGTGGTCGTGT
This sequence comes from Cephalotes varians, assembly GCA_037157785.1. Lineage (NCBI taxonomy): Eukaryota > Metazoa > Arthropoda > Insecta > Hymenoptera > Formicidae > Cephalotes > Cephalotes varians. The sequence goes on from JANQDE010000075.1 coordinate 676,942, forward strand.
TACTAATGCCGATATTTTTGCCAATTCTGGACTAGGTTCCCGCTTGATTTCTTCATCGGGCTTCTTTACAAGTGGTTTGATAGTTCTGAAATAATAAGAAGTAATAATGATTATCTGTGTCATACACATATATATAATGTGATATATGATTATATAATGTAAAAAAAAAAATCTCTGATAAAGCGATTAAACATATCAAACTAAATAAAAATTTATTACAATAAAAATTTATTATATTAAATCGTTAATATAAATTTATAATACTAATAATATAAATTCATTTACGACTTACATTTTCTTCATAGGAGCATTATCTGGAGTTGCTGGTCTAGGAGAAGCTGTACCTAATTTTAACGTAATTTTTGGAACCGCTTCTGGATTCTTTTCTTCTTTCTGTAATAATGTATAATAATTTAATTATTGTTATTTAATAACGTCATTATTATTAGTGAAAAATCGTATAAATATACCATATTCTTTTTATTTTGATCCTTCTCCTTTTTCTTTTCCTTTTTCTCCTTCTTTTCTTTGAGTTTTTCTAATTTCTCGCGTTTTTCAGTCTTTTCCTTCTTCTCCTTTACTTTCTCGCCTTTATCTTTGTGTTTCTCTTTCTTATCCTTTTTCTTCTTCAACTTATCCTTCTTTTCTTTCTTATGTTCTTTAGATTTCTGAAAATATTATAAACTGCTATATGTAAAAATATAATTATTACTACACTCTTAATCAATCTAGTAGCTTTTACACATACATGTAAAAATTATCAGATTAAGATAGGGCATAGTATTATATAGCACATCAATGATGAATACAAATGAACATATACATATGAGTTATCTTGGTCGGAATATTTAAAAAAAATATATTTTAATATGATTGAGATATGGTTTCCTACCGAATTTACCATATCATTCTTCTCTGTTTTTTCAGCTTTAGGATTTTTCGATGGTGGTGGCATTTGCACGACAGGTACTGGTGGTGTAGCAAGCGTGATTGGTGCGAGAGGTGCAGACACTATAGGCGGTGCAACGCCTACAGGCAGTACCTTCTCAGGTACTTTCATGAAAGGCAATTCTTTGTTTGGCTTAAACATTTTAAGTTTATTATCCACCTTCTCTTTGTCCGCTTTCTCATTTTCGCCTAAAATCGATGAAGGCGTTAATTCGGCTGGCGGGGGGATCGGTGGCTTTTCACGTTCTACAGGTTTAATTTTCGGCAATGGGAAATCTTCGGGCTTTATGGGTGGATTGGAAAATCGCGGCGGTAATGGTAAATTGGGCATTGCAGGATGAGGACCTGGTCCACCTCGTCCAAGTGGCAATGGAAATCGCGGAAACATCGGGGGAATTAAACCAGGTGCTGAAGGAAATGGAGGGAAAAAAGGAAATGGAAGAGTGATCGGAAGAATAGGCTCTCTGTGTAGTGGTTCAGGTGCCTGCGGCGTTTTGGGCCGATCCGGTATATCCAATTCTGTCGTATCATTCAAAGGTTTCGTCTGAAAAACAGCATTAATATTGAATGTATTAATATTGAAAATTAGAGGCGTATTAAAATATGGCATCCAATCAAATTATTGCAGAGAATTAAAAAAATTTACTATGATCAATTTAAAAAATCATATATAAAATTTATTATTACATACAATTTTTTAATATCATATACATATTCTTAAGTAAGTAGTGTCTTGTAAAATGTACCTTTTTCGGACTGATACATTGTTTCGGACTCTTCAATTTAGGTTCTTTCTTTTTGCTACTTTTCTCTTTCTTCTTCCGCTTCTGCTCTGGCACCGTGGGTACACTCAATTCCGGAGTTTTTGGCGTACTGGGCGTACCCGGTGGTGAAATGTCAGCATCATCGAATATATAAACATCCGATGATAAACTCTGCACGTCTGCCAAGTCATTGTCCGATTGTATATGCACGTCCGGTGTGTGAGGTGTCTTCTTCTCCTCGCGTCCTCCTTTCGTGTCCGCGTCGTTACGGTGCACGTGCTTTTCCGCATTCTCAACATCTATGATCAATTCTGGCGAATTCTCACGCAAATCCAAAATATCCTTATACTTATGCGGCTCCGCACTTGTCTCTTTGTCTTTGTCTTTTTCCTCACGCGGTTTTGATATCTTCTTGAATATGTTCAGTTTCTGTTTATCCGGTTCCGATGGTAACTTGTCAACGGTTTCCTCCTTCTTTTCGACAGCAGGAGAATTATCGATCAGATCTACAACCTTGTCGGTTTTGATTTTCGGTTGTGTTGTCTTCGACGGCTTTGGACTATTGGCGGCTGATTTCGGTGATGTAATCTTTGGCGTAGATGGTCTGCTACTCGTAAGTTCTTGTAACGTAGTAGATTGTGCTTTGCCGCCACCTGGCTTTAATGGTTTTAATTTGGCCAGCTCCTTCATGCCGACTAATTTCTTTACTTTGCTCTCGTCAATTTTATCCGGCTTGAACAATTCCTTCGCACCTTTCTTCTTTTTGTTCTCTTTGTCAAGCTTACGATCCTCGGGACCTTTCTTCACAACCTTCTTCGGTTTCTTTTCAGTCTTCAATTCAGGCGGTACCATCGGGTAAGAACTCGGTTGCGGTGAATCCGATCGGACTTGGTGTGGCGTTCTCGCTTCAGGTAGCTTTCCTTCTCGCGCGGGAGATAAAAAACCAGAAGTGGTCATCATAACGCTGCTTATTTCTCGTAATGGTCTGCCTTCCTCCAAAACTTTCGCCCGCTTCACTATAGGACTTTCAAAAGACACCGGATCGCCTGGCCGTTTAAAAACTACTTGTGGTGACATTCTATGAGGTGACGTATTATTCGAATTGCCCGATGATGTCCCACTGCTGGATGTCAGATCTGCTGTGCCATTCATTAAACTTTCACTCTTATCTGGTATATATTCCTCTGCAACTATTATATATTATCAATATATATTATAATTATTAATATATATATATACATATCAAAATGTAAATTGACATAACACTATTATTACTCAATAAAGACATATATAATTTATTACCTTCGGTATCTGGATACATAGCTGGTAAATGTTCATGTATGTGCACTGATCTCGTGACAACTTCGCGACTACCCGGTTTTAAAAAATTTAAATGATTTTCACGTCGAATTGGATATTTCGGTACTTGTATAGGACATGGAACAGAATCTACATTTTTCACATATTCAGCTAATTCCTGTATATCAATATTCATATATTGAAATGTTAATCCTAAATCATCAAGATTTGGCTCTGTTCTTTCCACTATAAAAACATAAAAATATCATAAAATATCTAAAATATTTGTACTTAAATTACACAATCATAATAAATAAATTTATTTAGCTCTCAACACTTGCAAGAAATCTCAAGAATATGGATTTTGAATAATATATGTAGACAGTAATTACTGTCAAAATTAATATAACAGTTACTTACAAACTTCTGAATACTGATGTGTAAGCTTTGAGATACGTAACAGATATTCCTGCATAAGATCTACCAGAAACTCCAATGGCGTAGAATTAATAGAATGCCATCCTATTGTTTGACAGATCTGTGCAACGACTATTTTTAAAACATTTCGGCTATATTCAGCTGACATTTTTGCCTACAAAAAATATTGAAATATGAACATTTTGATGCAGAGCTTTTTTAACCTGTTACCTTACAATTATAAATCATACTCATGCAAGAGAGAGAGAGAGAGAGAGAGAGAGAGAGAGAGAGAGAGGGGGGGGGAGAGAAAGAGAGAGATGTTATAGTTCAGATAATGATTATCATGGCATAGATTATGGCATAAGTTATTATCCAAATATTACAGTATTAAAATTTATCTATTTTCCAGTTATCTTAGAATTAAGTTTGTATTTTGGAATTAACTTTGTTTTTATCATGGTGGAATATTTACTCAGTCAAAATTAATGTCGTATCTGGAAATTGAATTCAGATTTTATTACACTGTGACTTCAAAAGTGATACAACTCAAAAAAATAAATTTTTTAGAAAAGGGAAAAAACTTTTCAATAAAATAATAAATATCAAATATTCACAAAAAGAATATATATTTAGAAATATAAATAAATGTTATTTTTGTCATTTTTGTTTTACAAGTCTTAAAAAATCCATCTTTTTGAGTTGACATTTTTTATAGTAAATATCAACAATTTATATTTATTTTGATAAGTTAAAGTGACTAAATTCAAAATAAAACAATTTCTTCTTGTGTCACTTTTAAAGTCAGGATATATTATGCTCGACAAATAATTACTTTAATACTGAGCTATTAAATGTTCCATATATATGTGTACATACACATATATATTATATTCAATATATAAAAATCACATCAGAAATAAATTAAATATACTGATAAATGTTCCTCTTTATCTTGACAATTCAGCTGATGACTATTCACAATCACGGAGATCGTGAGGCAATGAGGTTAGGAGCAATGTATTATTCTGTATATACCAACTCAATGTGTTGATTACATAGTAATCAATATACAAGAGTCAAAGCAGTCATATATGATGATATTTAGATACAATCAGTATAAATTATTTAAAAAAGATATTGGCGCATAAAAAATTGTACCGTTACGTGACCGCTAACAATTATCTCTCGTGCTGCGGAGATTCGCACGTTATAAAATTTCACCGTCGATAGATACGCGCCATTGCACAGACTCAGAGATTAACGATCTCCAGGTATTTTAAATTCGTCACAGACTTGAAGGAATAGAATTGGACCGCGATGGGGGACAAGTCGTTCCCTCACCTGGACGTAGACGCGACAGCGGGAGATTATCTTCCGGTTTTCTCAACCAAACGTCACATAGTTGACGTGCTCAACGTGGCCTTCGCTCGATCCCCGGACTTCACGAGGAAGATCCCGTTCTTCATGCAACGCACGCCGCAAATGTACCAAGAGCCACTGGCCACACTGATCACGGCATCACGGCCGCCATTCTCATGCCCTTCTACCCGCAAACGTCACCGTCACGTTCTCCGCCACCTCCAGTGTCCAGTGCCTCTATAGCCCGTATCAGACTACAGATTGGGATTGAGATTGGATTGGATTTTGACCAATCAAAGCAAAGTTCACTAAACTTGACATTGGTTTTCTTTCTTCTAATTGGTTAAATTTCAATCCAATCTCAATCTCAATCTCTAGTCTGATACGGGCTGCGGTCCATTTGGCGCTACAAATGCTTCGAAGCATTTTTTAATTGGTTAATTTGTAAAATTCTATCTTCTGATTGGTCAATCGAATGTTTTGCAGCATTCGTAGCGTCTATTCGACCGCACCCACGGGCTTATGCCCGTAAGGCTGGATCCTCATGCAGACACTGGCGCTTTGACACCGAGCGCTGATTGGGTAAAGTGTTGTTTTTACTAGAAACTTTCTAGAAAATTTTTACTAAAACAACACTTTACCCAATCAGCGCTCGGTGTCAAAACGCCGGTGTCTGCATGAGAATCCAGCCTTAGGCTGGATTCTCATGCAGACACCGGCGCTTACAGCCTCATCCACTACTGCTACTGCTCATTGTAGACCACGCATGATTCTGCTTTTTCGGGCGTAATGATGATGTTGGGTGTTTTCCATTTCGGGCCAATTTCGGGCCAATTTCACCAACGTCGGTTAAGCTAACCGACGGTTAAAGTGTCAACCGTGATTGGTTTATTCTGATCAAAGACAAATGCGATTGGACAATTCCATTGGAATTAACCGTCGGTTAGTYTAACCGACGTTGGTGAAATTGGCCCTTCACCAACGTCGGTTAAGCTAACCGACGGTTAAAGTGTCAATCGTGATTGGTTCATTCTGATCAAAGACAAATGCGATTGGACAATTCCATTGGAATTAACCGTCGGTTAGTTTAACCGACGTTGGTGAAATTGGCCCTAAGGATCGATTGCACCAAGGTTATTTTGACTTTAAGTGAAGCTTAAAACTCTCTTTTTCTTTTTCTCTTTTATGGCTTTAAAGAGAGAAAGAGAGAATTTTAAGCCTTGCTTATAGTTAAAATAATGTTGATGCAATCGGTCCTAAATGAAAAGCACCCGTTAGCTCCAAAAGAGCGAGAGGCTGATTGGCCGCTGCGTCGCTTTCTTGCCACGTGCAACGCGTAACCCGGTCCCGTGCGCACGCGCCGTGAAGCCGCGTCGCCGTTGCTATGGCAACGCCGCCGGATGTTGGTGTGTTCATTTGCGTCCCGGGCCCGGCGTTTCCTGCCTGACGAGGCTGGCGTACGCCATATTATCGTCGAGGATACGAAGCTTCTCATCTAGCGCGTGGCGAGGCATCTTGTTCTTTGTCGAGCATAGATCCATTGTTCGAGGGACATCGGCGATGAGCGATATCGAGGTGAGTGTACGAAGTATTTGCGAATTTTTGCGTGAATCGCATTGCGTAAATAGCGACGAGATAAAGCTATTCGGCACAGCCAATTTATTGATCCAGCGACGAAGTTCTACTTCCAGCCATTATCAATACCTCGTAACGTTAGCGACAACTCGACGCGCAACTCCTGTGCCTCCATTAATCGCGGGATATATTTTGGAGTAAAGTACAATAAAATAAGAAAGTAATTTCCGTCGTTTCTCGAACAATTTCGATAAAAACGCTTTATGAGGTTATAAACGTAAAAAGCTGAATCGCGATTGGTCGATCACGCTCAAATGTTTATTAGAGTATGATTGCTATCGTTGGTAGTATTCGCTATAAAGAAAATGTAATTCTGTAATATATATATATATATACATGTGTGTGCGTGCGTGCGCGCGCGCGCGTGTGTGTGTGTGTGGGCGGGGGGGGTGTATCTAGGCTAAATTTATATACACAAATGTAATGAAAAAATATTTATATAAAGAAACTTTTATTGCTTATGATATATTTGCTTATGTAGAAGAATATTATTAAATATTGTTATATTTTGGAGAGTTAGATGTTATTTTTCGGACTAAGTTTGTATGTTGAACAATTTTGTTCTTAAAAATATTAAATATTTTAAAATTTGCTGTAGATCCGTTTTAAATTTTTAATTACATTTAATTGTATTTAATTATTATACATTTAAATATTATACATTGTAAAAACATTTAATATTTAATTTAACATTAATTTAAATATAATACCTTATATTTATTAAAGTATTCTTTAATAATTATCTTTCTTCTGTATGTAAAATACATAACACATAGAATGTATTCACAAAGGAGTCACAATTATAAGAAATGCAGATTAAAGAAATATTTTAAAGATATTATCATATTTTATAATTCATTTTTTAACATTTAATTATAATTCAACTAATAATAATTCATTTTTAAATCTATGTATATGTGGGATACAACTTACAGTTGTTTGTAATTTATAGAGAAGTGGCAGTCGCAGTGCAAGCCCTCGCCGACCAAGAGCTGCAGACGGTGGCCTGAGGGACTCGCGATCGCACTCGAGATCGCGCAAGTCGCGTGAACGGAAGGATTCGCATCGAGAGGTTAAATATTCGAGGTCACGTAGTCGTTCCGCGTCACGTAGTCGGAAGTCGTATCGCGGTAGCAAGTATACCAGCGTCGGTCATCGTGGTAGTCGTAGTCGGAGTCGCTCGCCATATCGCGGTGGTCGTTATTCCCGCAGTAGATCTCGCTCGTACTCGCGGTCGCGGTATTCTCGTGATCGACACGTTTACCGGTCACACTCGCGCAGCCCAATGTCATCCAGACGGCGACACATCGGCAATCGGGACAATCCTTGCCCTTCCCGATGTCTAGGTGTCTTTGGACTCTCAATTTTCACGACTGAACAGCAAATTCAACATATATTTTCGAAATATGGTCCGGTAGAACGTGTGCAAGTCGTTATCGATGCAAAGGTATGTAAAATTTGATGTATATTCATATATGCATATTGAAGGTCTTATATGCAAAAATTACTTATCGCTGCACTAGACTGTACTGAACAGACTATACTTTCTCGCTTTCACCAATTATATATTTATTTTATTTAGGAGTATATAGTTTAGTTATAAAGAACAGACCTTAAGATAGTATGCGACAATCCATTACTCCCCATAGGTATCTGTACCGGGGAACAGTAAAACCACGCCAGAGATTTAGAACGTTCATACTTAAGAGACACATGATACGTTAAAGGCTTCTGGCCACACAATTATATACAGACATAGATTTACATGTGAATTAAAAATCAGTACAACTAATGATTTAATAGTGACACAATAGTATCACATGTATTTCACATTTATTACAGACTGGTCGTTCTAGAGGATTCTGCTTTGTATATTTTGAATCATCTGAGGATGCTAAAGTGGCTAAAGATCAATGTACCGGCATGGAAATCGATGGGAGACGAATCCGAGTTGACTTTTCTATCACTCAACGTGCTCACACTCCTACTCCAGGAATATACATGGGAAAACCTACGCATTTGCACGATAGGAGCTGGGACGCACCGAGGCGTAGAGAGTAAGTCGTGTCTATTCTTTGAACAACAATTCAACATCTCAAAAAGATAATTGACACAGATTACATATCTTTTTTTTTTAAATATCAAAAACAATAGAGTAAGCTACAGAGGAAGCTACCGCCGCTCACCCAGCCCGTACTACAGCCGTCGACGTTCACGTTACGATCGTTCTAGATCGCGCTCCTACTCGCCGCGTAAGTACAATCACCATTTTAATTTGTGCATTGTAATATAAGCTGTCTACATGGATATGTGTCTCATTCCTATACTAAAATGTATGTTAAAACACGCTGATTATGTCCATACATATATTTATAAGATACTGCAAATTATCTAGCAAAAATTTCATATTTTCGTAATTTATTGCACAACAGTGCTTACTGTAATGTACATTTATTTTTCTTACTTCACTTTTTTATTTTATTGAAACTTTACACTTTACACGAAAATGTTACACGGAGAAAAACTTTGCATGTTTCGTAATGTTTATTTTTTTTAGAGAAAGACATGACTTCTCATCATAACTCTCTGTTATGGCCAGGCTTGCTGTGTAATTAACTGCTTTCTTGAAGTTATGAAAATTATGAAATCTAAAAGAAATTAGTATACTGCAATATACATTAGATATAAAAAAGAATTTAATACATATCAATGCTATTTATTACAAATTTCAAAAGAGACGATTTTACGCGCATATTACATTGAAAAGAGTTGTCGAGCAATTTACGATATATTTTTTCCGGATTCATATTTTCGTAGACCGCTTATATTTCTAATTGAAACGATAATGTCAATTGGATTGCAAAGTAAGTATTTAAGTTAGCAAGAAACAGCTGACGGGAGCATCAGAGAAATGCGCTCGATAATCGTACGGTAGTAGCTAAGCAGCAATCCATAACTTGCGTAAAACAATCATGGTTTTTTTGTTGCTTAATGAATTTCAGGTCGATATTAAGTCAGATGAAGTGATGCGAGGCCAGGTCCTTTCGGCAGATCCAATGACTTTGACCCAAATATTTCTTCGACGGGTCAAAATTATCGCGAAATTAACGCGAAATCACATTATATTACTATTCTTACCTTACCCAATTCTGCATCGTATGCGATACAATCTCGCGAGCGTTTAAGTTACAATACCATAACAATATTGATAATATACTATTGGTGAAAAAAGTGCAAAATGTAGTAGAATAGCATACTGTTTGCACGAAAACCAGTAAGGTTAGAATAGATGTAAAACCTTATTTTCATAAGTTTATATCGCTTCCTATTAGTATTATGAAGATAAGGTTTCAATTGTGTAAAAATACAAGGCTATAATGTGAAAGCTGGAATATAATTGAGTACTCGATATTTGCGCCGGTCTCTAGCTTACAGTTGTATTCCAGCCGTTGGATAGATCTTTAATAGAAAACAATGTGGATATATTCTCTTTAATAAAAAAAGAAAATAAAATAAACCTAAATAAAACGGCAAGAGAAAACGAAACACACAAAAAAAAGAAAAATAATAACAAGCTTCGAATAAAAGTAAGTTCTCTAACCTGTTTGTTTGTTTATAAGGTTTTGAATCAAGAGGTATTGGATGATAGAGGGAAGTTTGAAGTTTCACTCTGAAAAAATGAGTTTTGAAAAATCGAAGACAAGATATTTGAAGAACACGTTTATCTTGCTCGCATTGTCAAGAATCAGAAGGTTTTCTCGGTTGCTTGTGACAAAGAATATGATCTGCAATTCATTTCCGGCTGAGAAGCCTCAAGCCTAGAAGAAAACTTCAAGTAATGCAAGCCCGAAGACAGAATCGAAACAGTTGATCGTCAGACCCCCCGACCGGGACGGAGTCATTTGGTTGGGGGTGAAAACAGGGCCGAACGTGTTTCCGAAAATATTCAAGAAGTTCATCGAAAATCTTTCGTAGAATAGGGACGAGCGTAAGGTGCTCCCAGACCTTTATACCGATCATATTCTTTATCAGTTAGTTTGGTTGCCACGCTATTTTATTCGCTCTAGAGAACTGCATATATATATACATATATATATATATGCTTATGCAAAAAAACCTCTATATATGCATACAAAAATAAAGATAAAAGTTCGTATCTCCTTCATCACATCCTCTCCCTCCACCATCCTGAACCTCCGTTTCCTGCGAGAAGACCTCGATCTATTATGAATTTTACCTACCTGGGCTGCGTTCCACTTGATGCTTGCAATGTTCCTTTCTGGAATCATTTTATCCTTGTTGTTTATCAAATGTTAAACAAGAATAAACGATGCTCGCGAGCGTTGCAAGCGCCAAGTGGAACGCACTTCTAGTAATAGAACTTTATCATATAGCATTTTGTTTCAATAAATGTTGTTTCTACCACGATCGATTTCGGCCCCTTATTTTTGTGGTATTTTTTTTAACATTGCGAAGTTCGATGCGTAATACGCGAATCGCTTTTTACACGAGGACAAAAGTAATGCTGCGGATTGATCGATCCTCTTCACGATATTCTGTGCGTTATTATTGCCTTTGCAAACCTCTAGGTCTTAATCTTGTAGAAATATGTAATGAAAGTCCATTTGTCGGGACTTTATCTGAAATCTAATGCTAATAAAAAGTCTCAGCTTCCAGCAAAAAAGTTTGCCTTTTGAATTTCCAATTTCCATGGATTGTGTTTCCAGAATTTTGTATTCAGAGCAATGATTGCATTCATTGGTACTCGATTTATTACAATACTCGAAGTTTTTCATTATGAAGTGGAAAACATTTGCGATCATTCGATGAGTACTATGAACGATGTGGCAGATAAGTATATCGTAATACTCGAAAGATTAACTCAAGTTGATGCAAGTGACTATCGTAACTGGAACAAAAAAATGAACACTCGATTAAGGAGATACTCAACAATCAAAATACAAACTGTCATTTAAATTGAAATGAAAATATTGAATTTGTGTAAAATTTTACATTTATTGTGTAACTTTCCAATTGCAGACTTTCATAAATTTTAAATTTCTTGTATCTAGCGTTTGAATTCGGCAGATTTGTGCCCAATGTGGTTTTACATGACAAAATTATAATAAATAGTTTCTTGAATCTACGTAGAAGATCCTCGATCTTATAGATCACGAGAGTTTTATAAATTCAAAACTATTTACTTTTTATTTTTGCTACACTTTGACGATTGTGATCAAGATTTAGCCAAGAAATTCTAAGGGATTTATTGTTTCGATTCGCCAGGATGACCGCGGGCACTTAGTATAATTACTCCAGTTTATATTCGACTGTGATTAATTTCCTACGGTTTAAAGCTTAAAATCTCATTGTAGACACCGCTTAAGACGGGCTTAAATATAAGTACCGACTATGAATACCGGCTACAAACTGGCATTCACATATATATAGTCGATTCTTATATTTAATATCGTCTTAGGCTACGTTCCAAAACGTCCTTTCCGAGAAAAATATTACTCAAAATATATAGTATACGTTACATATATTATAGTATATTGAGTAAAATTTTCTTTAGAGAGGACGTTTTGAAACGTAACTTACAGTCTTAAGCCAATCACAGTCATATTAGCATTTTGAGACATCACTTAAGACGGTCTACATGGATAGGATTATGAATTCTATTTTATTGTTAAGTATAGAAAAAACAACATATAGAAAGAAAGATTAAATTGGGAATAACAAAACTGTGTAGCTAAAAATTTTGCGATTCTGTCAGTGGAATTGATCGATTAAATCAATCAGAGTTTGTTCGTCGCAGAAATTATATTCCTATTTTTAAATTTGTATTTGAAGATATCGAGAAAGTGATCGAGTTATCGAGAGTCAAAATATCGATTCTATCAGGTCGAATCTATCATCGCCTATTTACGAGCAAAACACAAGTTTTGATATTCTAAACACAAAGCGAGCTTGCGATCCCGCGCGAACGAATAGAACGAGTTTCCAAAGATGCAAAAGGCGAAAAAGAAAGGCAAATCGCGGCAACCTCCCTCGTCCATCACCGATCGCGCGGAGTCGCCGACGGACGAGGACGTGGGCAAGGACTTCGGCATCCTCGTAAACGCGCCGCTCTCGAAAGGTGGACACTTTATTTTCAAATCAGAGAAAGCATGGACCGTCGACTCGTCGCAGTACTCGGAATTCTTCACCCTGAACCTGAAGGCACTGTCGGCCGCGATCGACTGCATTCCGTTCAACGAGTACGTCAACGTGGCTGACAGGTACTTTGTAGTAAGTACACTCAAGAAACACTTGAGATACTCAAGAATACGTAAAGATATGTTAAATTGTGCTAATCTCAATCAAACGAACGATTAATTCGATGATTTTCATTGATTCTAGAGTGACCAGTTGACGAGTATCCACAATGATGTCGAAAGAGGCAAGGCAGCTTATAACGTGATTTTGGATGATCTAAATGCATCGAGTTTATCGGACACCAGAAGTGGGACCAAGGAAAACATGAAGTCGACAAACGCAAAAGCAGAAGACAGTATTGATGATTTGGAGGAAGATCTAGACTTTTTATTATCCCTAAAGGAACCCGTCCAGAGCACTGTGATAGGCATCGTACAGCCTATGTCGTTATCTATATCTCATAACAGTGGTAAGATTTTAGACTAAAAAAGTATTTTGGCATTCTGATTAATATAGTTCAATTTTTGTAATTTTTGTTCTAAAAAGATGAAGCCAAATTTCCGTCTTCCAAAAAAGATAATTATAAACATACAATTTGCAATTAGATGAGTTTTCTGCAATGTAACAAATATGAAACATTTATATTACAAATATTCATTGACGATTTGTTGCAGATTCCAAAACGAAGTCAAAGAGTGTTCCGAATAAGCCTATTGACTTAGAAAAATGGCTAGATTCTGTTTTAGATGATTAATTCTTTTTTGTACAGTGTTGCAATACGTTAGTATGAACAAAAAACATTAAGACTGAGAGAAAAGGAAAAGAAATAGATCACGTAAAGATTGTTAAAAGGACTTCTCTCTATTTGAAACATGTAAAGAATTATATATTTTCATGATAAAATTATATACATCTTGTTTTTATATGTAAAAAATATGCATTTTATATATATATGTATAAAACATATATATAAAATGTAAAAAAATATATATAAACATGTCTCAAATGCATTTCAAATGCATCTTGAAGAGTAACTTATTCTCATAACTCACAGCTTCTTGAAATGCAGCGTAAATATTACTCTTTGAACTTTTTTGTAAGAAATACATGCATGTAATCATATACCACAAGCATAATGGCACCACCTGGACCTAATCTCAACACCTTTGGCACCAAGCCTTTGTACAAAGCTCTAAATCTAGAATGACAGATTACACGAATGAGTGATCTCGAGCCCGAATACAATCATATCGGTAAGTAAAACGTATATGAATACCCTTCTCTCTTGTAAACAATGTGCATGGTGTTCAACGTTCCTTTGTATTGCGTCCCATCTTGTGATCCCTGAATGCGACTTTTAGCAACGTCAAATGGTATGTTTAAACAGGAAGCGACAGTACCTGACACGAATCCTATAGCAACCTGGAAAATGTTCAGTACTACAAACTGATGAGAACAGCATATTTGTATTCATCCTTTGTATTGTCTCACAAAGCTAAATGATTACTTTAGTTAAAAATTCCAACCAAGGTTCTTTTCTGGCTGGTATATATCCTTTAACAGAATGATAAAAACCAAAATAAAATGAATTAAACACCGCGTTTCTCATTATAGTGGCTGAGAGTCCTTTATTCAAACCGTTTAATCCAAAACCATACTTGGAAACGATTTCTTTCGTCACTGCGAATGTCGATGGGCTTTCTTTGATGTGTTTTCGATTAGATTGCAGTTTTACTTTGACCATTTCAAAAGGATTAACTAATATAGCCTCTGTAACACCAGCGAAGAAACCAGCGCATGAGAATGTCTACAATGATGCAACTTTTTTTAAATCTTAAATTTACAAAACAATTAGCAGATCGTACGTAATAATCGTCTTAAAATAATTACCAACGGAGTGGGTGCACTAGCGCCGAATAAGAAAAATTGTTTATATTGTTCGAATGTAAAAAACTAAAAAAAAGGAAAAGTGTGTTTATATAAAAATAATTTTTTATGAGTATAAAAATAAATGTACAGACTTCGCTCTACATTTTTATATATCGAACAATGGATACTTACTTTAACTGCACGTTTAGGAGTTTCCACAAGTATCGGAGGTAAAATTCCCTTCCAAAATGCTGGTAGTCCTTCAGTCTTATACATTTTAGTCATACAATCACGAATCCCTATAATAATAATATAATTAATGTATAATACGATACAAAAAAAAATCTTAACACTTTACTGCTTGTGAATTAAATATATTTATTTACTACAGTAGATAAAGTGTCAATGCTACGCAAAGTACCTGTATAATATAACGGATCTAAATTTGTTGTCTTCACTTGGAGCTGAAAACGTGTTTTAACAAGATCCATTGGATGCATTATGCAAACTTCAATGAAACCTGCTGATCCTCCAGAACCAATCTGAATGACAGCCTCTTTTAAAAGATTCTCCGTAGTATCGTGCGTCATTTTTGCAAGTTCGGTAAATGAATTATCTGACTGATATAAAGAATTGGAAGAATAAATCAAAGTATATAATTTTTTGCGTCAGTGTAGTATATACTTTATATCGTCATTTGCTTGCTACAGGTTGCATCTGAAAAAAATTCAAATTTCTATTATCATTAAATTGTTGAATCGTGAAATTATAAATAGTATATAATATATATTGTATAATATAATATATAATATATATCTTAAAAAGTAATAGTTCTAAAATAACATGTGAACATTTTCTTGTTTTTCCAATTGTTTGACATTACATTGCTCATTCTTACCAACTCGGTTTAACGGATTAAGTAGTGATATGTACTATCTTCTCCAATAAGACATTAGAAAGAAATTTATTGTACCAATATCTATATGTAATGTTTGATTAAAACTTCTTCCCTTTCACACCCAACACCTTATCTTGATAAAAGTTCTTGTCAGTATGGTCCATACTGCGTATAAGAAATCTGGAGAACCATCACGACCTAAAAATATGTTTGTTGAGTTGGGATCTATTTTTAGATCTCAGAAAAGAATTCTAACCTTCAATGCAATGATTAACACTTATTCGCATGGCTTGTACACATTTTTATTTGCAAATATTCACAACTAATCTGCACAGTATATAATATTAAAATGCTTCGCTATTAATATAATTAATATTACATACAAAATATACATATAAAAATATAATTACTATACATATAAAATTACATTTGTCTTGTAGCTTAGATTAGTGTTTAGATCAATACTAATTAAATTTCTATTATTATATAAATAAAAATGAAATAAAAATTGAATATCAGCCTATGCACAGCCGTTAAATAATTTTTAAATAATATGTAAAATTTATATAAAAATTTTTATAATAAATTTTGCATATCATATATGTATAAAGATTTTTATAATAAATTTTGCATATCATTTTGACATATGTAGATTTTTTTTACCTCAATAGATATAATGTTATAACTCGATAAGATAATATTTTATCTATTTCATAAATATTTCGATAAGATTACACTTTATCTATGTACATGCAAATGTAAAAAAATAGACTTTTCTAGAACAGGAAAACGAATACATGATCCTGCCAGCAAATTTAGCCAACGAAAAAAAAAAAACATGTCGCAAATCTAACTATTATTATAAGCAATCATTTTCGAATACGCTCCTGCATTCTATTTGACGCACGAACCCGATGACAATGCAAAGTTCTCTTGTACACGCGAATCTTTGGCTCGATTGACCTTCATTTGAAAGCAAGTATCACAACGAAAAAAGAAAAAAACAAAGGTCTCCTGTACGCGCGAATCTACTTGCAACAGTCGTCAACGTTTCATATGCCCATGAACGGTTTATAGATCAATAAGTACATCAATAAGCTACCGTGCACTGATTCCGCAACGAATCGGCAACTCATTGCGACGAGATTGTGTCGTGCGTCCGTTATCTGACTGCATTGCATAATAGAGCGATTAGACAACTTTTCTTGACTTTGCAATAAACGAGTTGAAATCATACGCACGCAAAGGATGATAAGAAAGAAGAAAACAGGGATCGTCGAGCCGAATTTTTCGACAGATCATTCTTTTTTTTCTTTTTCTCTTCGCATAAAAGAACGCCGCCTTTCATCCTCGTTGATTTTCGCGATCACATGATGCATCTTTTTATCTTCCCAACACGCGCAGCGATCAGTCAGCGCTGTCTCTCTCTCTCTCTCTCTCTCTCTCTTTCTGCATTTACTATTTTAACATCCACTGTTTTGACGCTCGCCGCTAAATCACGTCTATTTCGATCGCCGTTCGATCTTCGGTGATCTTTAGATAGTTCGTACATTTGTCGCCGTCTGTCAAAGTGACGGGACAATCTCGTGACGATTGTGGATTATCGACCGTTTCGCTCGCTCCTTCTCTAATCACCTTTCGTATCCGCGGAAATCGCGGATCGCTGGAACGTGTCCCGCGAGTTCGGGACATTATCGAGTCGTTCGCCGTTCGCGCCATATCGCAGTGACGCGCCGGTACACGCGCCAACAATCGTCTACTCCCCGGCGACGAAGCGTCGTATTCATGAACTCGCGAGACTCGTGCTCGCCGACGAGCCGCGCCGCGCAATTCGTTTCCGGCAGTCCGGCCGTTATGCTGTGAGCCTCGCGTGATCGTTCCCAGCTCGTCGTCGCGTCAATCGTCTGTTATTTATCTCGTCGTTGTCCACCGTCGTGTCGTCCGTCGAACATGAGCGTGAGGCGTCGAAAGGTGCGTAAAATCGTCGATGATCCGCCGTTCAATCTCGACATTCGTTCGCCGGGACGTACATCATCTTCCGTGAATCACGATGCGCGCGCGCGCAACGAGCGAGCGAGCGAGCGATCGAACCACGTCGCACGCACGCGAGATCGGTTCGAATTTCGAACCTCTCGCGTCCCGTGGCTCGCGCCTCGTCACGTGATCGCCGCCTCTCGTTGACACGCGACGAGCGCGCAATTGCGCCCGAGAGCGCGATGCACGGGGCGGCGCTTCCCGTCGTCGTTACGCGCCCCACGAACCCCGAGATTTCGCGGTTTTTATTTTTTTACATGACAAGCGCCCGTCACCCAGCGGATCATACTAGGGTCACCCTAGATGCGATACACGCTCGTGAGTGTAGAGACGATGTAGGGAGAGAGCGTTCCCCCGCGTGAGATACTCCGCCTCGCGCCCCGTCGAGGTTAACCGTCGAGATATTCGTTTCCCCCCTGCGTCAGAGTGACCTCGAGCTAATTAACTCGAACGGCGATTGATCCCAAGATGACCTTAATGACAAACTCCTATTGACTTGATTGACGATTAGCGCTGTCAGGCGCTGAAACCAGTGTGGTGCTTTACTAACGGAGATGGAACGGTTGAATCTTTGTTGTTTGTGTTTGACACATGAAAAAAAAGATTAAAGCTGCATTCGGGAAGAAATTTAGCGCTGAAAATCTATTATACACGTTACACTAAAGATTCTCAGCGTTGACAGCGTCTCTCCTTCTAAAGGCGAATATATAGTTCAATGTGGAAAATGTCGATATTTTTTTATTTTGTGTTAGAAATTGCGAACACAATCGTGCCGGTTGAATTGATCGCTAAGTTAAGTGGAGTTTGATCAAAGTCATCCTTGTTAGGGGTAACAAATCGTATAATTAAAAATTTCACTGCAAGCAATTCGGATTGAATCGAATAGGATTTGATCAAAGTCACCCTTGGCGAGAAAGATATCTCAAGAATTGGTTTGAGACGGAAGGAAATATTCCATTACATTTGAAATTGTCCTGAATTTGTCGCGACAGGATTTGCACATGGTTTTTTTAAATTATTGTAGCATCCTGAAAGCAATATGTATGTTTCATTATTTTTTAAATATTTCTCGAACGATGTTGCATGTGTTATATACAAACATTTAATATATTGTGAATCTAGGAGTACACTTTCTTACACTAATGTGTTTTTTTGTGTTTTTGTTAGCTGAGAACTGAAAATGAAGAGGAGCACGATAATGAATTGGCATCCTACCAGAAGAAAACCACCGGTCAGCTGGGAAAGAAGTATTTCACCATGCTAATAGTTCTTGGTACATTGTTCCTAGGTTACATAGCCATAGCGAATGACTTAAAACCCATAAGGATAGGCAGCAAGGCTATCGACACCCTAGCGCTCTCATTTAATTTACAAAAACCGTTCTACGTGATCGTCATCGACGCTGGATCTACTGGTAGTCGTGTTTTAGCGTTCAGCTTTCACGAGTCCATTCTCAATGGCAATTTAGTACTCGATAATGAACTGTTCAAAGAAATAAAACCTGGCTTGAGCTCGTTTGCCGACAAACCGGAGGACGCCGCGAGGTCTCTGACTACACTTCTGAACGAGGCGAAGGCGGTGATTCCGCAGTCAGAATGGCCTCGCACGTTGTTGACGATGAAGGCCACGGCAGGACTGAGATTGTTGCCAGAGCATAAAGCCAACGGCATACTGGAGGAGTGCAGAAAGTTGTTCCAAACGTCCGGATTCCAAACTACAAGAAATTCTATCTCCATAATGGAAGGCACGGACGAGGGAATCTTCTCCTGGTTCACTGTCAATTTCTTATTGGATCGTTTTAATTCGCTCGGCTCTCAGACCACCGTAGCCGCGTTGGATCTCGGTGGTGGTTCAACGCAGGTCACGTTTCAACCGGATAGCGTCCAGGCCAAGAAATTGGAAAAACACGTTTACTCCATCAATGTATTCAATCATAACATGAGTCTGTACACGCACAGTTACTTAGGGATGGGTCTAATGGCTGCCAGAAAGGCGATTTTGACCTATGATATGAATCTTGAAGATGCAAATCTTAAAGATCCCATAGAGATACATTCCGAGTGCATCAATCCGATTGTATCTAAAGAATGGTCTTACCACGGACGCGATTACATTGTGAAAGGTCCAACAAATGGCACGTACAAACTAGTGAAAACGCAAAATTTTGCCGGCGGAGATGAGAACAAACCGATCGTACGTTTTGCGGAATGCTTAAAGATTATTGAGAAATATGTTGGTACTCTAACAGAAAAACCAATAGGTTTGAAGGATCACGAAGTATACGCATTTTCGTATTACTTTGAACGTGCGACAGAGGTAAGGGTTAAAAAAGTTATGAACGTTAAATAAATATCGATATATTAGTATGCATATATAAATATTTAAATTAATTTTTTTATTAGATTTATAATTATATATATATATATAAAAGAAATATAATATAAATTCAATAAAAATAAAAAATTAGACATTTAATAAAAATTAAAAAAATAAAAAATTAGACATTTTTAAATTATATGAATATAGACGTATTTAACATTAAAAAACTATATTAACATAAATTACAAATTGTAAACTATGACTCCTGCAATAACACAAATATGAAAAATGAAAAATGCAATATTTGTATTATTGATTTTTCAGGTAGCATTAATAGATCCATTTTTGGGCGGAATGGTGCAACTTAGTTCTTTTTTGAAGCAAGCCATGGAGACGTGCGACTATCCAAACACGGATCAACCGTTCATGTGCTTAGATTTAACATTTATTTATGTTCTGCTAAGAGACGGATTTGGCTTGGAACCATCGACTAAGCTACATGTAAGTAAAGATCGCCCGTAAGATATTGTGATATTATTTTTATCCCACGAGAGAGTGACTTTAAAAATGGTAAAATATTCTTAATTTTTTTATAGCTTTATAAAAAGATCAATGGCCATGAATTAAGTTGGGCACTGGGAGCTGCATTCAATGTTCTCCAAAATGGACTTTGACGTTTTATTATTATATTATTATTAGATGAGTTTATTCCAGATTTTTACATTCAAAAGATTCAAAAGACAAAGGGGAAGAACAGGTAAAAAATATTATTAACATTTTTTGTATAAAAAACTTTCAATCTGACGAAACATTTGATAATTATCGACATTCGCCGCACAATTGCCTAATCGTACAATCTATCTTAATGTCTTCTACGATTTAAAGGAAAACAGTATTTGACGTATATTTCTAGGTATGAGTGTAATATATTTTTATCCGAAATCATTATTTTAAAACGAAAAATACTATACATATCGTCATATATATGACAGTTCTTTAAAGTATTTGTAATTGTTTTATTTCAACGTGTACTCAATGATTTTACTTATCTCATAAACGATTAAAAATCGGATATTTACAATTGCAATCAAATTGCGTTAAAATTAATTCATTTTAATAATTGTATAAAATTGATCAAAGTGCAATTCAGAAAAAACGGTCAGATTACACGAATATATTCTTGCGGCGACATATCTGTTATAGAAGTCAAGTGGAACACTGTGGAAAATTGTACATCTGACATATCTGCACAAAAACTGCAATTATCATCGCAAACTTAGTACAAATAGATCTATCCCCAACGTTAACGTTTACCTGTTAAATGCCAACTATGTACATAACATTCGATTTTTATATGTATCGCCACATTGCGACGTTTTATGGAATTCTTTCTAAGATATCGATCTTTATATTTATTATAACATGTCCAGCAGCGCGATGTAATGCTGAATTGTATACACAGTGTGTTAGGTAGCAAACTGTTGAGATAGTTCGTATGATTCAACATTCTACATATTAGGTATTCTACCAAAAGTAAGGACACATTTTGTGTGTAACATGTGTATATAGTGCCTTTAAAATGTTGTTTTTAAATAAAGCGAACAAGTGTCGCTACCTAAATTATATCTTTTTTTTATTGCATCCGTTTCGTACTTTACATTGTTCAATTTTAAGGCTCCTGTTCACTCACCATTACTATCTCAGATTGATATCAGAATTAAAATAGAAATATTGTAAGTTTATTTTATATCAATTGCAAATATCGTTTTATTGAAAAATATTTCTATTTGAATATAATTCGTAAGATTATTTTTGTTATGTTTTCTCGTTTTTGATAAGTAAACAGGAATCTTAAATGTACAAATTTAATTCTTTTGTATATTAACATTAAATTTGCAATTTTTATAATCTCTACTCTTTTTTTTTTTTATTACAATACCACTAGTTAGACATTCAATTCTAGACGATTAATCTAAGGTCTGGAAAGTTCGAGAATCTTAATTTATACTAGAACTCACATATTGAGTACCATATTTTAACATATTTTTTAAATTAATTATTTCTCTTGGTGAATTTTAAAGGTGCAAAAATAAAAAATTATGCGCGTCAATTCGAGATTACACGTGTTTTCCTGATTCTTCCTTGACAATTTGAAAAATCTAATTGAATTTCAACTCTGATTTCAAAATCAATTTCTTCCGATAAACGAAAACGTGACAATTCATGTGTATCAAAAATTGCAATTGCAAAATTGCAATCCATTTCGATTTCTTCGAAACGCGGCGGAGATGCGTCATTGCGACGACAATGCGCCATATTATGCGGTCAAATATTTACATGCCTATAAACCCCGACTTTATAAATATCCATATTACTGTTTTGCTTGAATCCCTCTTGCCGCTAGATTATTGTCGACAATTCCGAAGCGGACAAGAGCGTGATTATATTTCCATAAAGGAAAAAAGAGAAGGTTTCGCGGTAACGTATGTTATCGGTGGTGAGCATCGAGCACGCATGAACACGCATTATTATTGAGCACTAACAAATCATTGAAAATATATCTCGTTGAACTGACGCTCACCTATGTCCGTTGCACTAGAATAGAGACGATGCTTTATTCAAAAACGCACAGAATCCGATCTTCTTTTGAGAGGATAAAGAGAGAGTCCTCGAAAGCTCGTTCCAGAAGCCACGAAGACATCTGAGACAAACGGTTTCTTTTTCGTTTTCTGCTAACTATAAAACATCTTTGACAGTGATCTTTAATAGTGATATCTTAACAGTGAACACAGTTTTCAATTCGCT
Organism: Cephalotes varians; assembly: GCA_037157785.1. Lineage (NCBI taxonomy): Eukaryota > Metazoa > Arthropoda > Insecta > Hymenoptera > Formicidae > Cephalotes > Cephalotes varians. The sequence continues at coordinate 699,490 of JANQDE010000075.1, forward strand.
TTTTTGTGCTCCTTATGTTTATTTCTTACCAAATCAACTTCATCGGTTCTTCACCTTTTTTTTTCGTAGAAAACTAAAAAGAGAAAAAGTTAATTAAACTAAAATTGAAATTAATCTACATTGACAGAAATAGACATTAGGGCGACCAAACTCCGGTAACTCAATCGGCGAATTCATCCATTTAAATAAAAAATTCTAGCTATGTTATAGCTATATAATAGAATTTTAGGAAGGATAAGTAAACAAAGTTCACTGGTTGAATTACTTCTCTATTATCTCTCCCCCCCTCTCTCTCTCTCTCTCTCTCTCTCTCTCAATAACTTCTTGTAATTATCCAGTGAGCCAAGTCTGAAAACATTAAATTTTGTCAAAAAGACATCAAATGACAATTTGATGAAAAATTTTGTATTCAATGACATCAGAAAATTGGTAACAGATAACAAAATCTGCTGATGTAACACATGAGAATAAATTGTGAACAAAAAACCGTACAAAACTTAATAATAATTTGCAAAAGTCTTTACTGCCAATTTGCTACCTGGTTACGTTCATGTGCAAGTTCGCTAGCAAAATATGAGCTTATTGCTGACACCGGATTTGTCTCTGAGCGAGTTCGATGCCAACTTGGCGACAAATTGCTTACTAGGTTAATTATCGTTCTGATTAATCTTGAACTTGAGCTTGAAGGTTATATAGTTAGCATGAAACGCGATTTGTCTGATTCCAATTTTTCGCGCGCGACGTGCACGCTGCATTCCGATATTCACTGCCAGTACTAAAAATCTACAGTGCACGTCACGTATACTATAGATTTGCAGTACTGGCAATGAATATCGGAACGCAGCCCGTGACGGACGTACTTAAAGATGCCGTTCCGTTTCACGCATTTATGCGCGTATCTACCTGTAATATATGTCACGTATGCTATAGACAAATGCGCGCATATGCGTGAAACGGAACGCATCTTTACGTACGCCCGGCGCTAAATATACGAATATAGGTCTCGGCACTGTCGGCCTCGAGTTCCTCCCCTCCCCCGTTCACCTATATATACGTAATACAATTATGCATACGTGCGGAGAACTCGATTCATCATCAGGGTCAACGCCGATCTGAAACAAGACTTGTCCCGCGATCCTACGGCGAAAACGAGCGGGAATCGCGGGAAGATCGAGGCATCAGGCCGTGTCCGAGGGTCATTCTACGTCGGATGTCGGCCCTCCCGTCGCGCGGTATGTACACGTCGAAAAGTGCCCGCCGAAATGCCAGATTCCAATTTTTGATCATCCCGACGGCGGACGCTTGAATTATGATAGGAGCGTGAAAGCGTGCGCGTGAAAAAAAAAACGCAGAATTCGCGCCGATAAATGAGCGTATCCCCGAGGCTGCTGACAAGCATCGCTTCTCTGCTGAACGTAGCATGTAACGCGCGAGTGGCATTCCTGCAGTCGCGAAAGGTAAGCGCATTTCCTGCACAGACGCAACCCTCGCGCGACCCCCTTTACCTCCCCCTCTCCCCCTCTCGAGGTGAGCCTCGACGGTTGATCTTAGTCTGCCGCTATTATTTAGGTGTTGTAGGTTAGAACACCGATTCTTCCCCAAGAAAGAATCCCCCTGAGTCTTTGTCGATCGAGTCAAGCCGATCGTTCTCGAAAATACATGACGCGAAAATTTCGAAAACGTGTTTACAAAGCTCAGTTGTATCAATAATAATTTTGTTGATCTTATACGTCTTATTTTTTCATCATATTTGATCACGCGTAGCCTTGTGCGTTTGTAATATTGCTCATCGTATGATCCCCCCCTTCCCCAGATCTTCTGTACACTGGAACCAACCTGGCAACGATCGTTCCTGGAAAATCTGTGTAAGAGCTCTATCTGGAAAGCTTTGGTCTCCAATTACCTGGAGCTCGCTATTTCTATGGATAATTCTTCATCTCAGAAATGTACAAGAGTCGAGATGGAATCTTACCTTGACACAGCTTGCTACAGCCAAAACAATGCCACCACAATGTGCGATATACCATTTCGCGCAACGGCAAATACATTGATCTATCGTCAAACCAGTACAGATGCAACACATAGTGTTAGAGCCAATGTATGTGCAGTGGACACCAAATATGGAAATCATATGAATAAACAAAGATACAAAAATATAAGGAAGTGGAAGCGAATCCAGAAAAATAAAGGTCATTATCATTCTTGTTCACACTAGATTTTCAAATAAATATTTATAAATTTGTATAACATTATTTATTTAGTGCAGTAGAACTGGAAAATATATCTAATAGAAATTGGCGAATGTATGTAAAATTCAGATAGAAGTATTAGGCAAGATTCAGCCCTGGTAGAACGCTTCTCTATTTATTTGTGTTATTCACATATCGATCTGGATTTATTTATTTATTTATTGTTATTTACTTAATTTTCCTCCCTGTTTAAAGAACATGATTTTTTAAACATTTTTAGGCAGATCACCCAATAATACAGAAGATTCTTTCATATTGAAACTCTTGTCCTTTAATATCCTGGCACAAAATCTGTTGGAAGATCACTTATATCTATACATGAATCACAACAAGAAAGCTCTGAGTTGGGAAACACGAAAACCTCTTATAATACAAGAGATATTTGAAGCAGAGGCAAATGTACATACTTATTCTTTGGCATTTAATGCTGTCAAACCCGAAACGAGAAGATAAAAAAATCGTAAGCTATTATATTGTCGAATATTCCAGGTAATATGCCTTCAGGAAGTGCAGGAAGACCATCTGCTAGATTTCGTGGCTCCGTTCAAGCAACATGGATACGAATATCTATATAAAAAGAGAACCAACGATAAGAAAGATGGTTTACTTTTGTTATACCGTTTCAATGAATTCGTTTTGTTAGATTACGCGAAGGTGGAATTATATCAATCTGGCGTCGAGCTTCTAAATAGAGACAACGTTGGAATAATTGCTAAATTGGCTCTCAGAGACAATCCGGAAACGCAAATTGTGGTAGCTACCACTCACTTATTATTTAATCCGAAACGCAACGACGTACGATTGGCGCAGATACAGCTGTTATTAGCAGAAATAGAGCGAATCGCATTCATCGAGAATACAACGTAAGGGCATGCTTTAGTAAAATTATTCGCTTGTCTGATGAGAGACCTTTATGCAAGAAAGAACATTAAATATTTAACAAGTTCAATAACTTTGCAGGACTGGCCCAAAGTACTTACCGATCATACTGGCTGGTGATTTCAATTTGGAGCCGTTTACGGGCGTTTACAAGTTCCTAACAGAAGGTTCGTTCGAGTATTATGGCAAGGGACGGAGTTTAGAGCCATCTCAATATCGTTCCCTGTCCAATGCCCTGATACCACCGCGATTATGCGTCACCGATAACTGTCAGCACTTTAATATCTTGACACAAAGACTACGAAGAGAAGGCACTGGTAAAGTTATGGTATGTTCTTGAATATACATATACAAGAGTATATATGAAATTTTTTTGCCAATTTATTATTTATTCACCAATATTTTTCCAAAATATTTTGATGTAACATGTATTTGAATGAATGCCACTAATATTCATGCCTGTATCTAGAGCTTTTCAATTGCATATAAAAAAGAAAAGAAGAAAGATTTTGAAGAGAGTATGCTTTTAATTCTAGATTCCATAATCCATTTCTTTTTTTCCATCTTTTTTTCGTTCTTAACAATATTTTAAGAATTTTTTTCTATCCATTTGTCTCTAACCAGCTGGAAAACAGCGAATCACATCTTCAGAGGCGAAATGAGAACGTGCCAACGCCTTGTAATATAAATGTGCAACAACAGAATACCAACAGTGACAGCCGTGCGCAAGTCATCGAGATTGTACAGGGTCATTCCGCGAGATTTTCGTCCGGCACCCTAACGCATCCCTTTAATCTGCACAGCGTTTATACGCACAAAGGCGCTCATTGTGAAAAAGAGGCAACGACGCATCAGGACGAGTGGGTCACAGTGGATTATATATTCTATAGCAACATCCAACCTTTAAAGAAATACGTTCTACCTACAGTAAGCCAATGTGCCGCGTTACCCGCAATACCAAATTTTGTAGTGGGTAGCGATCATTTGTGTCTAGGTGCCACCTTTCAGTTACCGAAAAAGAAATCTTTACTTTAAAATTAGATAATATTGCTTCTTCTATATATCGTCTTTTCGATATATTAAAATATATAAGAGAGAAAGAGAGATAAATATCAATGATACATCATCTATTTATGTTGATAAAATCAAAAGATATCATTATACTTTTAATTTTCATTTGTTCTTTTAATTTTCCGAAGTAAACAAAATTGCAAGATTTTATTTTAATTTGTGAACATTGTAAATTTTTGTTACAATATATCTCTCGTGTAACACAGAAAATTATAGAGAAGCGTAATTTCCTTTTTTTTTTTGTCGATAATAAACAATGATTTCAAATTTTGTTTTCTTGACTCTTGATTTTAAAAAAAACTCAAGTATTTCAATCATTAAGATCTGTTTAAAATATTTTTGAAAAAAAACATCGAAATATGTTTGTTTTTGTGCTGAAAATGTCGACTTAAAAATTTGTGTCAACTATATTTTATGTTAGAAGAAAAACTGTATATCACATATATAGGACTGTGATATAGCCATTATTGTACAAGAGCTATTGACGCATAAAAAGATAGATAAAATACCCGGGAAAAAATTATATATATATGGACATATTTTATATTTTATAATTATATATAATTGTATATAAAATATGTCAATAATTATATATAATTATATATAATTATATATAATAGTATATAATTTTATATGATAATTATACATGAAACATTTTTTTCTGGGTAAACAACTGCGAAACTTTATATAATAGTAAAATGTAAAATATACTGTACAAATTTTATATATGATAATATACAATAGAAAATATTCATATATTAAAATGTTATTCTTACAGATTTATCTACTAACATATTATTCCTTCATAAAATTTTGATTGGACTTATCTGCACGGCACCTTTGTGCAAATTTGGCTCTTTGTATGCCATCACGCAGGTCTTGCCAACGAGATTACTTTTCTCACGGACGGAACAATTTGCATGACAAAACTTTGCAAACTTCTTGAATCTCACTTGCAATTCTGCGTCGCCACCATTGGGGCCAACTAAGAATTCGCATTTTAAGAGATTCGCTCTTCCCTCTATACAACATTCCAAGTATCTATAATCTGTCGTGTATAACTCGCTGATGTTTTGAATTTTTATGTTTAGAGCTTTTCTCAGAATGCCAGTTACAAAAACATCGTCTATCCAAAAGAATTTGCCGGAAGACTCGGCGTAATCGATCAGTCGACTTGCTACCTGCGGATGCGTGATGTACAGCCAGCCAGAGATAAAGTCGGGATAAATATTGCCCGCATATTCCGCTTTGCTCACGTACCATTTATTGGCTGGCTCTCGAACGGGAATCATATTCTTCAAGATGTAACCGGTCAAAGAGTTCTCTTCTATCATACCCGAACGTAACTTCTCTAGTATGCCATATATATTTACAACAATATCATCGTCCATCTTCATAATATATTTAACGTCTTTGCAATTATTTGCTGCCCACTGAAGGCCCATCAGATGCTTGCGAGTTAAATTTCTATAAGTGTCCAAAAAGTCTCCCTGAAGTATATCATTGAAACGTCGCGATTCGTCTAATAATGCATTCTGCAGCACATGTGTCTTCCTTTCGGCATCGTCATTTAATGTACCGAGTAAGAATACTCTTCTGATTCCTAAAGTCTGCAACTCTTCATCTGTGTAAGCTCGTCGTAAAGCGCTTCTCGCTGAAGGCTCACCCGCATAAGATGTGACGATCCATATCAGAAAAGTGGCGTTGCACGGCGGTTCGATTATGATCTTAGAAACTCCTGATGATTTGCCAATCCCTTCGTATGTTGTTTGAAGCTGTATTAGATTTATTTTTGGAGTCTGTGACCATAAACTCTTCTCTATGAATGTAATAAATAACAAAGCACACCCTATGCAAGTAAGCAATAATAAAAATATTCCATACTTTGAGAGCATGTTTGCTTTGTATTTACAACTAATCAATAAAAATTATAATGGAGCATCATAATTTTTTGAATCGCAGCATCCTTATGCTAGACATCTCATTTTCCAAATTGCTCATTCTTGAAATTGTCATGATAACGGCAAGTGGTTTGCTCTTCATTGTCGTTCCTATAGAAAAAATGTTAATATAATTCAAATCGATTTAAATTATATTAAGTTGATCAACATACCAAAAGTAGATAATTTCTTCTTGATTTAAGAGAAAAATATTTTCTTTCTTGAGCCACTTTTCATTTTCTTTATTTCCTTTTTTTCTAGATATTGTTTTATTTTTAAATTTATTATTTATTATTTTGTACAATAGATTTTCTTGACAAATGTTTAGAACAACCCCGCTCATCTAAAATTTAGATAAAAATATGCTCAATCAATACGTTTTTGCGTAAAAATAATGATTTGAAAAGAAAAAAGCTCTGCCCCGAGAATCGAGTTATTAATCGTTAAAATTGACAATTGTTCAGGTTATAAGAAACCTGTCATACCGATGAGATGTAGTGACATGAGTATGCGTTGCGATACATGCGCATACTTTGTGGCCATATATGTATGCGTAGAATATGGAAGCATGGTCAAAGTCTGCGCGAAATATAAAATATAAGCTGCATTCCACTTGGAATCTCGCGTCACGTAGAAAGTTGTAAACCCAAAATCTGTCTAAAATGCAGAATATTCAAATACAATATTGATCAGTATACGATAAAAATAAAATTTAAATATTTAGTTTAAAATTTGTTATCATATAATATGAAATTATTGCTACAAAATATAAATAAAAATATGTAATAAAAAATAAAATAATGATAAACTATTATATTGATTAATAAGTTACAATAATAGAAGATTAAATAATCGTGAATAAGAAATAGAAGAATATTATTCACGAGAAATTAAAAAATAATTATTATCGCATCGGTGAAAATAATGCGTGCATTGAACCTTTGCTCAATTTAAAGTTTAGTAAAGTTTAATAAAATTTACTGAAAACTTGTAACAGCTTTAAGTGTTGCCGGCACATTTTAAATTTTAAGATTTATAATAATTGATTTACACAGATTTAATTAAGATTTATTTTAAAACTATTGTTACAACTTATTTGTAAAATTTACATTTTTTTCATAATTTATATTATAAATTATAATTTAAGTACAATAGTTAATATAATATTGACAGAATCCTGCAAAATACCCATTAAAATCAGTCACTCAATTTTGTAAAGTTGTTGCACATGAAATCTCTTTACGGTTTTTCAAATACCTGTGAGTTTTGGACTTAAAGAGATCCTAAAGTCGATCCTTTTTTACTGACATGATAAACATTAATTTTTCAACACACTATTTTTTTAATTGCTTTATAAAAATCCTTTTCCACAATTAAAGTATAGACATTAATGTATCTCAAGCCGGTCGACTTCATATCAAAAATAAATTTTAAAAATTTAGATATCTTTTACCTATTCTTAGTCTAATATAGCATCTAGAGCCGTTATATGCGAATATTTGCTTCATACAAAAATTTGGTAGTCTCGATAAAATGAAAATGGTGTGAGGTGCAAATTACATTCAGGTACACATAGAGTTTGTACAATTAGGCTTAGAAATCTAACATAAAAGATTAGTGTCATGAAAATTTGTAAGTATACATGCGTATGATCGCATACGATATTGGCATAGTAGAGCAGAAAAGAGCAGTATTGCGTGTGGTAGTAGGTGTCAGATCTTGTGAGATGGCTCTGCAATATGTTAGATAAGGACGAAGATGTACGCGTTTGAGTGAGATAGAACAATAATATAAGAAATTAAATTAACGATATCACTATTATCGACATTTTTAGTTTGGAATTCAAAAGTCTGTATTATCAACATTGTCGGAGTTCGGCCATTAGTTTAGGATCCCCTTAAAGATCTTGACGAAATGGCCGACATAATATTTTCATGGGACCTCTTACATAGTTCTTTGTTAGAGATATTTTAATTTGCCCAGTGTGAATACTTTTTTCATAGTTTTTATAGCTATTGCTTCAACTTTTTTGTATGTCTTTGTATCTCTTGTCATTTTTATCAATTCTGCTTGTAACTGCATTATTTTTATATTTAAATATTGATTTCTTTGTTTAAGATTTATAGTTTTTTCCAATAACTTTTGTTTCTCTTTTTCTGATTTTTTCAGTTGTTGTAATAATGTTTCTATTGAAACATTTAAATTATTATCAATCTGAGGGATTCTGTAAACACATAATCAATCTCAGGAATTCTGTAACACATAATTATACCAAACAAATAAAATATAAACAAATAAAAAAGCTAACTAAAAAAATATTTAGCTACATACATCTTTTGATTTATCACTTCATTTTGCTTTTCAACTTTTTGTACTTTTGTCACATTTATAGGTTTTTCCACATTTACAAATTGTTCCATATTTACAGGCTGTTTCATATTTACAGATTGTTCTACATTTACATTCATATTTGCAATATCTGTTTCTAAATTTTTGCCATCATAAGAAAGCTGTTTTTCTTGTGCATATTGTACAAGTTGTTCATATGTTGGTAAACAAGACTTTGTTCTGAAAGAATATAAAGTTATTAATTTTTATTCGCATATATGCACGCGCACGCACGCACGTAAGATAGTAAATTATTTAAAAATCTAGAAAATACCTACACTACTTTAATCCTTTTAGTATCTTCTTCATTCTTCTGTTTTTGCGACATTGTTTCTTTTCTTTTTTTTTCTAAAATTAACATTTTAGTTGGAATAGATTCCTTTTTTAATCGTAAAATTTCTTTGACTGGTGCATTCTTTGATCGCGGTCGCGTCTTTTTCAATACGAAACAATCTTTGTCGAAATGAAGACTACATATTCTTGCTATAAGTATTTCAATATGTATATAATTAATATTAATATAATCAAAATTATAGAAAAATTATTATTGACTTCAAAATTACAATAATATCTATCATTGATTTCAAAATTATAACATTATAATATTAATATATAATATTACTGTTACTCAACGTAAAATAATAGAATAAATTAAAAATTATTTTAACTTACCCGCATCAATTTTCATGTCCGTTTCTTTTTTTCGGCAAGCATTAAGCCACTGCTCACGAAGAGCAACATTTTTTGGAAAAGTAAAATATTTTAATCCTTTAGTACCTTTAGTATTATTATGTGTACGACTGGTACAATTTTTTATACAGCACGTGGGCATCGTTTTTCTATAAATAAAGTAGAATATATAATACAAATAAAGTTGATATATTTGATATAACTTGAATTGTTATATTGTTTTACAGTGGACAGAGACATTGTTTTTATTTACCTATTCTCTTTAATGTCACACCATGAACGAGTATGATTCTGAATATGATTCTAGCAGATCATTTCTTGATTTAAATATACACTTATAATATGCACTTATATATACGTATAAATAATCACTTTGCGACTTCTACGCTCACAACAGTAGCAGAATCCAAAAGCTAACCTAATCGCGTATCATAGAGGTAACATATATGATCATGATGTTTATCGGTTCCAGCAAGTTAATAGTTATGATCTTCAGGCTTAATATCACTACCCTTCTCGTCTTTATTGGCAATTAATATATACTACATCCAATATATTCTTACATCAATGATATGTATTCGGATATTTCGGCCATTTAGGATATTTGGGTATTTTATACAGTCGTTTACAACAACAGCAAGATCTTTTATGTAAATTGAATATCACTGTATTAAATAAATAACTCATGAAATTATCTGTAGCTTGTGAAAATGATAAAAATGATAAAATTGAGCTATTGTAAGAAATATGTCAACTTTTTATTAGTTTACTAAGTATTTGTTTTTGTTTGCAGACACAATGATGAAATTATGCTGTATAAAAATTGTAAGTCATACATATTGCACAGATAGAAAAGGAATAATATTTTTTAGATTCCCAATAATTTCTTAATAGTTTCTTATAATAATTTTTTGATATAATTTTCTAGTAAAATAAAACAAGATATTCTACAGAATTATAGACTATATCAATATAAATCTTCTTGTATTAATTTTGAAAGAAGTTTTTAAATATGAAATTGAAAAATAGTCAATAACTTGCACTATAATGTTGTTTGTAACATGATCCTATTATAGAAATAATGGGGTCTATACATAATAAAATAAGTATAAAATTTTAGAATACACACATATTTACCTATGTACTATCAAAAACATAATTGGCATCTATTAATTGAAGTAGATAGTCACTTATTATCATTATTTTTTACTTGTATCATAAATTTTTATTAGCTTCCACGTTTTTTTATGTTGATACTTTTCCACATTTTAATTTATTTGCACTTCTACAATATATTTCCACCAATAAAAATGTGTTTGAATTCCGCGCTAATTTTGGAGTAAATTTCTATTTGATTTTTTATTCAGCCGCCGTATACACAATATTACATGGTATTTTGATATCATAGCCAATATGATAAAATCGCGATCCAATTCATGCTCAAAGTGCTTAAGCATCATTTAATTCTTATTATTTATCAAATATTAAACAAAGGCAAACGATGCTTATAAGCGGGAGTGTCCCGTTTGCGATTGACCACAGCCATTCACAGGAGCCGGTGCTTTAAAGCCCGTATCAAACTAGAGATTGAGATTGAGATTGGATTGGAATTTAACCAATCAGAAGAAAGAAAACCAATCTCAAGTTTAGTGATCTTTGCCTTCATTTGTCAAAATCCAATCTAATCTCAATCCCAATCTCTAATCTGATACGGGCTTAAAGCCTGTATCAGACTAGAGATTGGGATTGAGATTAGATTGGATTTTGACCAATCAAAGCAAAGTTCACCAAACTTGAGATTGGTTTTCTTTCTTCTAATTGGTTAAATTCCAATACAATCTCAATCTCAATCTCTAGTCTGATACGGGCTTAAGCCTGTATCAGACTACGGATTGAGATTGATAGCGAATTCGATTGGACGCACTCAGTGCGCACTGGTGCATGTTAAAGACGTTGTACACAAAGTTGATGTAAAGATATGTGTTTAATACATAGAGATATAAGAATAGAGTACAGAAGGGGGCGGAATCTGCGATATCGTGCTAGAAAGAGAAAAATAGCAATAAGGGCCCCACTTGTCTCTCTCGCACGTTAGCGCTGATTCGCTGTGGCTCACGCATATCATTTCGACAGCCAATCAACGCTAACGTGCGAGAGAGACAACCGGAGCCTCTAATGCAACTTCTCTATCGCACACGATATCGCTCCTGCTTACTGCCTACCGTATATTTTCTGCACTCTATTCTTATATCTCTATGGCTTAATATAAATATAGAAATAGGTTAAACCTTTGACTATATAAATATATAGTTATATTATATAGTCAAAGGGTTAAACGATGAAATCCTCAATACACTTTATTGTGCTATTGATAAAATATGTAGTAGGCATTTTATTATTCGAGATATTTCACTTTTACATTCAGATTAGATCAGTGCTACAACTTGTTACAACTGCTTTAATGTGCACCAGTGCGCACTAGACGTCCAACCGAATTCGCTATGAGATTGGATTAAATTTTGATCAATCAAAGCAAAGTTCACTAAACTTGAGATTGGTTTTCTTTCTTTTGATTGGTTAAATTTCAATCCAATCCCAATCTCAATCTTTAGTCTGAAGGCCTTCTACAATAAGCTATAAAGCCAGCGGTACACGATGCTTGTTTTCCTGCTGGATTGCTTGCGTTTTAGTAAATTACTAAAATTGCACCAAACAGAAGGCAGAATTTCTAGTAATTTACTAAAACGTAGCAATCCAGCGGGAAAACAAGCATCGTGTGCCGCTGGCTTAAGTCATAAATCAGAAGTCAGAAGCAATAAATTGATCAATCATAATCAAGTATTTTTTTCACATTTGTCTGTGATTGGTCAATTTATTGCTTCTAATTTCTGATTTATGACTTATGGCTTATTGTAGAGTGGCCCTGATACAGGCTTGAATGACTGTGGTCAATCGCAACGTCGGCAAACGGAAATGCTTCCGCTCATTGGATATCACGCTGGTCTACTGGAACTGTTAATCCTCAACAGACAGGATCTTCTGTTCGATTGGCCTAGTGGAGAAACTCCAAGAATCTGATTGCCGTGAGAGACTGCGGTCACAACGTGATGAAACGGAATAGTTCCGATGTAGCCAGCTTCGCTTTGGCGGAGTCTCTGATACGAAGTCGCGTTACTGCATGATTGAGTACGTGCGATGAGACGCCGAGTATCTTACGTGAAAATTTCGTGGTTCGAGACATCAATGGCTCGCGGTTGTTGTTCATATTATTTGTAATAGCTTTAAGATAATAGAACGCAGAGAGTATCGCAAAAATCGGACGAAGGACCGTCTCGCAATTCTCGTGTCGGAATTTCATTGCGATGGCTGAAAATCGGGACGCGATACTGGCTGACTTTCAGGTAATCTGGCTGACGGATTCGCGAAGCTTCTCGCACACGCAACGCAAATGCGTTGTTAGGTTATGAACATTACGTGTAGATGACATTGACAATAATTGGAGTCATTTGAGACGAGAGCTTTTTCGGGAAATCCCATTGACCTTTTTCTCGCAATGATTGGAAAATTAACGGCGCGTTCGGATATGTGACTTGTATCCGTCAAATTACTCCGACAAAATTGCCAAAATTTGCGAGAACTTTCGATTCCTTTGTCATGTCGCTCCGCATGCCTTTGTCTGTTTTGAAACTTAGTTTTCAGACGAATATCGATGACATCCTTGTATAAATACACTATTTTCATTCTTTTTGTTTTACGCCCCATCTTTGTGATTTGCTTTTTAAACGTAAACTATTTTCAGGCTTGCACCGGAATCGACGATTTCGGGGAAGCTATTTTATATTTGGAGGAAACAAACTGGGACTTACTGGTAGATATAAATGTAGTGAAATCATAATTGTTGCAATTAGCTTGAATAATCATCTTGATCTTGTACCTTCTCATTCAGGCCGCGATAAACAAGGCCATGCCCCAGACTACGCAGCAGCTACCYTCTGAAATGACTCCGGATATAGAAATGGTAGAAGAAATTAAAGTGACTCCACGTTCGTCATCATCAAAGCTGCAGACCGTGCAGAACTCAAAAAATACAGGAGCCGTGAAAGCAGATATAGTAGAAAATGCAAAACCTGGGACAAGTAGACCTAAAAGTTGCATGAAAAACAGAACACTTACATTCCACATTAACTATCTTGATAATGTTTATAAAATAAATATTTCCGACTTGTCCACTTTGAGTAAGTAGGGATTGTCGATATTTAGATGATTTTGGCGATTAATGAAAATTTAATGTCAAAACGAAACAAGTTAAGTTACAAAAAAACTTTTTCAGGAGAACTTAAGCAATTTATATGGTGTGAAACAAATATAGCACCCTGTCAACAGCATCTTCGTGGATGGAAAAAAGAACCTGAAACACCAGATACGGTGCTGCAAACGTTAGATCTGCCTAGAGAAAATACATTGTATCTATTAACATTAGCGCAAGATAGCGACTTGGGCAGGTAAGTTGTAAAATTTTGCTGATGCAATTTTGCGATTGTTATAATCACAAATCTAAGTCTTTTCAGCATAAGTCTGTCAGATCGTATGACTCAGACTTACACTTTGAACGTCAAAGATGAGGTACATAATAAAACATACAAGCTGAAGTTTCCTGGCACACGTACTGTGTTAGAAGTGAAGACGGACATCTATTCGTTAATAGATGTACCTGTACGAAATCAACAGTGGAAGGGTTGGCCTAGTTCAATGAAGGATGATAATGTAATATTGGCACAAAGTGGTATATGTTATCCAGAGCATGATTTGTCTGTTGGGAAGCTTCCTGCAAAGGAAGAAAAGAAGGTAATGGAAGGTTATTGGCTAAATCAATTCTTTGTTACTTGATTTGTACATAGAATTATAATATTTGTTTCCATTCCAGAAAGTTGTAGATCTAGTTGACAGCGACAGTTCTATAGACGAACCAGAAGATGCGGAAGAATTCGATGTTCCGGAAGAATTTACTGGCGACGATGATATTTTCATAGATGATGTTAAGCCCACTAAAATAGAGCGTCTTAGTGAGTGCTTTGAGATATAAGAAAACTACTGTTGTTGAAATGATATAATATGTCAATATCGCAATTTAATGATAATTTTTTATAAACAGTGCCAGAAAATGTAGTAGATGAAGTGATGGGTACGTTACATTTCGCGGAGCAATTCGAAAAACGATATGGACCAGCGCATCCGGAATTCTTCACTGGTACGTTCGAAGATGCCCTAAAGGAATCGTGTCTAAAGCCAGCGAAAGAGGTTTGTTTTAAGATTTAAAATTAAAAAGCGTAATAAATATCTAAAACCGAAATATATATATAGAAATATATTTTTTATACTATTGCAGAGAAAATTATTGGCTGTATATTTGCACCACGATAACAGTGTATTAGCAAACGTCTTTTGTACTCAATTGTTAGGCTTCGAAACGGTGCTTCAACTTCTTTCGGCGAATTTTATAGTGTGGGGTTGGGATATCACGTACGAATCTAACAAAGAAAGGTAAAGTTTACGCAAATATGTGATGTCAAAAATTTATCGAGTTCACGCTAGTTAAATGCTCGTTTGATTTTCAGATTTTTGTATTCTGTAACTCAAACTCTTGGTACTGTTGGTTCGTTAGCTGTGTCAAGCATAGATGTTGATACCTTGCCAGTTCTCATGATCATTATGAGATCTAGATCCAACACGGAGATATTTACTATCGTACATGGCAATGTAGGTGTTAACGAGTTATTAACAAATTTGGTACAAGCCGTCGATGTGTTCCAGGTAAGAAATGCAGCTTTTTTATTTACACATATGCTTAAAAAATGTAATCATATGAGTATAAATATATATACTTTGATCTATATAACTATTTTCTGATTGAAATAGGAACAAAGACGAGCAGATATTGGTGTTGAAGAAGAACGACAGGCTAGAGAAAGAGTCAAGCAAGAACAAGACAGAGCGTATCAAGAAAGTTTGGCAGCTGATAGGTAATTAAGAAAGATATATCTAAATTGTTGAAGGAGAAAAGATATATCTACATGTATATATAAATGATTTACATTGAACAAAAAGTGTAATAAAGATATTATTAATATTTGTTTTAAGAGCAAAAGAAGAAGCGAAACAGATGCAAGAAGAGCTTGAAAAGAAAAAGAAAGAGCAAGCTGAAAACGAAAGATTAGCTGAGGAAGCGAGGAAAGAAGCTCATAGACAAGCTGTAGAGTCTAGTTTACCACCTGAACCGCAACAGGGAGAGGGTGATGTAATGAAAGTAAGAGTACGGCTTCCAGCAGGAAAATTCCTAGAACGTAAATTTCAATCTGATACGCCGTTACAAACGCTCTTTAATTTCCTTATTGTGGAAGGTTATCCTACAGAGGAATATAAACTCCTATCTAGTTGGCCTCGAAGGGATGTAAGTAGATGATGTAAGCATTTAAGTTCTTATTATGTAGATATTTATTTATGTGATTTTTTTTTATATCGTATTCTCTCTTTTTAAGATAAAAACTAAATGACTAAAATTTAAATAAATCTAAATAAAATCACTTAAGTTTTTTTTTTAACATTACTATAAAATATTTGCAACATGCTGATATATTAAATATGTTTATTCTTATTCCAGTTAACATCCATGGATTCAAAGCTCACTTTGATGGATCTGAAATTCTGTCCCCAGGAAACAGTAATTTTAGAGGAACGATAAATAATACATTGTAATTAAATTCAAATGTAGAAATTAAGTGTCGCGAATATTCTTCAAGAATGTATTTATTTAACAACTTCGAGATAGCAATTATTGAGTCCTCTTTATCTTGCGACTATACATTTTTACGCTGAATTTCTTGTACGATGAAGTCGTATGTGACGCGCTCCGTCATGAATATAATTTTTATTTTATAAAAAAAGAGAAAGTTCGTTCCATGCATACGTATATTATATATTTTAAATTTTCAGGAATAAATTGTATTTCGAACGAATTCGATTTCGAACAAAAGCTGCCTTTGTTTATTGAACATATCGCTGGGCTATGTAAATAATGGACAATATAATGGAATTCATATAGGGATGTATAATTTAATAAGCATACAAATCTATTTACACACACACACACACACACACACACACACACACACACAAAAGCGAAAGCAAACTTGTTATTCATGAAATTAGTTTATTCTTCTTTTTTGCATTATAGATATAAGGACGCAGCAAACACAATATCTCGTTTTATAAGTTTGATCGCCTCACTAAATTTATTTTCTAGATCAGTATTCCCGATACCTTTTGCAGCTTGACACAATTGTCGAAGCACTTCTTCTAAACGTCGCATACACCTGATAATAGATCCTGAAATATGTTTTATGTATATACGTATCGCAGAAAAATACTTCAGTTATCATTTCAGCAATGAGATATGCTGACATATACATTACCTTCAAATATATCTGTCATTTTGCAAATTTGTAAGAATGTTGCGCCTTTACACCAAGCGTATATAACATCCATTAAATATGGCTTGAATCTATCGACGTATGCATCCTCATCTAATTCTAGATTGGCCTCTGTCGATACCTTTGCTATTCTTCGAGCCAAATCCTGCATCTGTCTGAGCGGACCGCTTAATTCCTCTGTACTTTTAGGCATTTCATTTGATTTTTCATCGCATACAAAACAACTGATCAACGCTACCATTTGTGGCACGCTCAAAGAATTAAAGAGACCATTAAAAATCATTTCGGTCATTAACAGCTCATCAGCACCGTTCAGTTCACAGGCTACACGTCCTTTCAATTCTATAACGTCCGCCGATGTGCAATACGCCATTCTCCTTAAAACTCGCTTCCTACATTTGAGTTCGTCCATTTGAAGTATCGACTTAGCCTGCTTAAACTCTTCCTTGGCTTGCTTAAGTTGCGCAGCCAATTCTTCCTTGTGCAAAAATTGTTCGTATAATACATTTACGTTGGGATCCTATAAACAGTCGTAAATTTTAAAAAACTCGAGTAATCTCAAAATCGAATTAAAAGAAAAAGACGTTTGAAAAATTAAGATATTCCACATAATAAAAAGTTTTCAGCTCAGTTTTTACGTAAGAAGATATCTTAAATACAAATAAGCACAAAAATGTACCGCCACAAAGACAGTTTTTTACCTTATGTAAAGAATGTGCATATAATCTTTTTTCTAACGCTTCAATTTTTTTTACAGTATCTTTAAAAGCCTGATCTTCTATGTGCATATCTGTAATAGGATTAAGTAACGGTGGACCGTCCGGGAATCTTTTTTTCACTTCTCGTATTGTCTTCAGTACACTCTTCCTATTATCAGGCGGTCTAAGATCTTTTGGATAATATAATCTAAGCGAACTGATTTGTGAAATTAAATTATGTAAAACAGGAACTACTTCCATTTCGCCTTCTTCATCTTCGCGACATGGAATTGGATTGCCTTCTTTAGAATCTTTCGATAAATGAAGTAAAACGTCAATGACAATAATAGTCTTATCTTTTACAGGATTTTTCGGATTTTTTTTCTTAAAATTCACTATGATGCCCCAATCGAACGTTTCGTTTTCGTTTTTCACCTACAATAATAATAATATGTAACAAATAAATTCCGCAAAAGTCCCATCGGAGATGATCAGTGCGTATATTAAACTGTAAAAAGATACATACTTTTACTAATCTTCCAGGCTGTAAAAATGGAACCAAGTATTCCGGTTGCGTTAAAAATGATTGAAACTTTCTGCTCAGTCGATTGAGTTGGTCACGTATGTCATGATATGAAGAAATCTCGTCGTATCTCTCCACGTTTATAGTATTGTAGGTGGTACTCAATTCCTTTACCTCTGAAAACGTAATCAAGATTAATAATTCACTGTTTACAATCTTTGAACTGCTAACATTACAATGAGCAATGATAACGACTCACTATTGTACAAAGCTGGAATACCAGCTTGATTCTGGAACTGGAAAAAGCTTCGTTCCAACATGTATTCTGGATTAATCTCTTCCACTCGGAGAAGATTAAGAACCATATTATAAGTCAAGTGAAATGCAGAATTGATTGGATCCGGTTTTCCTTGAACAATAGCTTTACCAACAACAGGACTAACTTGCTCGTCTATCATCAATATGACGATTCCTTTGTCGTCGAGACCTCTCCTGCCAGCGCGACCGGACATCTGGATGTATTCACCCGACGTGATCCAACGAAAGTCCTTACCATCGAATTTACGAGGTGCCGTAAACAAGACTGTCCGTGCCGGCATGTTTAGACCCATCGCGAATGTTTCAGTCGCAAAAAGGGCCTTGATTAAACCTTCGCCAAATAATATCTCAACTGTCTCCTTCAAGATCGGCAAGAGTCCACCGTGATGGATGCCTATTCCACGTCGCAACAGTGGCAACAAATTCGTGACTTGCGGTAACTTTTTGTCTTCGTCGTTGAGAACGTCTACGGCATTGTTAAAAACTTCGTCTACCAGTTTTTTCTCCTCTAATGTATTCAAATCCAGTTTGGCCATTTGCATCGCGTAAACCTCACAGTCCTTTTTCGAAAAGCTAAAGATTATCACGGGCGCGAAATTTCTCTCCATGATCATTTTTACCATCTTGAAAATATTTGTTTGTCCGCTGTTTGAGGCGCGCAGACC
This sequence comes from Cephalotes varians, assembly GCA_037157785.1. Lineage (NCBI taxonomy): Eukaryota > Metazoa > Arthropoda > Insecta > Hymenoptera > Formicidae > Cephalotes > Cephalotes varians. Next base: position 718,398 of record JANQDE010000075.1, read on the forward strand.
ACCTTTGCGTCCTTTTGTGTCACCTTTAGCTGCATCACCCATATTTTGCAGGCATGCCATGGCTCTGTTAAAATTTTCCTCTTTGAATTGACCCGTCTCGTCTACAACCTGTTTTATAATGGATAGATTCAGTACGTATGGATAAGCAGCGCATCTCTTTTTCGAACAAGCACTCTCGACACTTTATTATACAGACCAGATGTATACCATCACCGCCAACTGGAAATATATAATGTTGCAACGGAGTAGGCCTATAATCCGTAGAGATTACATGGCAAGGCTGATTGTGCAAATGCGTCACCCACTCCGCGAATTGTCGTGCATTTGGTATAGTAGCGGAAAGAAATACATAATGCACGTTGTCCGGCAACAGTATAAGTGTTTCCTCCCACACCACACCTCTCTCTTTGTCACGCATGTAATGTATCTCATCGAAAATCACCCAACCAACCTCACGCATTACCTATGCAATAAATATTATATAAATACACGTACACACACGCGCGCGTGCACGCACGCCTCTCTCTATTTTTCTTTTTGTTATTCCATATCAACCTTTAATCTTTTTTTTTTTCTAAATAAATATTGACTTAATCAAATAATTTGCTACTAATTATTGATGGCATATTTGTAGAAGATATACATGTATTTGTTATTATTTAATATCAGCTATCTGAGATAATAACATATTTCCATAATCATAATAAAATAATAGAATGAACAATGAAATAAAATAAAATAAACAATAATAATAAAACAAACCTCTGAACCTCTGTAGAGCATATTTCGCAAAATTTCAGTAGTCATGATTAGTACACTCGCTGTCGGATTAATAGTAACATCGCCTGTTACTAAACCAACATCCTTAAATTCCTCGTGAAATTCTCGATACTTCTGATTACTCAATGCTTTAATCGGAGTAGTATATATTACTCTTTGCTTATCCCTAAGCGAACATGCTACTGCATATCTGTATGAAACACACAAGGCAGAATGAAATTATTAGAAAGTCATGCAAGAGAAGCATTTTCTGAAGATAAAATATAGATATTTACTCAGCCACAACAGTTTTACCAGCCGATGTATGTGCAGAGACAAGAACAGACTGATTGTTCTCAATGCATAAAATTGCCTCCTTTTGAAATGGATCAAGTATAAATTTATATTCTTTGGCTGATTTGCCTTGCTGATGCTCCAAAGGTACGTACTCTTGATCGGGAGGAATAGCAATCTCGTGCATACAAGATTCCATAGTTTCTATAGTATGTACTTTTATACGACATGCCATTTCCTCTAAACTAAAGAAATAATGTTGTATATAATTATATTATATTTTTTTCTATAATGCAATTAATCTATAATGCAGAATAAATATAAATATCTACAGAGGTAATTAATTATACTATTAATTATACTATACTATTAATATTAATAATATTATATTAATTATAATATTAATGTTAACTATATAATTTTTTAAACATTCTGATCAACATAATATGAAATTGTACTTAATATCATCCAAGACAGATTCATGTCGCAATTTTTTTACGACTGCCTTGTCATCATCCACATCAAGTTGTCGCTTTACTCCCGTTTCTGGCTCGATTTTCCTGCACATTTATTTTGAATAAATAATCCGCAATTATACGAGGTTAACTCTTATAAAAGTTAGGTTAGACTTCGCGTTAAAAATCACTTCATTTACTTTGAAATGTCTGGTATCTCTGCATCGTCGCCCTGCTCATCAAAAACGTCAAACAAGTCTTCGGTAAAATTCGCCATTGTTTATTTTTAAAAATTATTATTTTCTTAATATTCTTAATATTTTAACAAAACGATGTGCTCACGCATTTATTCGCATTCTGGATCACATCATATATATATATATATACGGGCAATAGGCCGCATTTCTCGCGCATGCGCAATGAATACTATATAAGGTTTGTTCGCGTCGTAATGCCCCAACATGCTCCTATTTGCTCCAACACGTTCCATTCTATAATATACGTTACGTAATACTATAGATTGGAGGGTGTTGGAGCAAGTAGGAGCATGTTGGGGCATGCGACGTGAACAAACCTCTAGTAAAAGAAAAAAAATATGTAATACAAGTAATGCTAGGTTTACATTGAGGTCGCAGTGTTGCGACTGATCAATTAAGATCCATCTACATAAAGGCCCATCCACATAAGACGCAGTACGCAGGTCGCAACAGCCAAAAGCAGCAATGGGTGCTTTCCATTTAACATAAGTCGACACGAACATCGTTCTATCTTTCTTGGCATTCAATAAGTAACAAAGACAGAACGATACTTGTGTCAACTTGTGTCACTAAATGGAAAGCACCCATTAGTTATTACTGACACTTCTGATTGGCTGTCGCATCTGCATTGCGACTTGCGACCTACGTACTGCGTTTTATGTAGGAGAGTGTTTATGCCGGTTCTACAATAGAGTCGTAAGTCGTAAGTCGCAAGAAATTGACCAATCACAGTCGAATGTGAAAAGAATAGTCGATTATGATTGGTTAATTTCTTGCGACTTACGACTCTATTGTAGACCCGGCGTTAGAGGCTTTCTACAATAAGCCGTAAGGCCGATATTTCATGTGTCGTACGACAAGGTCTTTCAAACCTGTTGATTGGCTACAGGACAGAGAGATCCGACAACCTCTCTATTCTACAGCCAATCAACAAGCTTGAAAGACCTTGTCGTACGACACATGAAATATCGGCCTAAGTCATAAATCAAAAGTCAGAAGCAATAAATTGATCAATCATAACCAAGTATTTTTTTCACATTTGTCTGTGATTGGTCAATTTATTGCTTCTGATTTCTGATTTGTGACTTATGGCTTATTGTAGAAAGCCTCTTAGAGAAAGCATCGTACATTAGACTGGATCCTCATGCAGACATCGGCGCTTTGATTGACACCGAGCGTTGGATTATTTTAGCATTGTTTTTACTAGCTATTTACCCCCATCACCCATTTTTCACCAATCAGCCCTCAGTATCAAAACGCCGTGCTGCATGAGGATCCAGCCTTACGCATAATGATTGGTTCGTTTGGCATTGTTCTTCTAAATTCTTCTTGTCGGACGTATGATTGGTCAATATATATATATATATATATATATATATATATATATATATATACAATTTCATAAATCCGTTTGGATAAATATTTTAGTCTTATAAAAATTTCATCTCACACAAGCATCAAAATAAAACCTTTACATAGATTTACATAAAATATCTGATGTGAGCAAATAATGTATATTTATTTTAAAATACGATTTGCAAAATTATTATTTTTTAAAAATTATTTTACATGACACACGCGCGCGCGCGCACACCACACAACAAAATAAAAACCGTGATTTTTTAGAAAGATAAAAAACGGAATTTTTTTACAACAATTCATAATAATATATTGAACATTGATAAAATTAACTATTTATAGCTTTAATAAGATCGCGAATAGTCACACAGCTTTTAAAATAGAACGCGTGAAAGAAGAGTTGTCTCAAAAATTTTAGAAAATGTTTTCGTTTTTATTTAAAAATATATCACTTTATTTAATTATTTCAAATGTTTAATAACGGAACGGAGAATAACACACATATATGTTGCCTTCAATATATTAAATATATTTAATAAATGCATCATAAAATATTACATGTAAAAAACAGTTTTGTCGATTCTTCAAAATATCAATTCCACATAATTTTCATATATATCACACGATGTCCAAATATTGACAATATCTTTTTCATTGGCGAAAAAGAATTCAGAAAATTGGCCACATCACACACATACATACACAAGCATATATTATATAATCTTTTAGATATTACAATGGAAGATTATAAATACTATTTGTTCTTTTTAAAATTTTTTAACTTATACTTATGTTACATGTCTCATCTTAGTTTTGACAATCCGAAACAGTTAAACATATTAAATACAATAAAGAATATTTAATTTAAATTATAAATATATTGTCAATTTTGTAGATTACATATACAAAGAATTAATAATTTTATATATTTTTATCTTAAAGCTCGACTGTGCATTTGATTGCACATTTTGTTACGCTTCATTTAATCTTATATATTGTCTCAATAAAACTTCATATCATAATTATTATATCACTTTGCTATATTATAGTAACAATAACTTTCAAAAACTTTTTTTAATAGCTTTTTTATCTTAATATATAAGCACAATTTCTAATAATATTATAAAAAAGTAAAATGTTATAAATATAATATAAATGTCTCTTTTCCTCTCATTAATCTTATTTATTATATAGCCTTACTATTATATATTAAATATTATAGTTGCATAAAGCAGATGGAATGTAATAATTTTGTTTTGTTACATTAATAACTTTCTGTTTACACTAAGATCTCCCATATCTTACATAAGATCATATAATTCTCTTCTTCTGCAATATTATTATGAGCTATTTTTATCTTTCGTGAGAAAGTCTTTCTCTTATTCATCTTTCTTTCATTAGTAAATACAGGTACATATTGAATCTTAAATTATAAACGACATGTAAAGACTTTATGTATAGAAGATTTCAGTATATTTCGAAGTATTTGCATCTTCTTCACATATGTAATTATTTTGAAGACATAATTTGCTTACATGTGATTGTATCGATAGAGATTTTAAATCACTAATATATAAATAATAAATTTTAATTAATTTCATCAGATAACTAAATATGTTTGAAGATGCAATACTTATTAAGTAGTAATGCCTATTACATTTGAGAAACAACATATAACTATAATTCTTTATTTACTTTTCATGAATATGCAATTTTTTTAAATTTTTAAATTTTATAATTATAAAATTCTAACTCAAATTTTAGAAATTCTGTTTAAAAAATAATTTTGGTAATGCTTATTATAATAAGAACAAAACTAATTAGTTTGATAAATATCAAATAAAAATATTATATAATTAATCTTCATTATATTAAAATGTTATAATAATCTATTATAATACTCTTTATAAAAAGTATTATTTGAGGTATTAAGAATTATTGTATCTAAAATGAATGTTATGTTCTTATATTATATTTTAAATAAGACGCAAGTCGCTTGCCGGTGAAAATCCGACCAGCCGTTGTCATATGAGGTAATATAAAATACACAAATCGACAAAAATTTAAATACATCTATATAATATGTATCAAAGTAATACAAAAATTCTATTTGTTCTTTCTTTGTTTATCATAATTAGAAAAGCTATATAAAAATAAAACAAAATAATCACCTTTTACAATACTATTTTGCACTGTTTGTGTTGTAAAACAATAGAAATTTTGTATTAATAATTTGTGTCCAATTGCAATGAATTTTCAAAAACATTCGTTAGAGCACAAACTTACGTCCACAACGCAGTTGGCATCATTCCTTCTACTGTTCCAGTAGCAGGTTTTAAATCTTCATTGCATAAGAAATTTAATGGCAAGTCGACCAAGTTACCCTGAAAAAAATTTGTTCGATTTAACCAGACGAACAAGCATTTAATGCGCTCGATATTTACCTTTATATTTTCCACCATTTCTTGCGCTAATAATGGATCAGATATGGAAAGAGATGTTTTTTCTTGATATTGTTTCAATATAGCAAAATTGACTACTTTATCGGTAGGAATACAGTGAAATACTTCTTCATAGATCTCTGTATTTCGTTTGCTTCTAGTACACCATATGTCCTTGTAGAATGATTTTATAACGACGTCATCAATATTGATGTCTTCTTTAGTATTCAGTAGTCCTAGATGTTCGTGGAATAATTGTTTTCTCAAAGAAGAAGCAAATTTGCCACAAGGAAAAGGTATATCATTCATGCGTCCATCCTCAAATTCCTGGTCCTGTTTTGCAAATATTACAGTTTTGATTGATTTAAATTAAAAGAAATATATAATTATGATAAAATTAAGGATTTGTTTTGTAAAATAAAAAGAATACAATATAAATATAAATAAATGTCAAATATAATACACAAATTGTAAATTTCAACAATTTCTGTTAAAAAATTTGTTTATATATAATTTTATAAATTGAAATAAATAAGATAAAATCAATTTTCTTACATGATTACGTAAAAATAACATATATCGTTTAGAAAAAAAGAATAATTAATTAAATAATAACTATTTAAAGTTTATTCTGATAAAAACATGTGTTTTAATTAATATTATAATTTGGTATAATATACTATATCTTATCGCATTATATATATATTATATATATTTATCTGAAAAGTTATTAATAAATATTTTGCATGGTAGCGAAAGTTGTATGTTAAGATTTATTCATATTGAAGATGCAAGCATAATTTAAGCTAATATGATAAATATACTCACATGAATTATTACAGCTATTTCACTATCTCTTGTAGCAACCATACTTCTATCATTTATATTAGCTGACCCACAGATTACTGTATTGTCATCTATTATCATTAGCTTACTGTGAACATAGATAAGCTCAGTTACCATCGTGCCATTTAACATAGAATGAGTTCTCAAGCCATGGAACGTGATGTATTCGCTAGGATCTTCTATACCTGCCTCCAACAGCTGATTTAAAATAGCATACTTTCCCCTGTTATTTGAGCAAAGAAATTTATGCATGTCGTTTTTTTTCAATTTATACTTAATTAAATGATATGCGAATAATATACCTCGATATAGAATTATAATTCCAATGAGTTATCGCCCGCAACGCTGTTCCGCTTGGTCCTCCAACTTCTCCTTCGAAGCCTGGTAACAACGGCATTACTACAAATACTCTGAACACTGCGCCTTCCCTGTGCGCTCTCAAAATTCTTTTCAATAACGTCTCACCAATTTGATTCTTCACGCCACCTTTCTCCATAGAAGCAAGCGTTATGAAAAATTGATTTTCTATATATATATATCTACAAATTTATTCAAGTTAACAAAATATGTCACAAAGAATTATAGATTATATAAGCACGAAACCTTTCTGCTTCACTGATGGCCTGGATGTAAGCTTCCTGTATGCTCTGCTCTACAGTCTCTGGATCGAGAAAGCCAGCCGACCAAGAACTCACTGAACGCAATACTTGACATTTGACATTGTGCTTGTTTGCCTCTTTGATAAACGGAGCATAGCTTTTGCAGTCTTTGTACGATTTCGGTAATAAGTAAGGATAACACGAATTCAGATTTGCTTTTTCCAACTACAACAAGTAGTTTATCAGTGTTTGTCTGCTTGTTTGAATTTGAATGCATGTGTTATTGAGGACGTTATGTACCTTGACGGCATTCCAACGTTGTATAAAATGCCTAGCCACGTCTCTAGCGGCAGCGTTTTGCACTAAAATTCCTATGTCGTGCCAGGGCATCCTAGGAGTAGTAGTTCTATCTACTAGATCCTGATATGGCTTCTCAAGATCGTTAAAGTCTTTGACAATAAAATTTGTATAGTCTTTACCAAGCCATAATTTTGTTGTAGGTTTTAAATTGCAGCCATAATCCACCGTATCTTCAGATTCCGATAGTGTAAGTTTGCTAAATTAAGGAAAAATTGTATGTGTTTAATTGGAGAATGAATTTAAAGTAATGATAATATATGGAACAGGAGTAACATTCATACTTCTCTGTATCTTCATTGGTGACCGCTTCATGAGAAGTATATACCATGTTAATTAGTTCCTGTCTCTTCACTCTCACGGTGTTTTTCATTTTATCGACGGTTGTTTTGGCAACATCGAACAAGTTCTTTCTTTGCAATTCGGGCGTATCACACTTAACAGCGTCTCCCTTTTCTTGCAGCATAAAAAGTGAATTATCCGTTGATAACGTTGACAACATTAAATCCTTTTGTGTTTTTTCATCCATCATAGGTCTTTAAAAATAAATCATGTTTACATTCTTAATCTTAATCCATATTTAACATTAATTAAATAGTATACTTACAATAAAGGCATGGATCTTGTAGTCGCCATAGCGATAGTATTCGTGGCTATTGCTAATGATAAAAATACATGTCTTTCTGCACAGCGTAATACCTTTTTACTACTAGTATTAGTTAGCTTGTTTCTTGAGGGAATGTAGATACTTGATTGATGAATAGATTCTACATTAATATAACATAGTTAACGTACTATTAGTTGATACAAAAATAAATAATTAAACAAATTTATATAACATTTACCTAAATCTGTCAATCTATGTTCATTGTTATCCCATCTTCCATAACATAAATCAATGCCACCGAGAAATGCTAGAGATTGATCAATGACTACGATCTTTTCATGATGAGCCCAAAGAAATACACCTGCCCTGGCATGATCTGGATGTCTCAATACTTTTATATTCTCAGGACATTGTTCTACAAGTCTTTGTTTGCTATAGTAACTATTTATGCCCAAAGCGACTTCAATTTCTTTAAATATTAGTACGAATATTTTAACACCTTGAACCTATAGAGAAAAATATTTATAAGATAAAGATATTCTTATAACATTAAATAACAATTTCTCGTTACTATTAATCAATATATTTAACTTTTAATCTGCAATATTTGTTTTGATGAAAATGTTATCAAACTATATAATATCATAACTATACTCACTGCTTTTCTTTGTAAAATTTTATCCAGTCGCCAATAATCTCCATCGGGCATCGGTCTCTTCATGTGAATTTCTGGTGAAAGCCACCAATCTGCGATAAAAATTTCTTCCTTGGCATTTTCCAATGCATCGGCCACAGCAGACATATAATCGGCTCCATCTACGAACCAAGTCGCAGATATGGATAAACGATATGGAGCAAACGAGTTATGTGGATTCGTTTGTATAAAATCTTTGCCTGCACCAAAAATAAATATATTAGACACAAAACAAAGATACATACACTAGACATTATACTTTCTTAAAATCTTACCTTCCCTATTACTAACTTCTTGTATAAACTCTATCCATTCTTTAGCTTTTCGTTTTGTCCAGCACTTGATAACTATATGTCTACTCAGATTCGTAATCTGTATGCCGCTTCGTGAACCTGTAGTATATACTCCAAGACTGATCCCAAAGCCATTATCCATCAAGATAACAGATTTTATTCTTCCATCTTGAGGATTAAGATATGCAACAAAGGTATCCTTAACAACAAGATGCCTCTTCTGCCATTTGCCACAAAGAGAAGTACAAAGATAATTGCACTTGATACAGAGTCCGCATTCAAACAAACCAAGAAAATTGCATCTCGTTTTAGAGCCTGATCCAGTCCGTTTCAAAATCATACCTTCTTTCCCTTTCATTCCTAAGTCAGCCACGAAGGACAAGTGTGAAATATCCAAAAAATTGATCTGTGAACATTGGTGAAGATATATCTCTTTAGATCAATTAATTGTTATTAGTAAAAATTAATACTTACAGTTTCACAATGACGTCTATAGATTTCTATGTTGAGTAAGTTACTTAGATAATCCTCTAATTCTTTTCTTCTGTGATTTAACTGCTCGTAAGGCACCAGAATGTCAGGTTTATTAGGAAACCTGTGAAAATGATATTTCGATTATATTCTTCTAATTTTTTTACCGTGAACAGATCGTAACGTATAAGTTTTGTACCTTGGTAAAGCATTTCGTCTGCCCTTTTTTTCATCCACACTTTTAAGACTTTTAAGACTTTTTAAACTGTTCCTCCTCTCTCTGTGGCTTTTTGTAGGAAAAGGAATGTTCAAACTAGCACGATATATTTTCAATTGATTATGTAGGTATTGAATATGTTTGTATCGCTTTTTAATAGTCCAAACAAAAGGTCCGTGTCTAAATTCTATGGTATACAGATTTGGGTTCAAGGGATGCGTGGTCACACTACGTTCGTTATCTATGATTTTTACGTGCACTTCTTCACCAGGAATAAATACATTGCGAGTTTGACTTTTGAACTTTGTCGATGTATTGTGTATAACAGTGAAAGGTATTACACCAGGGATTTCTAATATAAATAAAAAATAATATAAAGAAAAAACATAACATGAGATTGATAAAAACTAAATAAAATAAAAAGTATGAGCATAAATTAAGAGTGTGTAAATAAATTAGTAACTAGAAAAATTATGGAGTAAACTGAGCAATATGTTAAGATAAAAAAAAATGCATGGCACATTATGCAGAATACTTTCACACCTTTATTATCTATCCATTCCGTTTCTTTTTTAACTTGTATCATCTCTCCATTTTCATCAAGTTCTAATGAATCAGGTACTTCCAAAGCATCATCATATTCAGAATCTTGTGACATCGTGCGAGCTATTCCACAAGGTGCAACCTCGATCAATTCAATAGACATCTTTGGCAAGCTTTCTGTAAAATTTTTATAATTTTACAACCCATCCAAATATAAACACACTCAGTCATTAAGCACACAGTAACGTAAAGATATCAAATATGATCAGCAGGGCGCCAAAATAAGCCTAGAAATTGAAAATAACCTCGGACAACTAAAAATTTTATATAAAAAAAAGATAGTAAATATCTTAAGTGTCGTTTTTGATAAAATATTAGATAACAATCGTATTGTAAAAAATATCAGATAAGAGAATGTCGAAAATAGAATGTCTCGGAGAAGGCTCCACTTTTTTCCTCGAAATTATTTTCGTGACGATGCTTGGAAAAGAAGCTACGTACGTGATTATAATGCACGCTTATCACGTTTCCCGATAATACGAACAACATTCACCTGATTCACCTTGCTTTACGCAGGGCAGAATTCTAGCCTAAAAATGTCCCGCCTATCGAGCATCATCGACGAACGTGGACGGACGCGTATCCCTCTCAGGCACCCGCGCGACAACGCATCGTAACAACTGTCGCCGCCTCGAGGGTTAATCGGGCGATTCAAGCGACGATCATCGCGATCGCCATTGACCGTGCGCACGGATTACGCGATGATCCGACGCGGCACGCGTTTACTCATCGCGATGACTGCATGGCTACACCGACTACCCTTCCGTAATCCGTACACGAATCTGTCCGTCGAGAACGAACATTATGTTCCTTGACTGCGTTCTCCTCACCGCACCTCGCGCGTTCCAGGCGAGACGAATGCATGTTCGGGAAAAAAAAGAAAACCGGAAAAAAGAGAAACTTGCGGAGAAAAAGACCGCGGCCGAGATAACGGCGATAGAAAATCGGCTTACGTTTCGTTTCCGCGCGTGAAACGTGGAAAAAAGTATTCTCTCCGCGTTAAATCTGAGATAATGAATTTTCACGCACATGGCATTCGAGATCTGAAATTCGTCAAAATTCTTCTTTTTTATCTTCCTTTCTTCTTTTCTTTTTCCTACTTCATCTTCTTTTTTTTCCTTTGTCTTCTTGATTACAAATTTCCCTTCTCTTGCAGAATCACACAATGGTTTATCCGAAATCTAATTAAATCCGATGTAGATTAATTATTAGATTTTCAAATATTCTATACATATATTTTTCCCAATTTAAAAAATTTGAAATTCGAAATTAATGATTTTCAACATCCCGACTGAAAAGAGACCTCTGTGAAACTACGTCGGTAAGGCGATTATCCTTTTTTATGTAAGACAGGAAAGAACGTGCTCTTCCTCGAAAAAAAACTGTCTTGAGTCAAATCTCAATTCCATCATATTTTAATGAATATTTTATAATTGACCTATGAAAAATTCACGCGCTTTCGTTTTGATCTGAATGAAAAAGAGGGCCCGTCACCAATGAGTATCGAAGTATCGAGAAATCGTTCGACTTTCCACTTCCTCTAACGCGTGTTCAAATAGAAGCGAAGTTATACTTTGCGTCGTCGTACTTTAATGTCCAATATTAGCGAACAGAACAGGCACGCGAAAGTAATTGGATTGCGCTTGTCATTTTCTCTGTGTTTTAACCGACTTTCAGTGGAACATCGACGATCACGCGTTATCGACTCCAATAATGATCTACTTCTCGACATGAATGTCAAGGAGAAAGCTCTGTCGTCATGTACTGCACAGTCTTTTCTATCAATTTTTATCGTGTAATTTTATAATGTTTAATTACTCGCATATTGCAACCTTATACATTTATCTCGTTGTAACAGTGCGCTCAAATCAATTAACCTTTTAACTTCAGTTGCACTTTCTACATTTTGTCTTCTTTTCTTCCTCCCCTTCATGACCATATTTTTTTATCTATTTTTGATCGTAAGAAGATGAGAAACAAGCCAAAAAATATAATTTTGTTTTCGACATTATGAAATATTTAATTTCTATGATCACAATTTTACATGCTAGATGTTTATACAATATGGGAGATACATCGTCGAATACAGATTTCAACGCGTAAACATGAGCGACGCATATAGTATTGTATCTTTATAGAAATCTATACACATATTTTATTTTTAGAAAAAATAATTATCTTGTTAAGATCAATAGTTTACTGTTCTAATTACGTATAAAATTAAGCTTTGTCAAAGGTGTGCAATATATTTTGTAAAAATATATTTTTCAGTTCATATTTTTCTAACAATATTGTGTAGAATAACGTTAAAAAAAGAAATTATTCTAATCAAATAATTGAGGAAATATTACAGTATCGAAGAATATTGTAACAATAATTTAAGGAGAAAATGCAATATTTTATATTACGTCTTTCTATAAATATTTAATCTTACGCAAATTCATATTACTTCGGGTATATATAATCCCTCGATTGTATATGCATTTAGAGATGTCAAAATCTTTGAAGATATATCTGCCGGATATCCTTGAGATTACATTTTGCTATACGAGTATATTTCATAAATCATTCTTTCGACATTGCTTGTTTCGCATTACGTATCTCGCTATCCGAATAACTCGATCAGTGCATAATTATGTATTTATCATCTGCGCCCCTTTTTATAAATGCAATTCGTGAACGTATTAATACCGACTTATATTCCGCACATGTATCTCGAGTTAACATTTCACATCCGGGTTGCATATCAGAGAAAAGTACAAGGCTGACGCCAAGATAATAGCCGATTTTGTTCTGTCATTTCACGTTAATTGCGAAATAAAATGTTCATATTTATAATTCGCGGTAAATATAAGATAATTCTAAATTAAATTGTATTTCTTGCTTAATATTGCCATTTTTAATCTAATAAGCATATTTAAATCATATATATATATATAGTAATTAAGTAAGTAAACCTTTAAAAATATGCGATTCTAAATATTTCTGGAAGTTTTATTTGTTGTATACTATTGATATTTATATATGTAATTATAAAATAAATTGTTATTTATTTTTTATAAGCAGAAGAATCGAGGAGTCAATAACTGTAAACACTTCTCACATTAAATTGTTGCTAAAATATATGTTCTTGTGGGTTCGAATTGATTAAATCAAAGGTATAAATAAGACTATAAATAAKATTTTTATGTTAAAATTAGCGCAATTGAACATTTACAATTCCAATCAAATTTATAAAGCATTTTTTATTTATTAAATTGTTATTAAGAATAAAAGAAAGTTTTCTTGATTGCTGCATGTAACAATTTAAGTAGTGCTAAAAAACTACGCAAATAAAAGTCAAATATTTTGTTGCTTTATTGTATTATTGAAGAGAAAATAAAATCGGATAATAAATTCGCCTGTAAATTGAAATACAGGAAATTGAATCATGATATCGAAAAATCCGATAATGCGAATTGAATCATAATCACATCGAGATCTCTTTTGAGAGAAAAATCTCAAATTTCTCAAAATTATTATCTTTTAACTCTTTCGCTGCACAAAAAATTTTGGCGCAAAACGCGTACTGTTGGAAACAGACGCTTGATAGCGACTTACGCTGCGAATGCGTGACATTTTGCTAATTGTGTTATGCTTATTAAGGATACTAAATATAAGGATTATATTTCAAGAGTAATTATAATTTAATAGCATCACAATTGAAAAGCGTGAAAAGCGTGACAAAATCTTGGAAATAATGCAAACAAATATTCCAAGTGGCAAAGTAGTATTAAAAAACATATACAATGACGTATATAATGACGTCTGATAAACCAAAATAGACATCATTATGTCGTCTAATTACCAACTCGTTAACGAAATAAGTGTCGAGCGTTCATAAGTACTTTACAGCTCGCATTAAGTTAATTGAGCGCCTATAGGTGCCAACAATGAAAGAGTTAAGTCATATATTCATTTCTTACATAAATTATCGGCATTGCGAAGAATATAATTATGATTTAAAAATATAATTGTAATTTAAAATTGTGCTCAAATTATTAGGTCAATGAGATTTATCAAAATATTTTTGAATTTTAATTTAATACGATTTAACAATCAGTTTTATTGTTAACAATGGATGCAATAAATTTAAGCGAACTTGAATCGAAGAAAGCGATCTTAAAAAGAATTCATTTCGACCTTCCTTCATACCTTCATTTTACTTCGTAATAATTCCTTGAGAGATCCTTTCTCTTTAATTCGTGGCTGCAAACCTCTTTTCTTTTACTCACCGCGTCTGCATCGAGACCATTTCACGATAAAACCCATGCATTCGGGAGTTAATATCTTAGTGAAAAATGGTTCAAGGCCATGTTTTTGGGTGAAAGGAACCAGGCTCAAGTACAAAGAATCAACTTTGATCTGCGAATATTTGTTCAGGATTTTTTGCGTTACGGTCTAAAATATTGACATACATATTGGCGATCGATCGACAATGATGATCTGCAATGGATGCGGAAAAAGGGGTTCAGTGGATCCGATATTCTCATGCGGCGAATAAAGAAAGATCGATTAACGATCGACGATTGACGAGAATAACTATTGTCCGACAATATCAAAATATGTTTGAGAAATCATCTTGTGTTTATTAAGTTCAATTTAACTCTAATCCGTGCGGCGGCAATTCCAGACATACACGTGTTTAAGATCGTGATATAACACGTTTTAAAGACGTCATTGAGTCATCTTTTAGACAGCGTGTCTAAAAGATTTCTTAATTTTTAAGACGTCTTATTTCTCGATTTTGAACACGCGTGTTGTCCGAGATTGTTCAGGTTTTCCCCGATCAAGTTCGTTACTGCGGAGAATCTCGTCCATTCGCTCTCGTAGATTGTCCGTCGATCGTCGTCCTGGTCATTCGATTATTTTTCATATTGACGACAGTAACGGTAGTGATGGCGATGGCAATGGTGATAGGCAGCAGCGGCGGCGGTGGCAGTGGCGGCCGGTAACGGTGGTGGTGGTGACGGTGGCGGATAGTGGCGATCGCGTGGTGGTGGTCCCGCATTCGGGCGAAAGGGAAAATGCTTGGTCGAGTGGCTCTTTTTTTTTTTTCTTTTTCCCCCCCGGCTGGCGACCGGGATTTTTGACACGGCCGACGTTCGATCGTACTTGCATTTGTCTCGGAGCGTTCTATCCGATCGTCGTCGTCCCCGAACAACGTCCCTCGTGCAACGAACGCGCGAAAAATCGGCGCATCCGAAGATGCGTCACGTGTATCGCCCGGTCTGACCCGTCTGACCTGGCCGCCGTCGTCTCGCCATCGCGCGCGAATTCTGTCATCTCAATTTTTTTTCTTTCGCCCCTTTCCATTCTTTTCTCTTGGAGTGCCGCACGGACTTGAGTTTCAGGTCCGCGAACTTTTCCTCCGCCATTTCGAAATTTCGATCGGAAGAAGTGTCGCTGCCGTTTTCGATACGGCCGCGCCGATTCATTTATTTCTCGGATTTGCTGAAATTTCTCTCCGGCTTTGATCCGCCATCGGAGAAAGTATTACGGAATTGCCGGGGCGAATTGTGCTGTGGTGGCTCGGAAATGAGACATAGGATTAGACACGACTGAGCAGCTGCAAGGTGAGCGTGGCTTAAAAAATCAAAATTGTGCGCTTTTCTAAATATATATGTATCTAAATATATATGTATACGGAATTTCTACATCCGACGAAGATATAGATTTAATCGATCGTTTTACTTTGATCCTGATCAATTGATCGCGCGAGAATCGAGAGAGGATAATCGAAGAACTTGTCCTTCAATTATATTCGAAAGTCTATGTCTACATACTGACAATTTATCGTCAATAATTACAATTTATCATTGTGTACGATTTACAATTCGTTCATTTGCGCTCGTCGCAGTTGATTCACGTCGCGGTTGATTCTCGTCGCGGATCGCAAGAAGTGGCCCAGAAGAGCGCGTAGCATTAACGAACCGGAATTAACTGACCGATACAACTCGGCAGACCACTTTCACGTGCGCAAATCGCCAGATGTACGACCTCTGTTTCTTACGTAAAACTCGGGCACCCGTGTAATCATAAACGACCGTTCAAATGTCGAAAACCTCTCATTTCCGTCGAGCGTGCCGTTCTGTCATAATTTCATTCGACATGACATTTCATCTTTACGATCGGACGCTCCAACGACTTCAAATAGAATTATCTCGTATTCTAGCATTTGATCTATTAGTTTGCGCTTGCAAAGTGTATACCATAAGGAAAATGAGGATACTTGAATGTATATGCCTTTCGTAATTTGTACTGCATATTTGGTCTCGAATATTGAATGCATATAAATTATTAACGCACACATTTTATATTGCTGTGCTAATGCATGGCAAAATCTTTTAATTAAACAAAGATTTTATTCCTTGTTGAGTAGATTTGAATATTTTTCCAACACTAGTATTTCTTAGATATCTTTTATGTTTGTTGTATTTGTATTGTATGGTCACTATATTTGTATGTCTATATANTTTGTTGTATTTGTATTGTATGGTCACTATATTTGTATGTCTATATATATATATATATATATATATATATATATATATATATAAAATAAAAATATAGAAGATATTTAGGAAATATTAGAATTGGAAATATATTGTGTGCGTGTGTGTAAAAAAAAATATATATATATATATATTTATATAAATGTTAATGAAAGAGAAGTTGATCAGGTTCTCTGTAAGTTTTGCGTGTTACAAAATAACGTTCCTGAAACAGTCCGATAGTATCGCCGATCGCATATGCTACACGAAAAGAATTTACTTTCTATCGACGCAAGTACAAACGACCCGCGAGAAATTAAAGCTGATACTTTGATTACGAAACCCACGTTACTTAGTTCTAGCATGTAAACTTGCTGCTTCTCTGCTCTCACATAAAAAAAAAAACGCGATCACAAATTTTTTTTCTATTTAGCTCGTAACGAACATTCGAGCGAAATTTGCTCGGTCTGATTTCCACGTGCTGTTTGCGATTAAGGTGTATCTTGGATAGGTAGACGAAATGTCGTACATCAACAACCGTTTCGCGTTTGCCGTGGCATTATCGTATGAATGGAACAAATGAATCGTTAGATGTCTCGGAGCGATGGTAATTCATGCACCACGATCATCGAACCTTCCTTGTTATCGATCTTTCCCCTCTCGATCCTCCCACGATGCCATTCATTCATGCGCACGTGATAAAGGTATAAAGAAACGATCGTTACAAAAAATTGGTTTTTTTTAAATAAAATATATTATAGATATTTATAATAATTTATAATAATAATTTAAGATAAGAAAAATATATGAAAACTGAAAATAATTAATTTGAATTATACCTTGTGCTCTCAGTATTTCTGTAATTCAAGGTAAGAAATTTCACAATATGATGAACAATATTTTAAATAGACTTAATAGCTTGTAATGAATAAATTTTTCGTTGTAATAAATTTTACATAACGAGAGTCTTCTTACCTTGTCACTTTGATAATCACATGCAGTTTTGTATTTTAAAACCAAAACTGGGCGAACCAGAATGTTTGCAACGAGCGTGTGACAGTAGCGCCCGCGCTGTACCGAAAATAAGCAGTGCAACTCATAGAGACTAACAACCGGCAAAAGTAAAAGTAAATTTGAGTAGCGCAGGCAACATTACATGCCGCCTTACATTTGCTGTCCGTATGCATATTGACTCGAATACACTCGGTGTGCAATTGAAAAGCACTCATTTTCAACTCATATTAAAATTAGAAATTTAAATTCGCCGAATCGGTATAATGTCACGATACAAAATATCACGTCAAATATCATGTCGTTATTTTTGTGAGTAAACGTGAGTTTATTTTTAAACGTAGTTTATTTTTGCGTAACATTTATGATATCAAAAAAATAAACTCATCATAAAAATAAGTCAGAATTTATTATTTTTAGTTAGTTTTTATTTATCTTACTAAAAGTAGAATTAATTTTATTAAATCTTATTGAAGTAAAAAAATACCAGAGAGAGAGAGAGAGAGAGAGAGAGAGAGAAAGAAAGAATTATATCTAGAATAATTATATAGAGGTTTACACAACATTTGGATTTCTTAAGATATTTCTTAAGATAACAATCATTTCTTAAGATATTGGATTCTAGACTTAATAAATTTGATATTCGAATAAAATAATAGGTACAAATAATGTAGCGACAATGTTTATAATATTATAATTATTAATTGGTATATTGATATTTAATATTAATACATTAATAATACATTAGTAATACTTTAATAAAAAAATCTTCAAAAGCGTCTTAATATGTAATTTTCGTAAATATATCCGTATTTCACTTGGGTCTAATGTTTTAATGTTTTATTAAAAGGAACTTCTTAATATTTTTCAGAATGGCAAGGACGTTTTCGTTGAGCTTGGTAGTGGCGTTGCTGTTGGTCTTCGCTATTACCGAAGCTTCTCGTGGACAGACTAATCAGGTAATTGATTATGGAAATATGTGACTATAATTTATATAAGCGACAATACGTAATAAATGAATGCATCCTTTCTAATTTTATACATATATATTTATAAATAAATAATCGATTCAGTATTATATAATGACACATAACACATTGCTAATCGCAGGATATTTTTTAAGAGTTTTTAAGTTAGCTTAAAAAATCAATTTTAGATTTTAAAGCTAAATTTAAAATTATTCGGAAAAAATTATTTACGCGTGTGCATTCATTAATTAAAAAGCGAGCAAATGGTGTCTCTCTAAATATATTGTTTCATCCTGTCGAAGAATGTACAGTGACGTTTAGTAGAGAAATAGTTTTGCAATTGTTGTAAGATTCTTTAACCCTAATAGGTCACCGTGGGTGGAATTCACCTAAACCCATTTTTCAAAATCCTCGTAGATCACTGTGAAACCTTTTTTCGAAATCCTTGAACAATACTTAGATATTTTTTTCAGATTTTTAGGATTCATTGTTAAAGCAGGATATCACTTTTTCGAAGCTGGGGTGAATTTCACCCAGTGTGATCGTTATGCAATTCTACTGAAGTGTGACCTATTAGGATTAATATAATTGGTTATACATTTAGATTTACTGAGGAATTAAGGGCAAGAACCAATATTAAAGAATTTTACAGCAGTTGCAAAGCTGAACTTTTCGCTGAACGCAATTAATATACACATAAGCTTTCATTTCTAACACTTTGCGTTACGTGAAGTACGTTATGTAATGCAGACATAAAGAAGTAAAGTAAAAACAGGAATTTACAGGAGCACAATTATCTATAAATTGATGTACACGAAATACAAATATGAAGAGACTGGCAAGATCCGTTTTGCACTTGTTTTGTGTCAAGGATGTTGATGCCGGGCGTTTGCGACATTGTAACGCGTTGTTTTTCTTTCCTTTTTTTCTCTCTTTTTTCCACGAAGGCCGTCGACCCAGCGGAACGAGTCGATTCGTATTATTCGACTAAATCGCACAAGTGAAGTTGCACGCGGTTCATGATGCTCGATAATTAGAGGCCGAGAAAGGAAGTAGTTCCTTTACTAGATGATTACTTGTATAACAACGAAAAAGAAAATCTTTGAATAATTCACGACAACGACACTACGTTTCTTATTCAAATCGCACATTACGTTGCAATTTAATTTAAACGTAACGTTGTTTTATTGTTTCAATTGTGGACAGAAGATTTCACTTTGATGACAGATTCTTTGATTACTTTATAGTTTCCTTAATTAAATAATTTTCTTGTCAATAATTTCCATGTTATAAACAACTCAGATAAATGAAGCTTTCGAGAAGTGCAATTAAAAAACAAAAACCTGTTATTTAATTAAATTCAGAATTCACTTTCTTTGAATTTTAATTTGCAGTGAAATTATTCGAATATTTGATGATGAACACATTAATGAATTGCGTCAAGTAACGATCATTCCCTTTAACTTAAGTAAAACTCGATGTCAAATTATCAAAATCATAAATTAGTTATTAAAATAAAGTTAAAGTCATTTAGAGATTAAACTGCTATAAAATAAAAATTATTTTGCAAAACTATACAATAACATTTTTTGTTAGTACACTTCGATGTAATTATAATTTATTTATTATTTGGAACGACAATGAAAGCACGATATCGCGTAAAAGAGAAACTAGAAATAATTTACGACTTGTCAACGTGATGAGTCATTCTTCTTTCGCTCTTGATCGTTCTCGGATATCCAGATTTCAACTATTCGTTTTGCATTTGGCTATAATGATACGATTGCCAAGAAGATCTTGGACGCTTTCGCCAACTCTCTCACCGTAAAAGTTGTTGAAGCGAGTTCGTGACGTATGGGAATCTAATCGTCCTTCCGATCAAAGAATTTATTAAAAGAATTAGCATATATTTTTTGATTATATATGGAGAACCGTAAATATGGCTAACATTGAAAATTATTAAAATCGAAGAGAACTTCCCTCATTTTAAAAGCTTGCGTGTTACTTTCACATGTTATTGTAGCATTTGTTAAATAATTTGAAGGAACATAAAAGCATTATATAAAATTTAATTTTAAATTTGATAGAGCGTTAAGAAAATGTTTAGATAAAAAATATGTAGCGATACTTTACTATAATAATGATTGCGTAATATTAATTATTAATAAGCCTCAAAAGCAATTAATTAATAATCTTTTGTAACTTGAGAATATTATTTAATCATAAACCTAATAGAAATTTCTTTAACAAAGATATTATGATAATTTTATGAGTCAATCAAGTTTAGCTAGAATATAAAATTAACGAACATGATGTATATTCACGTAAGAATTAACGAACATAATGTATATTCACGAGTTTTTATCACTTTCTAATGTATGTTTTATTCGAAAAAGATGAGCATGAAGTGTTTCCATCAAATCGAATATACAAAACTAATGAAATCAAGAGTTTTCATCATCTTTTATTCATTACTGGTATCTATCATATCTGTCTACATTAATTACGTACACGTTTTATCGAATTTCTCACATTAAGATCATTTATTATCATTAGCTATCAATCAATGAACGTACGTAGACTTCAACATATAACGCAGTTGAAGTTCAAGCGAATGGTAGTGATTCGACACGCATGAACTTTTTGCTTATTCCTTCATATTCAGTTTTGTACAACAATTTTGCGACAGAAATATACTTATATGTGTATATGATATAGGGAAACTTTTACAAAAATTTTTTTTGTAAATAAATCTATCATAGTTTAGAAAATACATAATGATAATAATAATAAAATTAATGAAGAAACGATCACAATTAAGGTTTGACATAAATATTCCAATCTACAAAAATTCAGACTCTAATGTTCGTTGCCTTCTAATTCGTAAACTATTATTTCACGCATTCATCGGTTATATGATTGTAATTCTTACGTTTATCACAACAAGTATTTCACATACCAATCTAGATATACACAGCGCAAATACAGCACAGAACACATATAAATGGAGTGAGAGGATAAGAAGAAAAAAAGAGATCGCAAGTTTGCATGGACCACGCCTAGTCGTACGCCGTTCGCTTTTCGAACGATATATACCGCGTGGTGAAATATATTTTCGCCATGCTCACTCCGTTTTCGTAATGTTACAGTTAAATATAGTAGCTACAGTCGAAAATAGAAAGTAGAATATAGTTGAATACTATAATTGAATATAGTCGCTTACAGCTTGACTGTTTTCGTCAATTATCAAGTAGGTTATATTAATTGTTACGATTTTTTAAAAATTGTTTATGTAATAATCTAATTATTTAAAAAATATCTTTCACTTGTTGCTACGTTTTCTGTTATAGATGAACATAATAAAAATTAAAAAATATAGTCGAATATAATGTTACAGTTGAATATAGCTTAAAATAGTTCTTTTTTTAATACAACCGTCGAACAGATTATACTAATCACAATCTACTTATTTACTAATCTCATTATTTACTTAATAATCTAATTATTCAATTTTTTTTCTTGTTACATTTGCTGTTATAGTTAAATGTAGGTAAATAAAAATAGAATATATAGTTGAATATTTTGAATATCTTAATTCTTCACCGAATCGTCAAATAGATTGTATTAATTACGTTTTTTAATTATCTTCTTAATAATCTAATTAATCAAGAAGTCAATCCCGAATCCTGAAGGGAATTAATGTTGCAATCCATTAAAGCTGATGCTATCTAATCATTAAGTTCTAGACTGGACAATTTCGTTTTCATTAGTATTCGCGATTAGCCGCGCTAGCGAGGCAACGCGTAGTCCTTCGGTGAACGTAAGCGCGATGTTGATAATTATTCCGCTGTGCGCACCGATGATCATAGCCTAATAGAAGCAAGAGCGAGATGATTTTCTTATCGATTTAATAATGCGTTACGTAAGGCAAACTACATTTCTTATTCCAGGACAGCTTCTTTTTTATCATTGTGTAAGTAGCTTTTTATAAAACGTCGCCGATATCTTTCGTTTCATCATAATAATAGATAATTTATGTAACGGTATGAAGATCTCGCGATTTGTAAATCGTCCCGATGGAAATCAGTGCATGGTTCAAGGCGGACGCCTCTTACATCGCCATGTGTCCTCATTATAATTGTCCTCAAGAATGTAGTTCAATGGACCATTCTTGAATTAAACACGTACTTAGAATAGTTACAGTAACGCTAAGATATCATAACAGATTCTTCGCATATTTGTTATAGTTTAATGTTACAAGATGTTACAAAAGTTTAATGCTACAAGACTTTTCTATTTATCTGATTTTATGATTTGTTATTTTATGATTTATTACAATTAACTGATAGAATTCGAAGAGAATATAAAATACGCTGAGTTATATGAATTTTATACATGAGCGAAAGTATTTAAATTATTAATGAGAATCAGTATTCGATTTTGCCGATCTCTCGCGCTTGTTTCTTGATCCACTGCCCCCCCGAATAAAATGTCAAAGCCTCTTTAATTGATGTCGCAATTCTGTAAATAGATGTAAATCGTGAGGCCTTCGTTTCTTTCTCGACAGGCGGTTGACGCGAAGCCTTTAATTGGAAACGCAAATTTCGCAATATGTCCCAGTAAATAATACTGATCGCCTATCTAACAAATGCACGTCACGTCGGGACGTTGCAGTACTCTTTTGCCGAAGGAACACTTGATAATTTAGCTCCGTGATTTACAACCGACGTTTCATCGCTGCTTTTCTTCAATCTTAAAACGCGCTCGAGTACGCGCGCATGCGGTTGCGTATATCACGCTAAATGCGCGCTTATAATGTTTTATTGCGCGTACGAGTACACAAATACGCGCCGACAAGTGTACATCGCAGACGGACGTTGCACGTTGCACAAGCGTGCGCGAGTGCGATCTAAATCGAGTTTTCCATCGGAGAAAGCGCTTCTTCTGCATCGTTTACCTCAGTAGACTTCCTGATTTATTTGCCATAATTTCGCGTTCTCTGTCTCGTCTTTATTTACTCGGATTATTTACGGATTTACAGCTTCGTTTAGGAACGTCGCGAAGAGAATAGGATATCATTAAAAAAATTGCAATCGAACTTTGGCATCTGTTACCTGATATTGTTACCTGATGATAATTGGTGATATTGTTACGATATGCTAATTGGAAATACAGAGGGAAATACAAAAACTTGTGACTAATTATATTTTTCGAAATTAATTAAATGTCAAAAATAACGTGAAATAATTTTACATAATTATATAATTTTTTTATATAATCATATAATTTTTTTATGAAAGAAATATGGGAACAAAATTTTATATTAGATAGAAAAAACCAAGAATATACGATATATAATAATTTAAGAAAATATTATCGAATATATGTCGAATTGAATAATATATCTCCTTATTTATATATAGCAATAAAATTGGAGTAAATGATAATATAGTATGTTTGTATTTTGTTAATTATGCCAGCGCTAATACATCGTATCGCTACGCATGTAAAACTCATTGTTAGTAATGACCCACTTACACAAAATGCCTGGGAGCCTGCGATCAATTGTGATGCAAAGCAGTTGCAACGATAAAACCATTTTCCTTCATTCTACCTGTAACATTCGAATAATGATCCAACGCGATTCCAGCATCTTAATTAATTGAGAACAAGCGTTTATTGTTCGCGATCGATTCAACTATCTGAGAAATAACGCGAGAGAAAATAACGCTTGTTCAGAAACAAAATGTACTTCCTCGTGATATACATGACGATCAAAATTATTCACGATGTATGAATACACGCGGCAGTAAATGCAAATGCCAATAAATCTCTTGCTGAGAAGTTTCTTCCGCTATTTCTTCCCTCCATAAATAACTTGCTGAAGAGCGGCAAATGTAAAAATTACTGCACTTTACCGCACATCATCGAAGTTTGAGCTTCGACAGATTCCTCGTAACGGTTGTGTAATGTAAGTCTTTTACGCAATACGTTGTACATGAAATTGTAGGATCAACTTTAACCTGTCTAATAAGATCCAATTTTTTTTTCCTCGCGTCAGTACATCTTATTACAAAACTTATTGCAACTTCGAACTGAATGGAAAACGCAATCAGGCAAAACGAAGGCAAAAAAATAATAGCAAAGGCTAATTTAATTTCGTTAGATTTATGTGTTTCGTCATACAAGACAATAAGGTTTTTTTTTTTCGAATTTATATAAAATATATTCATTTAAAAAGTTGAATTTTTCTTTCTGTCATAGCTGTGGCAAAAAGTCTTTATGCATACATTGTATCGCATTTTAATAAATTAATTAATTATTATGCACAGTTATTGCTTTCGAAAGTTAGCAATATTTTATGACTTTCTCTTGCTTCTCTCTCTTTTTCACAAATATAAATGCTAAATTAGCTTTTACATTAAAAATCAATTTTTTCTCGTTTTTTTGCAAATATATTGGCTTAAATATATGAAACTATCCAGTAAATTGATTATACATCGAATAAAGACTTTTAAGATATAATTTTTTATCAGGACTGTAATCGAACGAAATCATTAACATATTTTGTAAGTTTCTTTCGGAACATCTCGATACATTTAATACCTTTTTTTTTGGAAAAGTTAGACAACGATAGAAAGATGTACTTTCTCTTTTTTCAAATTTCTAATTGTTTCATAGACGAATACATAAAATCGGGATTAATTTTTAAGATGTAAAGATCGAGATATAAATTTATTCCATCATTTAAATACAAGAAATAATTATCCTGAAAGGTCAGAAGTCAAAATATAAGTATTAGCTTATCCACGTCACTTACGCTGCACTTAACTTTGCAATGTTTGCATATGCACGAGTGTCC
Source organism: Cephalotes varians (assembly GCA_037157785.1). Taxonomy (NCBI): domain Eukaryota; kingdom Metazoa; phylum Arthropoda; class Insecta; order Hymenoptera; family Formicidae; genus Cephalotes; species Cephalotes varians. Next base: position 744,024 of record JANQDE010000075.1, read on the forward strand.
TTCAGCTATCGTTCGATTTCGCTCGTTAGCTGGAAAAGTTACTTTATATTGCGTTTAAACTCGTTTAAACTCTTAGCCAAGATTATTCGAGTGATTCATTCTATATTTGCTAGGTGCAGAAAGCATTCGATATCATTTGATTAAGTATCATTTGAAAAGTAAACAATTGTCTATATTTATTTAATATCATCATACGTTAATTTCAAATGTAAAACTAATATTATCGACCTCATAAAATTGTTTGTTTATTAATTTAAAGTTATACATATATAAGTAAAGGAAACTTTTTATTTCAAACTAAACATAATATATTTTCGTTTACATTACATAATATAAAATACAATCCAACATCACCGAAAACTTAACTTTAAGAACAAAATTAGAAAAGTTGATGTTTTTAGACAATTCTTAGGTAAAGATTTGCCACAATCAAATAATATTTAGCATTAAATATTTTACTAAAATTATACTTTAAATAAAATTTCTGACAAAAGATTCAAAGTTCATCCAAGTTTTAACAAAGAATAAGATTTTGTAACTTGGTTTTCTTTAGGCTGTAAATACTTTATCATTTATTTACATTTAAATATGCTTGTGTTTTAAATATGGATAAATTAAATTGCATCATATAATTTTTGCCATTGTATAAAATAATGTATTATTTATTTTTAAGGGATTTTTAAGGGATATCTATTTTATTCAATATAATTTATATGGTGTAAAATATTTACGAAAGAATAAAGTTTGGTGAAAGTATCAATATCCTTAAGCAATTCCGTTATAAACTGCTTCAGTTGGGCCTGGCGAAACCACACCCTGAAAATTGGCCCATTCGAACCAGTTTTTTTTAGGTCGCGCTTATGTATATTCTCATTACACACGCGTGATACAGAGGTGCCAAGTAAAATAATGATTTGTAAAGAAGCTATCAAAGTTCATCACTATATCTTAAAACTTTCTACGTCTCGATCAAAAATGCTGAGCAGTTCAAGTATTCTTTTAAATCATAATTATAAGTACACTATTAAAACTTTTTTCTTTTTTTATCCTTTAAATAATATTGGAACAATATATTTCATTATAGAATATTGGCATGAGTCTTTATGCATATTTATACAATCAGAAAAGGCTTTTACAAGCATTTCATGTAAAATCCAATCATGTCATAGCATTATAATAATTTTAATAATTACATAACAACTTTGTAACAATTACATAAAAATAATGAAATAAAATATACGTTTATTATATTAAAATAATCATTTGTATTCATGTACAAGACTTGTATATATGTATTTCTCATCATTACTATTCATTACTCTCTTTAAACGTAGATACTATATAATAATATCTACTTAAAATCAATTACGCGTGAAGTAAAACGATAAACTATAAATTATATAACTCGTAAGCGGAATATGTATACAAACAAAGAATTAATAAAAGCAGAACGATTAACAATCACGGTTTTACAAACTTTCTTAAGAATAATTAAATATATATATCTTAATTTTTTTAAGAATACCTATAAATATATCTATTTTGACGTATCACCTTCTCAAAAAAGTCATTTCGTACAAGTTTAAATAAAATGGGTTGAATATAATATTATCGATGCAAATTCTGTCGGGGTACGGGACAAGGACAATGGCGCCCGGATGTAGACGACCCTTTTGATTCGACGGTATGGAAGCAGTCCACCTTCGCAGAGCAGAGCCGAGCCTCTCAGCCTCTCACCTGTCCAAAGAACTTTTCCAATATCCGCACGGTGTTACAAGCACTGATTTCGTAACAGCCGTTAAGCAGTCAGGCGATTCCGAAAATTCCAGTCGATTTCTATGCATCACAATTATATTAATTCGACTTTCTTTCGCGATTTGCATTATTTCCTTTTTGCACGAATCATTCCGGAACTTTTTGCTCCGCCGTTCCTTCCTTTCTTTTACAAATTCCGTCAACAACGTGCAACATTTCTTCTCGAATAAATTCTTCTCACTTGATCGTTATATATTAAAACATTATATATTAAAAATATTTACGTATTTCATTTTTAATTATGTTAATATTTAGCATAAAGTATTACGCAATTTTCGGTTATAGTTCTTTCCTAAAAATGTCCATATTGTGATGCCTTCTGAAATGCGAAAAAAAGGGACAGATGTTCCATTGAGACACTATTCTTTCACTGTTCTTTAAGGACTGCTTTTCGGATCGCTAAATGACTTGGTAATATCCCCTTAGCTTTCTATATATATATATGTCATTGAAATCGTCAAATTTGCATATCAGAGAATATATCGTTCTTCAATTTTCTTCGTTTTGATTACGCGCAAATCCAATCGGCTAGATTTGCGACAGTTCGCTTTTAACAGCATGCCTTGCGGAATAACATGACGTGACGTTATACATCGACTTTTACTTTCAGTATCGATACGACGACTAAAAGGAGACTTAATAGATAGTAATGAAACTAGAACGCGTATTCATATATCGCGCACCGCCACAGCTGTTTCTCTAAAAGATTATATTCTTCATTTCACACGTATGAATAAGATATTTAGATATTTTTGTCCATGTGGATAATAAAAAAGAATTTTTTAAGATTTAGCGACTACGGACTTGTAAAAGATACTTGAAAATCTGGAAATAAGTATTATTGGCAGTTAAAACGCGCATTATTGTTTAATATTTATAGAGTAAACATATAAGATATCCATCATTCTATTATATTTTTGATAATATTACGACATTCAAATCATCAATGTCAAAACATCAATGTCTTATACAGGATATTATACTTAAACTTTTATATTGTAATAATTAACTAAAAATATGAAAGATGTGGAAAAATATTTTAGACAAAAGTTGCATGATTTGAAAGAGAATAATAATGGGGAATAATAAAATCAATAGTCGTAAAATAATGATAAAATCAATTAAAAAGAAAATTGATTTTTCAAGATCACATAAAGTTATCGCCACTGTTTTAAGTAGAATTATATGATTTTTTTTACATAATATAATTCTTCTACTTATTCTACATACAAAATGTAGAATTGTCGAAAAATTAATAGTTTATGAAATATTTTATATTTCAACACATTTTGACATAAAGTATAAAATATCTGGTAAACTATTTATTTCTTGGCAACTGTACTTTAATATTTTTATGCACCAAATAATGAGCTGAATCAGCTGGTGTAAAGAAAACACATAAATTACTTTTTCAAAAAAGATACGTAATTATTGGATTTGTTTATAAATAGATTTACAGTTTTATCGATTCGCTGTGGATAAATTTACTGTGGATACGAAAAATCACAATAACTGCTGTAGAAAATTAAACTTAAACAGTACTGCCGTCTCGTTTGCATCTTGTTTGCAAATTTCCAATATTGCAAACAAGTTTGTTGCAACTGCGAAGAAGAAGGAGAAAAATTTCAAACGAAGAGTATGCATGTTAGAACCATTTTCCTCTAAGCATCGATAGGTCAACGTAGTCACGAGTGTTTTAATGCTGCTTATTAACGCTAACGGTGAAGGTATAATCTGTGACGAATAAGGCCTATTTGCCGTAACAACTCGAAACGCGATTAATTGCGTTCGTCGGGCATTATTGTCAACGATAGCCAATCGATCGGACCTGTCAAGACCGGTTATTATCATTTGCGTTAATCCGAACTCCAGAGGAGATTTATTTAATTGCATAATTGGTACCTTCCTACGATTTCGTCAGGTATAGCATCTTCGTAATCGGGTTACCGCATATTGCTAGAATTTTTCTTCCTCTCGATGACGAAGTACTACTCTTGATCATGATACATTCTTATATCTTTTCTTTATATTGAAACGCGATCACAATCTTCTAACTGCACGTTAATCAAACAATTATAGCTAATGATTGACTGTTTATCGATTATATAAACGAGATTTCTAAAATGTTCTCAGACAAGATTTTATGTAATTTCTAAGATTAGATTACTTAGGACATACGCAGTCTGTTCTTATAAAGGTTCTTATGCCTTTTACTTTACGTTCATCATTACAGTCAATTACTTAACGTGAAGAAGCATCTTGATTCTTGATTATCAAATAATTATACAGTAATTGTATAAATATTAATTGGCTTAATTTTTTGAAATAATTATTAAAAACATTACGATTTAATATTTAAGAATTTCACCAAATCTTTTTTTCAGAAAAACATTTATTACAGAGGAATAATGCGGCTAAATGCTTATCGATTGCCTAAATAGTACCTCTTTAATATTTTATATTTTTACTTAATTAAGCAGTATTAGTGACAAAAATTAATAATTTTATATTTTTGCTGCTATTAATATTAATATTAAAATTAATATTAAAATAATTTGCTGCTTATATTAAATAAAAATATAAAATATTAATGAGGTACTACCTAGATACGGATTTGACAACTCTCTCTTACTAATTAACATTAGTTTGATCCACTAATAAAGCGATGATAAAATTATCATAAATATATGACGGTGTATATTTTCAGACGGATGGACAGAAAATACAGAATCGTGGTACTACACGATATAATTCCAAATCAACGACGGAATCGAGTAATCTTTCTGCATCGGAAACCAGGAAGCCACCTCGCGATAAGAGTTCCCGTTCAATTTCCAACTTAGAAAAGCATTTTGAGACGCATTTTGCGAGAGAAGGTTCGATTAGATCGCGATCAAAATTAAAGCAATCGCAGGCGGCAGATGATTCCACTGCTACGTCACGAACAAGTTCGAGGCATTTGAATACTAGTGCTGATAATTCACAAAACCGTCAAAAGTCACACGTCACACAGTCTCTTAAAGACGAAACAAGGAGGAACACGCACGATAACAATAAGAAAAACACGCCTGAGTCACAAACGCTGAAACAACTGGCGGCTTCCCGAAGAACATCTTTGGAGGCATCTCCCGTCTGGGTCGACAATGCAAAGTTAGATCACGAAGTGTTCACGAAGTCTGATCACTTGAGGTCAAGAACAGGAAGAAAGATCTATACGAATCACGGGAGAGAATCGAAAGATGAGGTAATCTCATCCAGAACGTCTCCAGAAAAAGACAATGTGGATAAAATCGTAAGTTCGAGCAACGAACCGAAAAAGGAAGAAGTACGAGTGGAACATTCAAGGGCCGAGAACGTTATTTCGAAAGCGAACGTGTCGAAGAAGATAGATATGAAAAGCGCGAACAGTTCTAGCAATCGTAAAGACGAAGCGAAAGACGTTCTGCTGTCGGGTTCGGAGAGTATAAGAGTGGACGTTCCTCTGACAGTCGGAAATGCCGAAGATGTCGATCTTTTAAAATCCTCCACGGCTTCGTCCGTCAATGTGTCCCTAAGACAAACTTCAAGGCCGATAAAGGAGAAGGTGGAGAACAACGATATCGCGAGATCGAACGCGAAGAAGAGTAGACAGTCCGATCGATCGAAATCTCGCAGCAGATCCAAAACGAGAGATCCTAATCACGAGACCGCGAATTCCGGAAGTACCTCCCGCCGAGGTTCGTCCAGATTCGACGTTACCGCTATTGCGGAGACGAACGAACGACCCTCCAGTTCCAGACACAGATCCAATGCGAAGAACGTCAATTCGAGAGGCCGTTCCGCGCATAAATCGAGAGACGTGACGGCGGCGGAAGCAAGAAGTAGCGGTAGACAGAGGAGTGCAGATATCGATCCTGAGACGAATAAAAACAAACGGACGGAGACGAGACGTAACGACAGACGAACATCCGAGGGAAAACGAAGATCCAAGGATGGCAGATCAAAAGCTGTGGAAGCCAAGGTAGACGAGCAAGATATCCGAACGCAATCCAGAAGTCGGTCACGCGCAGCTACCAACAATCTCGGTAATTAACAGTTTAATTCTGAAATATTAATGTCATTAATAAATTAAAAATCTGTCTCAAGGAGACAATAAATTGTCTCAAGGAGACATTATTCTCATTTAAAGAATTTAATTGCTTGATTATTAGATATTGATTTCTTCAGAGATCATTTGATAAAATCTCTGAGAAAATATTTGGATTAATTATGTATAAGTTTTTGAATGAACTTGAATTCATAACGAGAAGCAATATTTCCATATTATTTATAACCTTTTAATTTTATTTACGTTTTTTCTTTTAGATGTTACCACTGCTTACATCCCGAAAGCGACAATTGCCGAAGCTACGACCGTTCCTTTTGTGAACACAGAAATTACGACATCCACTTCTGCAACGATCAGATCATCGACAACCGTTCGAACATCTTCAACCGAGCGAGCTTCACGCAATAAGGGAAGAGACAGAGGAGAAAGTTTTCGAGCGAAGGAAGATTTCTTCAATCACGGTCTAGGGTTTCGTGGTCGAAAGACCTCGACCGAGGGATCGTCTTCGATTGCTGCAGATTCCACTACGACAACCACTACGACGCCTAGAAGTGAAACGCAATTATCGCGCGGTAATCCCGGATGGACTCTTAGACGCCGACCTCATCTCAATCAAGATGCTTCTTCTTCGACGGCAATTAATCGAGATCAGACCAACGAGATCTTGAATGATTCACCGAGGACCACTGAAACACCAAGTACCACAAAAGCCGGACAAAGAGGCACCAAAAGGCCAAAAGCGAAAGACGAGAGTAATACCGTGTCGAGTGTTGCGGCGAAGAACGTGACAAGAGGCAGTAAAACCTTCAACAAATTTGAAAGCTTCAATCTACCTGGGAAAGATAAGGGAGTAGAGTCCGAAAGCGATAATTATCCGCCTGCATTCCGAGCGAGGTTGTCTCAATTGGTGAGTCCGAATTTATATTTATCTAACGATTAAAACGAGAAAAGAATAAAAAGATAACTAAGATTTCTATTCGGGATACATATCAAAAATATATAAGATAAAAATACATAACATAACATAAAAATCGATAAATTAATTTTTTATATATTTATTTATTTGTTTTATTTAAATTATTATATTTATCTACAGTATTTATCTATTTATCGAAAATTATTACAGTAGGACATATAAATATATTAAACGCATTTCAAAACTTTCTTGGCAAGTATTTTACAATCACGTTTCGTAATGTTTTGAACCTTTTTGCAAAATCTTTATAATATTTTAATAATGCTGTTGAAGGAATTAACAATAAAGTACACTCAGTGAAAAAAAAATATTTTCAGAAAAATTCTAACTTAAAACCTACTGAAGGAAAGAGTACAGCTAGGACCAGCTTACAGGTAAAATAACATATAGATCTCTCGACATATTTGCTAAATCAACTAATAATTATTAATTTATTTTAACTTTTAACATATTAACGATTTATAACATTGATATACATCCTGTTTCTCTTAGCCATTTGTAGGCGGTTGAATCTATCGGATGTTGAAAATGTTATATTTTTAGCATGAAGTATAATAGATAGTTTTTGAATCTTTAATAAAAAACGGTTAGCATGTGTACCTACATCGATAAACGTAAGAGGAATGATTCGGTAGAAGTAAAATTAATTAATATGGTGGTGACTTCCCTCCTTGACGTGTACAATTCTTATACGTACATAATTGTATAAAGCTTAAAAAATGCCCTACGTAGGAACATTCGAAGAAACATACATTCCGACGGCATATACGATCCAGCACGAAAATGATGCATGTATCCGAAAAAAACGAAACTGTGGAAAATGCGTTTGCGACAGACGTAGTCTTGCACGTCTCTCCTCCCACGAACCCCTTAACTTCGATACTCGACCCAGATACGCGACAAGTAAGAACATAGCGGCAGTTTGGTCGGAACTTTAATAGCAGTTTGGGATTGCGCACTAATTCAGAACTGGCTGAGAAATCGCTTTATCATTCCCATGCATTCCCATCCATCGCTTCGGGGATTCTCGGAGCTTAAATTTTTCAAACAGGTGTCCACCTATGGGAAAGATACCAACTTTGGTATATGCCTCCTTAATATCATATGTTTGTTTCCAGTTTTTGGATAAAAAGATTTAAAGGTTTAATTTCAAAGGTCTGATTTCATTTTTTCATCAGGGAGTGTATTGCGAAAAGAGATCTGTTTCCCACGATCATCAATTGTTAAACGTAATCACTTTTCGAGATCACTACTATCGGGAAATCTCGACAGAAATTATGATTCGAAATAAGGAATGGTGTATTGGTTGCTACAAACGCGAACTCATATCAAACGCATCATTAAGAACCAATCAGAACTGGATGATGATGCGTTATTAACATTTTTATAAGTGGCGTAAGCCAGTGGAGCTTACTTGATAACCGGTGTTGGTAAAATGTGACCAAAACAATTACGATTTTGAAGAATCTACTCTTCAAAATCGCCGGAAAGCTTTCGAGATGCATTTGCGGAAGCTTTAGGCAACGTGATCGCGACAATGAACATCCAAATGAGACTGGATTTGAACGATATCGTGATGCAAGGAGTGACGAATCCTCGACGAGAAGTTTTCTCAAGATATATCAATTGCAAAAAGGTCGCAACTTTAAATCTTTCATATTCCTTATAATCTTTTGCCGATCTTTTCGATTGCTAGTTACTTTTAAGCACCTTTAATGAAACAATCTGGAATAAGAGATGAATAGATATCCATTATTGACGCGCAATGAATGAATTGGTTTCGAGATTTTGCAAACTGGTTTTGATATAATCAACCTGTCTCTTTCTTCTTACGTTGTCAGTTAGCCTAAGAGAGAAAGTGCACTCGTAGATAGGTCATTGCAACAAATCAAGTAATGACCACGTTGTTACTTGAACGGATAATTGATCCTGATTTGATGCGCTTCTCGTGGAAGTTTATTATTAGGTTTGCCAACTGGAGTGCTAAATAGACCTGTTATCTTCAACTATTTTTTACGAAATAGAAAAGCATTTAAAGTAACGTCGTGTAATATTTCAGCAATGTTAATGAAATCGTAAATATGTCACGGTATATAAAATAAAATTTTAAATCTTTTTGGTCTTTCCTTTTCGTAGGAATACTTTGCTTCGCTGTCTAGTGAAAAGAAGTGGAGATTGACTCGTAATAGAAAAAAAAGGAAATAGAAAGGGAATTTAATGGTTGTGTTCTGTGACCTGTCCATTATATTTGTCTGAAGCACAGAAGCAAATCGTTTAAAAAATGATACATAATTACAGCGTGATTGCTCATTGCTGAGAAAGATAAATTCAATTAAAGATAAGTGAAAGAGCACAATTGCTTGCTTACAAATAATAAATATCAGTTATTTATCGTAATATGGAACATTTTAAGTTCTTAGAAATTTTTCTTGAATTATATGATATAAAATCTGATATAAGTATTTGTAAATACTGTATATATAGAATAGATCTGTAAACAATGATATGATGTAGAAAAATGTCTCATATTTTTTTATTAAAATTTTATATATATATTATGCAGAAATATTATGCTTTACAAACTATTGATAGCAACACCATCCAATAATTCGCTAAACTTCATGCACCTAATGTATATTTTTTTATGTTGCCTTAAATGTTGTGTGCGTACTTTTGCATACGGTTTCGCTTACTACATATCACATTACTTGCATTGCGGGGTGTAAAGTATTCTTATTTAGATCGTGGTCTGACGAGAACGATTAAACTTTCAGTCCGCACAAACGAAATCTTGGTTCGGATATGTCGTTAGCCAGCTGGTTGCGTGGATCGTCTTCTTTCTTCAGTTCACCAGGCTTCTATTGCTTTAAAAAGCAAAGGGTGTAGCGCTCCTTAGACAATCGATATATTAGCCTTTCCGTTATCATATAAAAAGAGAATAGTATTTATGTTTCCACGAGTGAATTTTGCGATCTTGAGAACATCCCTTCGAGTCGAGGAAGACGAACACCTTGTACGAGATCGCCATACTAACAGAATCTTCCGAGCTTTCGGCAGGTTGCTTACGAACGCTTGGCGATTTCCGTCGCGCACTTAAAATGGAGCTCTTTGAACGACCTTTTCAGGCCACGAAACCAAGCTTGGCGAATCTGTTCTCCGAAAGATCCAAGCTGAAATTGGAGTTAGCCAGAAGATTAATCAAACCCGAATTGAACGTTGACGAGAACGCTTTCGATGTAACGACGGCCGCTTATTCCAGTAAATCGAAAACAAAAGAAGTTTCGACGGTCAGCGAAAGCAGAAATGTAGAGAAAACGACAAAAGCGATCAACAAACTTATCGGTACTCGTGTCACGCAAGGAAGTTCGACAAGTGCGCCGAAAGAAAAATCAACCGTGAGAGACAGGTGGAAGATTTTTGAGACCAGAAAATCATCGAAAGATCGAAATATCAAAGCTCCGTTTAGATCGCCCGCCGACACGATCAAGAAGAGCCGAATGACTTCTGAAAGAGCAGTCGCACCTTCGTTCATCGAAGAAACATCGATGAGGAGTGTTACCGAATTTAACGCTATACCACGCCTAATTACGGTTTCAAATCGTGGTGCCGGTTCCTTGAAAGAAACGGCCGCCACGACTGTCGATGCGACAAAAGTCCGACCTTCTACGAGCACTACGGCATCGCGGGAGGAATCGTCAACGTTGACGAACACTGTGGAAACTATAGAGGAAAACAGTATCATTACAACCATCGAATCGCTAAAACTAGATAAATTCATCGAAACAATTACTGCACCAGATACTATGTCGATTACCGATGCATCAACGGAATCTAAAGTTCACCCTACGGAATTTCTTCAAGAAGTGACACTACCACCGACCGTCACCACGCCAAGCAATATGCTTTTATCATCCACGCTGTCGACGGCGAAGTCAGAAAAGTTGTATCCCGTTTATATTCCCGACACAAAAGAGTACAGCTTGTCAGATCAAGAGAAAACAACCACAAACGACTCGAGCAGCGTCCGACCCCGTTACACGAAGCAAGAGCAACCGGACAAAGTGGCAATTTCTATGGTGACGTCGAGAACCGTCGGACCCACCAGCAGATACATCCGGAAGAAAACCGGTGTCTTCACGCCGTACGACGCCGTTCCCAAGTCATCTAGTACGGAGGCGACGTTTACGCAAACGAAGCGACGGGAATTCCGTCCGCGAACGTCGACTTATAGAAGGCATTCCGAGATACCGACCAGCCAGGTAGTCCAGTCGGCGACGGTCGAGCAAACAACCGCCGGAGTAACCATCACTCCAAAGTCGACCAAGTATCACGCCCAAGTCGTCACGCCAAGCGTTCCTCGTTCTTTGTCCTCTGAACCGTTCGTCAATGTGAGGATCGACACGACGAACAATACTCCGCAAGTGTCCGGTGTCACCGAAAGCAGCAACGGTAACAGCGGCAATTCCAACGTTTTCAATCCCACCAGGAGCACATATCTTAACGCGAACACCACCACGCTGCTGGAGCAATTACGAAGCACCGTGGCACCGCTCTTGAATAATTTAGGTGAAAAGACTCCCATCTTTTCCGGAGCCTATTCCAACGTAAATAACGGGGTAAGTGATTAAATTTTAGATTAGATTTTAGAAAATCATTCGTTTTCTGTCTGATACAAAAATTAAACTAATACGTGGGTCCTAATTATATCTTATATTTATATTTGAAAAAATGAAATGGAAATTTAATGTATCTTGTATGTTCATAATATATTTAAACAGAAGTATCTCACATGATAAGACATTTCTGTCCTATTTTAGAAATATTTCATTATTATGAATTATCTTCTTTTTATTTGATATAATTAAATTTGGATATAATTTATTTAAAATAATTTAAGAAATTTATTAGAATAATTAATCATGTTATTGCGATAATGTAATTGCAACAGAATTTATATTCCAAGTACTTCAAGTGTCGCCATGATTAATTTATTTGCAAATATTATGTTAGAAAAAATAACGAATTTTAGATAACGAATTTTTAAATAAATTATTTCTTAATTATATCTAAAAAATGATATAATTGTTCATTTTGTGATATATGTTATGACTTTTATACTTCAGCAAGAAATATATTAAATATATAAATTATATCATTTTTTTTATGAACACAGAACTCAGCCCCCAGGATAACTCCTAACGGTTCCCCGCCGAGATTCAGCGCGAGATACAAAGGAGCAGAATTGTTTGTGAGAAAACCATCCAATAATCAAGCTGTGGTACCATCGATCACAACATCATCAACTACAGCCTCGACACCGATAGAGGTAAGACTTTTGAGGATTTTAGAGAGAATTTTATGAGGGAACATCGAGGAAAGACGAACCGTTTTTTGTTAATTAATGCATATTGTATGATCACCTTTCAATTACATGTTGTGTACTCAGTCGAATAGAAAGCGATGATTCATAAACTTGCCAGCTTTAATTTTACGTTTTAATAATACAATTTGTATCGACACGACATTCTCATTTTAGTATACGATATCTCTCATCATTTTATGATAAATATATGCTTATCATAAATATCTCGCGTTATACATGTCGACATATTTGTAAAAAAAACTTTTATTCTTAGAAGCGATAACAATAATGTTGCGAAATTTACAATAGTTGTGATATATGTACCTTATACATATATATATTGAATACTATATCTGACTTAGCATTATCTCAAGACAAAATGCTTATATAAAGTACATGTTATGTATATATTTTATGTATATATGCATATATGTATACAATACTATGCTACGTCATTCTACTATAAGTGAAGTATTCTTTTCACATAGTCTAAAAATAAGTCTTAATAAGTATTTAAAAAATCACAACGAAACGACTCAGGTAAGACGGTATGCAAGCCAAATGCGTTAAAGGTTCCCTTCAGGAGAAGTTACGTGAGGTAATTTTCTGTGCTTAAAAGGTGTTCCCTACGAAGGTACCAGAGGATTCCGAAGCAGTTGCGCCGCCATGGTGGACCAACTCTATCATCTCAACCCCATCGAGCGATCTCGTACTTAATCATATCGATGCAAACAGCCTGCGTTAATCTGATCACCCTCTGATTACAATAAGAAATCATTTCTATTCGTCACACGTCTCTTACTTTTTTTTTAGCGAATAGCCGAAGTATATCGTACGAGTTACAGATGCATTTTTTAAATTGTATTAACAATAGATTTAATTAATGTTCATCTGTGAATATTAAAACGCACTAAAAAAAGCACATTTCTTTCGCTTCGAAAAAGCACGTCAGCACAAACATAATCATTGCACAAACGATCTATTGGGATTAAGGTCGATTTACAAAAATCATTAAATATCACATTCTAACACTTAGGAGAAGGATTTGTCTCGAAAGAATAGAAAGATGACTTATTAACTTCGAGAAAGATTAATGCACGGTCATCGATCATGTCACGTTATCTCATAGCACTCACATATCGTACATTATGTATGTGCAAATATTGTATCATACAACTTTATATTTTTATAATAAATGTATTGATTTTTTAGCATTGCACGCGATTAGCAATTGTTTGTCCTTATTTAGCCATGTTAGAGTTAAAATTTACAAATAAATATATATATATATACACAGATGTTATAAAAAAGGTATAAGTATTTTTACAAAGGAAGAGAAAATAAAATGGTAAATGTTAATTTCTAGTTTTATTCTTATTTTACTTATTATATATTATATATTAGTAATTTACATAACAGAGAAAAAGAGAGAGAGTTATGAGTTAGAAAAGGAGTAGTGAGCAAACGTTTTGAGCACACATACGTGATTTCTCTACAACAAAACTTAGCTTACACCAATTGATGTAAAAATCAAATTTGTTCGAATATGTATATAAAGCAAAAAGCAAAATGATTTACTTTCAATAGTAACTACAAGAACCACAACAATAATTTACGATCAGAAAAATCCATATTCTAGACGTGGTTTCCATAATAATTGAATCGTTTATACAGATATAAGTGCACATTATCTTTTATATTTTTAATCAAACTTTTAATAACATATCACAAGAACATATCACATTGTTTTGATAATGTACGTGCACCTCTGTGATTCTTGAGTTATTTTTTTATAACTTCAATTTCTGATGATGTAATATAAACAAATTTTTATATAATTTTTACTATAAATCAAAAAAATTGTCAACTTCTTGTGTTTACAATAAATTCATAGATATTCATTTCACTGCCTGTCTCAGCATTTATCATCCATCTGTCATATTGCATCTTTATCCGTAATTTAATATTTTATCTCAACATTGTATCTTCAAGAGTCATCGAATACAGATGCGATCAATCTTGATTCTATAAACATTTCGCATGTTTTGTCTCATTAAGAAAATATCGCTCTTGGATAGCGAGAAGTGAAAGTATACATTCGTGCATAATAGATATATATATGTAGTGAGCATTCTGTATCCTTTATCTTTCCCTGTAACACATGATAAAATAACGATACAAAATATAAATGAAGGAAGAATATGTCGCCATCACGCATCCTTCGCTATCAATATATTTCGCTTTTCTATTCCTTCTTCATTAATTCACTTTGCACAATTCTATTTATTTATTCTACACAATTATCTATTTTAATACATATTTTTATAAAAATTTCTTTTCTTATAAAATGTACTTTAAAGTGTCGAAGCAGTTACTCAGAATTAGATTCGCGTGATAATTTTGCACAACGCGAGTAACTCTCGTACTTCGCACGTGCCGCAAACGTTTGCCGTTTTTGAGGCTTCCATCGGGCAATCGTGCGAGAAATTATTAATGCAATACTTCCGTAGTAATGTAATAGCGAAAGTACGTCGGTGGAGGCCTCTGTAGACACAAGGTAAGAGTCGGCAATATGAAGAAGAGAAAAAGGTCGGAGACGAGAGGGGAACGAGTCTCTCCACCGTTTCTAAATACCTTTAATAGAACAAGTTTCAAGTCACGGCTGTTACATCAAGACACATTCAGCGACAATTTTCCTTCCTCTTACACTAGTTCGTACATGTACCTGGAGATGGTGTATGCTCACGTGCTCTCTCATAACGTTCATTTGTATAATTATATGTGCGTTAGGCCATAAAAATTTGTTCATTAAATAACACGCTAATCGCTAATAAGAGATATTGTATATTACACATAATTGCGTTATATTCATTTGAGTGCACATCTGTATATCTGTAAATAGAACAACTAAAATGTATTAACTCTTAAACGCGCAAACTGCTGTCATTGTTCATGTAATTAACTTTTTTTTTTAATCTGAACTAAGCTCATGTCAAAGCTCGACGCGTTTAAGGGTTGAAACGCCATCCTCGACATGTAAATTACGTGCGTTACAAAAAGCCTCCCGTTAACCGACCTCATTTGTATCTACTACTTTGTCACCGTAATTGCACCAAAGTGTGTACAGCACTCGCACGCACCGAATTTCTGATTGCAGAATTCCGGTTCGGCACCACCCGTCGTCGTCAACAGCCCCGGCGAGCCCAGATTCGTCACTTTTTATCAGGCATTAGAGTCGGCTAGTATAAGAAACGAGAATTTGGGCGCGGAAGACGTGTCTCAGCGGCAAAGACTAACTGGCGTGGTAACGAAGGTAGACCCTAACGCTACTGTACCTAACGGCGCCAGTAACGACACTGCTAACAACAATGATATCATCGCTCCATCAATCACCGCGACTACTACATCCTCCCCAGATACTACTACCGTAAACACTACCGTTCAGTCGACAGATAATTCGCTCGCTTCGAGATTAGGTGCGGAGAGTAGTACCGATAGTCCGGAAACCGCCACGACGGTACAAACCCCCACAAATCCGGACACGAACAGGGAAGAAACAACTTCAGTCCCCACCTCGGAATCGCCCGGAACTACCGTCCCCGTTAACACAATAACGAACACGCCATCATCCGATGCGAATGTCCCGGATACCACGGAACCGTTCACCACCACCGCAACTGTCACGTCGACAAGCGTTGTCGACGTAACTTTGGCAGCATTGTTCTCCACGGAATCTATTCCCAATGACATTCGAACCACCGAGCCAGTAGACACGAGTATCGAGACCACGTCGCTATCCATTATCGAAACAGTGAACGCGGACATATCCATTTCCACTTCTCAGCAAACGGCAAATGATATACCGAATACAACAATATCATCCCCCATTACCGAGAGCGTCACCGTGACACCGGAAGCGACTATGCCCGCAATGAACAACATGTCGGAGAATATCGAAACGAATACCGTGCAACAGTCCGAGGAAACGACACCTCGCACAACAGAAACCGTTGCGGTCGAGGATATAGAAACGAGTACCGTACAGCAGTTCGACGCGACAGTTCCATTTCAAACGACGGAAACCACGAGCACCACCGAGCCAACGGATGAGATTTCGAATGACGTAATTGAGATTCATGGAACGGCGGCACCCGCCTTCACGTCTACGTATCGCACGCGATTGATCGATTACGCGCAAGAAATTCTGTCGCGTTTATCGCAAAAAAACAGTTTTTCCACGATTAAAACACCGATCCAAAAATCCACCGTCACGATGTCTGTTTTCCCCGAGCTGTCCAACGCGATACCAGATTCGTCATCGACAAATACTGAGAGTCCGGCGCAACCGGAAGAGACGACTGCCGTGCAGGAAGCTGGACCGAGTAACGTCGGGACGACGGTGTCGTCGGATGTAGAGTTCGTGCCAACCACAACGAACGGATCAGAATTGACTCAAAACACAGTAGGTTTGGATACTACGTCTCAATCTAACGGCCAAGAGACAAACGCACTGGACTCAAGTACAACAACAGGACAGACGTTATCAAATATCATAAGCAACAAGCGCAACGCGACATCAGATTTTGAATCGACGACAGTTCAGGATACGCAAACTCCATCGATAGACGGAGAAATTGCGACCACCATCACGCCAACAACCCCGCGAATCGTCGAATTCATTACGGAGAACGACCCCCGATCTAACGATACGTTACTCGCTGAGCTAATGACTATCGCGAAGACTCTCTTCACGGAAGCAATGAACGACACGCGGCAGTCGATTCAAACTGACGGCACGGTAGGAAACGATAATAAAAATCAATCCGTGTCCGTGTCGAACGACACGTCAGAAGCTACCACTACACCTTCCGAACTTTCGAAATCTTTAGAAAGCAATACCGAATTTACAGACGTTACAACGCCTGTTGATTTATTTGAAAATGAAAGAAGAGATAATTCTTCTCGCGGCCCTGTTGTAGGATCGAAAATTTTATTAATGGAATCTACCGCGCGTCCTGCCAATATTGAAAACTCAATCGATATAGGTGATGTTACAAAGTCCCTTTCGCAGATAAAGACCGAAACAACAAACACCACTATGGTTATGGCCAGCATGAGTTCGGAACTAACTACTAATACGCCTGACTCACAATTGTCTAATCCGATTGAATCATCCAACAATAATACCGAACAACAAATTATTACGACTATTTTGAATAACGAGGTCCAATTGTCGAATCAATTATCGGAATTCGCAATGGACCTCACTACCAATAATCCCTTAACGAGCTCTGTTACTATGAATACAGAGGAAATACTGCCTGACGTAAACGAATCCACGTCGGATATGGTAACGGAATTAACCACTAGTGTAGCTATGACGGAAATAAACGTTGTACAAATAAACGCCGTAGATACCACTAATCAGATACCGGAACCCACCACGATAGTACCTGCATCTGACCTACAGGTTACAAACGACCAATCCCTCGTAGCAAATGCATCGGATATCGCTACAACACTTCCAACGGTATCCGATACGAGCAATAGTCAGCCATTTGGTACAGAACCTTCCATCACGGAATCAGTTCGTAACTTAATAAGTTCTACCGACACCACCACTAATCAACTCAACGACATAACAACAAACGTCCCTCAAACGCTAACCGATCTCGTAAGCGAGATGCCAAATCTTATTGCCCGTTTACAGGATACAACGGCAACAACAACCGCCCAAGGGACGGCTGGTTCAAGAATCATTCAACCCGAGCAAACGACCGAAATCATCACTTCCACCACCATCGTTCCTACCGTCACAACATCTTCAACTGCATCAATAACTAATTCTACCACATCTCCCGTATCCTCTACCGACGCGACAACCATCCCGTCCTCATCAATCGACTCGACGGTAGCGACCACGATGACGGAGACCACGACAATGACCTTCCAAACGACGTCAACGGAAGAGTTGTCACGACTCGAGCTCACTACTACTGTCAGACCGACGTCCGAAATGACCACTACGACTGTCGACGAGAATCTTGTCTCCACTGAGACAATGACTAATACCTCGACTATGCAAGGCACAACGACCATGCCAACCGAATCGGAGGATCTAAATATGATATCAAGAAATGATGGAGAGGAAACAACAAGTACCGCACCATCCACGACCACAACGACAAGTGCTACATCCACAACTTCGTCGACTACCGCACGGACTGCTGTGTTAAATCGAATATCACCATTCACGCCTTCCGGCGCTTTGAACACGGCGAGACCTTACATGGGCGGTAGCCAAATGACGCCAATCCAGAAACTCAGCTCCTCCAAGGCGCCCGTCCGCGACTACTTGATTTATGGTATTTATCCCAACAAAACTATCGTGCGGAAGCGGCCGGAGGACAATCTGATTGATGGCAGAAACGTAGACAGCCCGTATGTGATATTCGGCATCTATCCAGACGGCAAATTAGTCCGGAAGTTCCCCAACGGGACGATAATACCGGACTCACCCAGGAACCCGGTCGAGGTTGTGTTCACGCTTAGAACTACCACTACTACTAACCGACCAGCACCCAGGCCATATTATAACCAGGCTAACCAAGCAGGCATTTATAACAACCAGTATCAAGCCCCAGTGTACTATAGTAACAGTAGACCCGTGGACGAGCTGACGGGAGGCGCCCAGAGCCCCGGATTCCTTGATTTTGGACTTATCGGTAATGCGATCGGCGTTACTCCTGGAGGCCCCAATTTCGCGGGACAATTTAGTCCCTCTGCTAGCGTCCCGAGCACAAACAAAATGGTATCTCTATCTCACCTCTTCATCAAAATCGTACTTTATACGCGCAACGAGTTTGATCAAGAATCAAATCGCAGTTAAGAAATGAGTCACGTTTCCTGATTCTTTATAGATATTTAGACATTTAAAGATTGTTGCCGCGTGAAAGTAACTTAGAGTAGTTTAATGTTAATAGAAGAATTTTATTAGAATAATTATCTATATTTTATTTACAATTTTTATATGTCTAAAAAAATTGCATAATTATGATCAATTTTTTTCAAAGCTCTCGTTATTGTAGTACACGCCATATTTTATAAATGTCTATTCAGTTCTGAGTTACAGTCTGGAATTAAGATCGCGTTTAAAGATAATCAGTTAAGAAACAAATAATCATGCTTAGTGCAAGATGCGGATATACGACATGTAACGGCTAGCATTTCTAATTCTTTTTGTTCTTATTGAGCATAAAATATAGTAAAGTTTCATAACACGCTCTGTTTCTGTCTCTTGCTGGATAATTATTATGTAATATCGATAGATTAACAATTCAGTTTCTTTGTAACTTGTCTTTATAGCTTTCCTTCTGACAGACTTTCTTCTCATAATATCATGCTTTACATTTTCGGAGTAATTTTAATGAAATGCAATTTAATACTTTTTTTCAGGTCAAAAATATCGAATGCTGTACAACGGATGTACACAGAGTATCATTGTAAATTTGTAAATAGTTGTGACAGATTTATAGCACTTTTGTTCGCCCATTTGCACTTTTGAATTTTTTTTACGCACTGTATTTTCTATTAGATATAGCATACACAATCTAATTATATTTCACTCGTACTAAATATTTGATATTTTTGAATATAAACCTATCAGATTTTTTGTATTATATAACGCGTATGACATGCATTATATGATTGAAAAAAAGACTATTTTTATTATTTTCTTGAAATTTTTTATTAGAGCTGTGTTCTCAAATATTTTTATATTTTACGTTAAAATGAACTGTGTTAGACAAATACACATCTTAAAAAGTCACAAAATATATTTTCAATTTTTATTATATTATCATATAAATGTATATAAATAGATATTTAAAAAAATAAAATTTTACGATTTTAAAAACTAAAAGAATTGAAAATATAATAAAAATCTACTAAAAAGTATTAAAGGGCATAAAAGTTTTATGTTTTTATTTGATAATACAGGGTCGCACCAATCTTATTTGCTTCGCAATATTTGAAAAATATTGCAAGTTTATGAACTCTATTTCTATTCACTATATTAATGTCTTTTAGCAAAATTATTAAATGCGGTACATAATATTTCAGAGCGATATTTTATTAAATTCCCAAATGGGTACGTTGCCGAATGGACCATTCAGTAACCTGCAAACGCCAAATAGCGGTCAAGTGCAAAGTCCAATTGGTCCTCCTCGTATCGTCCTGGATCGTGAAAGGGACGAAGCTTCTCGGACAAGAGTGACGTCTGATCAACGCAGTGCTGTATATATTGGACAGGTAGTAAAAAAATCATATTATTTGATTAAGCAAATTTACTAAAAAAGAAAACACTTGAAAGCAATCATAAATATTTCAGGATAAATTTATTAATTATCAGATTGACGGTGCACCTGTTATCAATCCAAAAGTCGTTGATGTAAGAATAAATTCAGTGGCTGTAAGTAATCAAATGTGTTAATTTGATCATTCTTAATGATGGATTCTTACTAATAAGTTTTCTTGCTTCTATTTGCTAATAATTTGGAAATTAAAAATTACTCACGCTTCTCTTATTTCTTATTGTAGCAAAAAACAAGTATCTCATTTCATTGAATATAATTTATCACTAAAAATATAATGGTACGAGTATCGTAACTTTTTAATGATTTACCAAACTAATAAATATTGCGAAAAATGTATAAATTGCTGCAGATCAATATGTGAAAATACAAAATATGTATGAAACAGAATTATTAATTCAATACAAATTTGTTATTAGACTTCTGTGAACGAAGGTACGGCATCATCCACGGCGTCAACCCCATCCTTTGAAAATTTGCTGAACAATCAGTCGGGTGGAGGTGTAATAACGGCACCTCCCGGTTTTCCTTGGAGGGATCCCCTCGATCAGATATTCGGTATCACCACCAATTCACCTATACAAACAGCATCTGTGGCATCAAATCAACTAGTGCGTATATATAAATAGGAAATAATATTTAAAATTGAATATAAATGTCGTTAAGTTGTGATTAAACGTATATTATAAGTTATTATTAAATAAAGAGTAGTAATAGTAGTAGCAAATTATGGGATGGGCCTATTAAATAAATAAATTTTATTAATAAAAATTTCAATAATCAAAATCGTTATGTTTATTTAAAAAACATAGGCGGGCTTGGAGCAGGGATGCCATTGTGGTCTTTGATAGCATGAGGCCTGTGCTTTTTAGCTGAATTGAGCCCATTAATTCACAGTTTGTCTTTTTCCCTTTACATTCGAAAAAGAAAGATGAACTTTGAATTAATGCAGATCAATACTACCAAAGGCCGCAATCTGGCATCCCTGACTTGAGGTTTACACGCTCATTCACTTGCGCTGTTTATTTAAAAAACATAATCTGATAAATAATATTTAAATATGTTACATTTCTTTTTTTGGTTTCTTCATTTTATATTTTTTTGTACATAAATTTTTTTTATTATTTATAGGACGAGCCGACCGAAAATCGTAATGCGCCAATTATGTCGCGTCCCTTGGACGTAGAAATCTTTACAGTCATGAGCAATGCAACCCCAACATCCACAACTACCACGACTACAGCTAGTACAACAACTACTACTAGTACCACCACTCCTACTACTACTACTGCCAGTACCACCACTCCAACTACTACTACTACTACTGCCAGTACCACCACTCCAACTACTACTACTACCACCACCAGTACCACTACTCCTACTACTACTACTACTACTAGCACTACTACTACCACTACCACGCCGGCACCAACAACTGCAGCAACTACTACTACTACTTCAACTCCTGCAGCAATCATGACAAGCCAAACGACTACAACAGGTATTCTATTTAATGATACAAGTCCACATAAGTATCGTTCTATCTTTGTTACTCATTTGATATCAAAAAAGACACAATGATGTCGACTTGTGTTATTAAACGGAAAGCACCCATTTATTATCATCCTCAGCTCGCTAAAAATCGTTACTTTATAAATGCTTACCGTATACAGCAACAGGAACAGTTCCATCATCTACCGCATCGGTAATATCGGACAACATATTAAGTAGATTACAAGCAAACACAATGGAGAATCCCTTTGGTACCACGTTCGGAGACTTGGCTTTCCTGAATGCATTGGTAAATTTCGTTTGTTTGATTAATGATCTCAGTGTTATTTTTTTTTAAGTATCAATAAACATTGAAAAATACTTAATTGTATAATGCAGTGAACTATAAGTTAATATATAAAAACAAAATTTTCTTATCTTTTATAGTTACAAAACAATAACAATGTTAAGTCCACCACGCCAAAGACGCTAAGTGAAGTGGAGCAAATATTAGCAAACAGGGTAAGTAAAATAACTGGTAATAAGTATAGATATAGAAAAAGGAAAATAATTAATAATATTTTTCATAAGCACAATTATTATCTTATTCCGAATTAATGTATAAAATAAGCAAAATAATTAAATTTAAGAATCTTTAGTCAATATTTTTATATTTTTTTGTAGATCTTGTCGCTTGCACTGGCCAATCCTGGACCGACACGATCGCCTAAGGCGATTCAAACTGCGAATTTGAATACAAATGTGAACGCAATCAATCGCCCGTCATCCGGACTGTCTTCTGAACCGATAATAATCGATTTGTTACCGCTTACATCATCATCAAGCAGCTACACGTCACCTACAAAGAAATATACTCAAACAATCGCGACAACACAAACTAGCACCGCGCCGATTATCACTACCACGGCACCAGTCATTATTACTGCCAAGCCTAAGACGACAGCGAAACCCAAAACTACTACTCCTCGGCCGTCTGTAGGATTCGGCGCGGGTTTATGGCGAGCGTTGTTCGGTGATAACTTTTTCAAAGCGACCACTGCAGCAAGCGCTGCGGAAAAGAAACCCGCAGTTAAGGCAACGACTCAAAAGTTTGCCGGGACCACCCAGACACCAGCGCAGACCGTCAAATCGACGAGTTACATAATACCCGCGATCAAATCGTCAACGACACGAAGAAGCGTGGATATCTCGGACATTCATGTGGCCTCGAGCACATCGTTCGCGGACAGTGTCGTTTCTGCATCAACGCCAAGCACGATTTCAACCACGTTCTTAAATAATCCAAATCCTAAATTCAACGACGTCTCTACATCCACGTATTCACCCGAAGACGATGCGAAATTTTTGGCTGCACTCCTGCGAAGTATACAAACGGGTAAGTCGGTCCTCCCTTTTTCTCAACAAGATATTTTAATAAAAAATACACTCTTAATTACAATCAAACTCATTTAACTAAAATTAAAACGTAAATTAAAATGTAAAATGATATTTTATTAATTAGATTGCTTACATAAGATTATCTAGAAAAATGCCTCTCTCTCTCTTTTCTTATATTTTTGGTGTAAACGAAATTGTTGAATTAATTTGTAAATATTTTTATTGACTATAAAAATAAGATAAGATTTCATATGTGAGTGATAAATTCTTATAGTTTTATAATAGTAATTAAATTCGATCTTGAAAATAGATTGATTATAAATCTAAAATTGGGAATTCAACAAAGCTAAAAGTAGAATTATTAAAAAATTTGAGATCAATTTCTGTGTTTTCCTCCGCTGATTTTGATTTTCAGATTTTGAATTATTAGTTTTCATTAATCCGCAATTTTTATATTAGAAACGAAAACGAGTACTTCTGCGACAACGCAATTAAGAGAAGATGATGAAGCTTTCCTGAGAGCGATTTTAAATAATCAGATTAGCATTTCGACTACAACATCATCAACTACTGAAATAAATCCTGCTGCTTTACTGGCCCTACTCCTAAAGCAGCAAGGCATAGAACCTACGACACCAGCAACAAAACTTAGGGAACAATTATCCGTAAGTAATCTATCTTCCATAGCATTCTCTAAAATTCTGCATTTATGTGATTTAAACATAAAAATATCGGTTTCTCTTCGATCAGAGTTTAGGTTTGGTGCCGGATACCGAAACTTCGACTACGAATCGACCAACTACAAATAGACCAGACAGCACAACGAGGCAAGTGGTGACATCGAAACCATCTGCAAGACCAAGACCACAAACACTACAAACTACGACATGGTCTCCAAGTTCAACGTACCCGCCTCCCCTTTTCGGTGGAAGTGGATCTTCGGGTAGCGGGCTGGTTACCGCTACGAGAGCCATAGGCAGATTTCTAGGCGCTGCCATTTCGGTAAGCATCTTTTTCTCGTGGAAATTCATTTTTTTAACTAATTAATAAGAAAATTTGATGAAGATCTAAAATTTACCTTATTTCATTATTTCTGATAAATAACGAAAATAAATACACAAATCAAGCATCGCAAAAAGTTTACGTAAATTCAAAATAGTATTTGAAAGTTATTACAAGAAAATATTTTTTAAAACCAATTGTCTGGATAATAAATCACATATATTACAAAATGAATTATGGAAATAAATTATAAAAGTAAATTAGAATTCTTTTTAGCCATTTTATTTTTTATGTTTTCAAGTTACGATAATTTAAAAAATTTTTATGTTATTTGCTAATTATTGAAGTAATTATTTAAAGATCATCTCTTTATATCAGTCATTAACATTTTTATTTTTGACTTTTAGGGTGCAGCCCAACAGTTACAATCTTTACTAAGAAATAGTACCAGAAGCGCAACCGGCTAACATTAGAAGAAAGATGATATACATCAATTTTCGCTCAACCTGAAAACAAATATCAAGATTGAGGTTGTAGTTAATTAATACTGTATTTGCCGTTGAAAGTACATACAATGGCAACATGGAAGTCGAACAAAACGCTAGAAAAGTTTAATCAAGACAATAATAGGAAACTTGCTCAATTATTGCGAACTATTATAGACGGGACCATGGACAAATGGAACCTAAAAAATCCCATTTTTCTAAACATTTTACTAAGAGACATTTTCCTCGGAGTGAACAAATAAAAATACTGAATAACAAATTGTCGATATAAATAGTATTTAAATAATTTTAGATCGACCATTACAATGTACAAAATACTTTGAGGTACTCGATGTCTTGACTGAACATTTCTTGCCGACTCCTAATTTAAGAAACGAATATTTCATTCGTCGTTGTTAATTATTACTCAAGTTTAATACCGGCACAATTCCCATTGAAATGCAAAAAAGAAATATATTGATCAAATATACTATATTTATTTCATTTTCTGTACAGAGTTCACGTTTGAATAAAAATTAATTTTTTAATTCAAAGTAATTCGATCCAACAGAAGCCGAAGATATTTTTGAATAAATTTCTCCTTCTCGATATCTTTTCCAATAATTTTGCGACATGTTCAGTGATAATTCGCAACGACGGTTTCGAATATTGAAACAATCCTAAAACTTTGCAAACATTTCCAAAGTAGGCCTATCGATTTTCATTCAAGTGTACTTGTGGAGATGTTTGTAACGGTCGTCATAATTAAAATAATAACTAACGCGACGCTTTTTATATCGTTAATTGCTCCGTCGATGTGTCTTGCCTCTACGCTTTTTTTCTTATTTTTCTACTGTTCTTCTTTCGCGCGCGTACGGTGAAGCGATGAATGTGTTCAGTAGATCGTTAACATTTGAACACTTTGCATGCGGATGACTCTACGGAAGTATTTAGCAAGGCTGGGTTAACTTTGACAGATAATTTAAGCTTCTAGAATCTAACTGTAAAAATTTAAACTGTAAAACGCTCAACTACACGCACATCATCTGTATGCAAAGTTTTAAATTAAAAATTGTGTATGTGTCAATACTTTTGCAATTTTAGAAGAGAGTTTTTACTTCTTCACCATCTCGTCCTGCATCCGTGTATCAATATGTCATACGCAAATTGTACATTATCAAATTAAATTGTTTTTAGGGAGGGAAGGAGCGTAACATAATAGGATTTTTTAATGTAGGGTGGGAGCGTAACGTAATAGTATTTTTTTATGTATGAATAATATTAGAGAACGATTGAGAGAGAAAGATTGAGATTGGGGCAAAACTGATTTATCTTAAGCAATCTCTTTTTAAGCAAATTTAAGAAAGATTTATATGATATCGTATAAATATCGAAAGAAAGCTTAAACATATTTATTTAGAGATATTCTTTAGATGTGTTGCTTGTTCGATCGGAAAGAGAAAGTTATCTCGAGGTTGGTCTCGTCCCCATTCTGATAGTCCGGTGTATGATTCGTAAAACTCAATATTTTCTTTTATATATAGAATTTCCACTTAAAATAATGTAATTACTTAGATGTTTCTAATATAAGTAGTTATTAGAGATTTTATTTAATCAATTTTTAACTTCCGATTCATACTTTTATAAGCAATTGAGYCGCTCTCATGTATTTTTTTTTTTTATAAAATGGAGCAAGACACATGCATCAAAATAATGTACGGAATTATTTTATAATTTTTCTAACTAATAATCTCGAAACAATTGTTATCAGCATTCCTTGTAACACTACATTAATGCACGTATTTAAGTGATGAGCTCGGTTCAAAATTAATCTCTCTCTATATTTTTAATTCAATCATTTAAAACGTTAATATATAATTCGATGCCGTTCTGGTAAATCGAGTGTAAAACGCTTTTTTTAGACTTATTAAAAGTCTAATAAAACTGTGGATTTACGGAGCAGTAAATGTATAGATCTACGTGTATGTGCAGGCGAAAAATATATAAATAAAATATTAGAATTTCTGCGAAGAGGTGAAATTGCTTTCGGATTATAATGAACAAGCAAGTGATTTCCAACGATAAAACGCAGCGATGGGTAATCGAATGAATCGAATGCTGCATGATAAAAATGGTTGTGAAGATATTAAAATAATTTTCTACATATACATATAACTATCTATACTCATATCTATTATATATAAATAATACAATTTATCAATATCGAACAGTTTGTTATAAAATCTGTTTAATTGGCTAAGTAAAATGCCATACATCGCGTTATAACTTGACTCATAATTTATTTACTTACATTATGTACCGGAAGTTTGTAAGAAAATCAAATAATATTTGCAAGCAATAATTATCTTTTTTTTCTCGTTTAAGTGTCGCATATATATATAATTCAGTCCGTTTATATATTATGATATAGTTACACATCAGTGTAAATCTGTACATATGTATAATCGGTTATTCCTATATACTTTATATTGTAATAAACGTAATAAGTTATATCTCCCTAATATTAGTTAACATTATGGCGCCAATTGCTTTACAGTAAAGTATCTTGATATATAGATATCTTTCTTGCAGTTGCTGTAATATTTATTCAAAATACGCATCGAATGCCTTGTAATTATAATGTACATTTGCATATTAAACAACTTCTCACATTAAACAGATTACTTTATCGATCCACGATCTAATTGTGCTGCGTAATTGCAAAAGTATTTATTAAAAATGTATATATCGAACGTTCTTTAATTGTGATATATTTGCACATTAAACAACTTCCTCATATTAAACATATGTTACTTTATTTACATTTGAGCGACGGATACAGAGTAACTTCTATCGAATTGCAGTAATATTAGTTGCTATCATTACTGATAAAAAATAAACGTCATAATCATGATGATAGAGATAATCCAATATCGGTAAGTAATATAATTAAAAATATTTAAGAGAAGTATGACACAATGCAACGTATTTCTTATCTTCGTTAAATTAAAATTGACGAGCCGGGGCGATAACATGTTAAATACAAAATTTCACAGAAACAATAACAAAAAAAGATTTATCAGATTTATTCCTTCCTTGTACTTGTTTCTTTCAAAAAATAAGATATAAATGATTCGATTTGCAATATATACAATGAACTGGCAAATAATTATAGAGCTCAAGCTCTGGCACGTCTTTACATTGTGATTTAGCATATTATTGCCTCAAAAATCTTCAATTGTTTAAAATCCTACGATCGAACAATGACAGTGAGGGTCTGATTGTATGCACATAGAAAGAGAGATGAGATAGAATGAATATAATGTACATAAAATTATATGTTATATAATGCTGCAACTGCACACCATGATTTTATCAATCTCAATCTCACATTTTCTATTGTCTCGTTCTTTCTTTATTTCTACAGTAAATACAAATAATGTTACAAATAATGTACAGCCTTGGCCAAAAATATTAGGCATCTATATTTTCTTTATCTGGAATTTTTTATCTATTATTTATTAGTTACCGACATCATACATAATAGTAGTAGTAATAGTATCGAATTGGCTGGTGGGTCTAGTCTAGACGAAAGGCCCTAATGTCACCTAGATCTGAAAGTTCCTCTGTGACCCCGCTGGTTAACAGGGCTAGCAGTTTCAGCCTAGTGTTCGACACCAGGCTTAGAAGACTGCCCTCTCTACTGCTAGATCCCAGGTTTCGAGAAACCCTACTGCCCTAGAATCTTTTTACAAGAGAGAGTGCAAAGTAGCAGCAAAAGCTGTTCTCACTTTTTTTTTTCGCATAGTCGACGATCCTTTTGCTCAGCAAAGCTGAGCTTGTATGAGTGACCTCTAAGGGTCACGTAACTCGTGAGGAATACCAGAGTATCAATGTCTATGGGGGAGAGGTTTGTTATTCCCACATCCGGTCGGCCTCCTCTGAGCTTGGGACCTCCATACTGGACTTTCAAATATTACGAATTAAAATCCATATATGCGGAATGCGTGGATTTAAACTCGCGAGTCTTGCCTCACTTATGAGTCCGTCACTTTCATACGGAGCCACACGACATCATACATAAGTTAACATAAGGAGTTTTTGAAACAAAGGATAATTTACATTAAACGCTATAAATCAATTTTTGAACTAAAAAACGTTAAGTGATAATTAATGAGATATCTTAAAAGGTACAAGATATAAAGAGGCATATTATAAGGGATAAATATAGAAAGAAAAAAATCCTAATATATAAGGAAAAAATTGAGTAGAAGAGGAGTAGAAAGCAATAATGTAGGAAGGAAAGTAATAAGGATAGATAAGATGATAGTGATAGTAGAAAGTATGGATGGTTGAGTATGGTTAAGTTTAATTATTGTGAATCAAGCTCTTCTTAGCTAATATGTATGCTGAAGGTAATAAATTCTATTCTTCTAATTAATGAGATACCTAATATTTTGGGCCAAGGCTGTATGTATATTTAGATATACATATCATGCATATCTATGTGCGCTAGCACAAATTAACTTGGAAATATGAACAGTAGTTAATGTAATTTTTAAATATATTAGACCTTTGAATAAAATCACTGTCGAATTCGTAAGACGAGTTTCATGCAAAATTCTTACACTAAATTGGTGTTTTGGTAATCAATCATTACAAGTTACATATTATATATAAATTATATACACTTTTTCAGAGAGAAACAATTCTTCCATTTCGTCGAAAATATTTTCGTCGAAAAATGTCACTTCTTATCAGTTTTTATCTATTAAATACGCCACTTCCAAATATACAAAAAAATTTGATAAATCATCGATTCAAATTTCCAATATTGATTCTTGACTATTAAACTTTATCAAATTAAATCAAATTAAAGAAAACTAATTTAAATCGAAAAAATAAAATTTCATTATCTATTTGCATTTTTAAATTTAATCGTATAAGTTACTTCTTTGTTACATAGATCCATAATTATTTACTTGTATTTGTTGTATTTTGATCTTAACTGAAATAACTCTTCTTCGAAATTCAAATATTCAATATACTTAATGTACTTAGTTAATGCTCGGATAATGATGCTTGCAAATGATATGTTACCGATCAATCTGATACAGGGAATAAATATATCTTGGTCATACGAGATAAAAGATAAAAAAAAATGGATACAACTAAAGTCAACTATGATGTGCATTTCAAGCATCTATCAGCAACATTCAGGTGTACAGTTATAGCATATTGAATACAATATACATATATATATTCTAATTCAAATAAGAGTCCATAGTAATAACCCTAAGACTGTCAAAAAACGATCCTTAAAGGATCATTACTGCATCATTTGTACTGCACAGAATATTTCTAGATATACTACAGAGCATACATCGATAAAATTATGTTAATGATCATACTCTTCGCAATTTCTCAATAAATCATTCCTCGGTATAACTAACAACATTAGAGAATTAATCGTAACAAAGTGGGAGATAAAATTGATACATATGTATATCTATGTTAGAGCTATCTATGAATATTCAGTTATTTCTCTTATTATTTGCAATAAATTGTTAACCTTAATCAATTATTCATTCTCATGATATATTACTGTTCCTGTACACAATGTCCGACAATATTAGTTTGACATACAACATGTACTAATACATGTGCAAAAGGTAGTCTGAACTATTATAACTGTATAAGACTCGAAGAGTTCAGTAAATTACCCTATATTTTCCAAAGGAATGATTAAAAGAGAGCATGTACAAAGGATTCGTCGTTTAGCTTCGAGATCAACATGTACAGAAATATCCTCTACGCAGCTATAATAAAAATAAATTCGTGTGTTAATAAATAAATAACAAACATACATATTATAGAGTGTGATGTTTAGTGGAAGACTGTATTAAGGGTCGGTATATAAGAGATTTATTAAACTTTTTGTCTTAAACTTTTTATAAGCAAGGGTCTCAAGAATACAGTTGAAATATTGAAATTAGCAATCAGAATTACATTATACACATTGCATTAATAAATGCAAATAGTATTATTAATAAATAAGATAACTATGAATGAAGTAATAATCATGCATATAAAATGGCAATGGTTATATAATAAAGAATATAAAAACTATAAAAAGATTACCATCAATAAATAGCTTAATAAATAAATGTAGAAGGAATATATAAGTATATGTATAGTACAGACTAGAGTTTGATTTAAAAAAAAGAACAATAAAATAAACGTTGAATAAACGCAAAAAAATATCATCGCAGGACTTTTTTGTATATTTATTCATCGAATATTGAATATTAAAAAAATGTTTTACTTGCATATTTCAATGAAAATATAGTAGAAATATTGATAATATATAAATTAATTCAGTAAAAAAAAAATATTCAAAACACTATCAAATATACAATTGAAATTTTAATTAATTATTCAACAAATAATCTTTTGTGTATCAATTCCAAATAACTAGATAAGTATTGCTACGCTTATAATACACACTAACTGTCTTAACATAATTTCGTGTATAATACCTATATAGAAGTCTATATAGAAGTTTATTGTTTTTTATTATGAATATTAGCAATTTATAGATACTTATCAATTTGTAATAAAATTATGATAGGCAAGATAACAGAATAAGATGCTTCGTAACTATTTATATTTTTTTATCTGCTGTATAATGTAGCAATGATGAATCTTGCAATACTCACAACTGTATCCTTCATTACCCTTAATCTGCAAAAACTTCCATTCATATAAGAGTGCTGAGCAATATTTTATAATTTTCAAACTAAATAATTTTACATAAGTACACTACAGTCAAATAGATAATTTTTACTATAATAAACTGCCAAAATCAGTCTTACTATTTTTTACTTTTAAATAAAATACACAAGGTATCTCTAACATAACTTTTGATACGTAAATAATCTTTTACAAAAAAATAAGATAAAATCTTCATTTAAATTTATGGTAATATAATCCTAAAATAGAAAATTTAAGCAAAACTTTAAGGAAAAAAAATTAAAAAATTTATGGAAAAAAAAATTTTTTTTATTTTATAATAAAAATTTTCATACTCTTTTATAAAGCAAACTTTGTTCAAGTTGTAAACTAATTATTTAAAATCATTGTAATATGATAAAATCTAATGCTTTTTTTATAATGTATTAAAAAGAAAATATGAACTCATGTTATAGACAAGAGCTTATAAATTAGCTCTTTCTTTTATTATTTTTCAGTCTCAACCCCTCAATAGAGATTAAAACAAAATATTTTGGCAATCAGTTTTAGCAATTGGGAACATTTGTGTCATCCGTTTGACTGAGCACTTATATTAACATATAAAGTATGATTAAAAGTTCGGAGACAATATTTATTAATAAACAAAATATGGCATACTGTCAAACGTTGATCGCGGTATTTGCAGATCATCACAGAAATGTTGCCTCCGAACTTTTTAATTATACCTTGATATAATTTTATGATATATTACATTGCGTGCACGTGTGCGTGTATGAGTGTGTGTGGTGTATGTGCGCGCGCGCGCTTTTGTATGTGTATATGCATATGTATATACATACATATGTACATATATACATATTATATACATGTATGTGCTGTGTGTTATATATATACATATATAAATTCATTAATACACGATAACATGTTTGGTATTTTCTGCTTACCAACTTGCTCAGCACTCTTATCTTATAACGGATTTAATTTTATACACGAATGGTTGGATGAAGATGAAGTGATTAACGTATGAGGCAGGTAGCACAGATACGTTGAGGCCCGATGCAGTCATCGTGGCAGAAGGCACCACACTGCCGACAAATTACCATAGCTCCTCGCATATTACATTCACATGGAGGTGGCGGATCGCCGCCGATTATCATGCCGGGTGCACCTGGTTCCGCACCGCCTGTTACTCTGTTGTCCGCGCCTCTTGCTTTCAGAGTAACAGCCTGATGGGAGCCTTCCCCGGCGCTCGCCGGTCTTCCTCGCACTACATGGACCCCAACGCCCATCCCTGCGATTTGCGGCGGTAATGGAGGGGCGGATGATGCTCTCGGTGCACTGTCCCCAACTCCTGTCCTTTGTACAAGTATATATTGCCCGAGACCGTTGCTGGTAGAGCCAAGCTGCGCTATAGGAGTGCTTTCTGTAACCTACAAGACAATTGAGAATTTGATTAACAAAATCATTACAAATATTTTACGCAACTTGAACTAGTATATTGCGTTCAAGCTATTTTTAATCGACAGTAGAAATATATTAAACAAATAACATTTCAATTACAGCATTCTAAGTCCGTTTGGATAATATTGCATAATAAATGCGTTTGTTCATCAATCTTGTTGTCATACTCAAATACATAAATAAATTTTTGTAGCATTGCCCAAAATCATTGCTGCGTTCGTCATTGCGTCTGATAATTAAAAAAAGTCGCACTATCTCTACTGCGTTTAGAAATCCAAAACTAATGTAAAGATTTGTTTATTTAGGTACCTGTATGATACCGAGATCATCACAAGAGATCCGCGAGATTAGCACTGTACACACAAAAAAGTATAAAATAGTATGCGTGTACGTCAAGTGTTCAGTACATTCATTTCATATACAATAAAAAAAATATTAAAAGGTAAACTCAAATCAAAGATATATTTATAGTAAAATACGTGTTTGTGTAATTTACTGTGTTATTTACTGTGTGTTATTTACTGTGATCTACTTTCTTAATTTGTCTTCGTAAGATTATAATTTTATTAGAATTTCATGTCTCTTTGTTGTAAAGTACATATAGTACGTATAAGTACGTATAAGAATTAACGTTTTTTTATTTGCGTATCTCACGAGAATATCAAGTTCATAAAAAGATTGATATTAATATACTTTACCCTTGGCAAGTGATACACAGGGAAAAGCAGCACAGGTAAATATCTAAATAACTGTTAGTAATTAATATATGTAATAAATGCTACGTACCTCCGTTGATGCAGCTTGACGCGTCGTAGCAAATACATGTCTCAGCATAACTGCTTGCGTCTTATTTTGAGCTTGTTTATTGTGCTGTATCGCCTGCTGCGTTTTCTGGGGTTTGACCGTCGTCAGAGTGCGCCCACCAGATTTGCTGGTTGTGAATGCACCGTCTCCTCTAGCAAGTAAACTTGGCGGTGGCTTTAAATGGGCCTTCAGTTGATCTCTATTCGGTGAACTTTGTATGACCTGAAATAATATCAACGTTCCTATATTTATCAATGTAATGCGCATCGCACATTCGATAAATTCATATTTTTATTACGTTATTTTTATTAGGTGTAACTTTAAATTGGATATTAAATTAATTTACCGCTTGACATATCTGATAACTGCGCTCCAAATTAACAGCACCCGGAGGCTCTTTCGTCGAGCTTCTCGATCTACCTCCTTGTTCTTTATTACTATTTCTAGAACCTCTTTGGCTGCCTTGATTAGACACTCGCGAAGGTCGCGACGAAGCGGTTACTGACGATCCAGCATATTGCTGCTGCTGTTGCGTTTGTTGCTGCTGTTGCGTTTGCTGCTGCTGCTGTGTTTGTTGTTGCTGTTGTTGTTGATGCACAGTGGCCGCAATTTGTCGAGGTTGAACAGAAGTAGTCTGATGTTGAATAACAATTGCATTTTGTGCACGATTCTGAGATTGTACTCCCATTGTAGTCGGGAGAGTATTTTGTACTTGACCTTGTGTCACAATGGTGTTCTGATTCACGTTATTGCGTGCATTATTGTTTTGAGTATTTATTTGAGTGATGGTATCCTGTGTTCGTATCATGTTAACTTGTGCAGTGTTATTTTGCTGGGGTTGAAGTTGGGCCGAAATTGCAGAAGAATTATTCGTCAACGAAGATGTTGTCTCTTGTTCTGGATTAAAATTCGTTTGAACAAATCTGATAGATTGCAATTGCGGAAACGCAATAATCGGCGGACTTTGCGATTGCAAGCTCTTCATAACGCAACTGTTGGTTGGTGTGCTGATAGCTAAACTGTCTGATTGAAATGTGGTTCCTTGAACAACCGGTAATTGAATACAGTTTACTGATTCCACATTGGTATCCGCATTAATAAACTGTTGCGAAGAAGTTGTAGAATCAGTAGTTGTGGAAGTTTCACTGCATTCATCTTGCGTCGTTACTGTGATATTAGCTGCTACAGATCCATCAAGAGCAGCTGCTACCAAAGGCCAAGGTACCTGCAGCTCTTCTTGTGTCTTTGCAAGAAAAAAAAGTGTAAATTAATATAAAACTTAACGTCAGATATTGGAGAAAATAAGTAAAATTTATCAGTTATTAATTCCTTCTTTATATTGCTATCAAGGCTGGAAAAAATCATAATTTTTTTAAAAATAAAATCAGATTTTTTTATTTAAATCAGATTTTTTAAATTTAAATCAGATTTTTTAAATTTAAATTAGATTTATTGTTTAGATTAATTATTTTTAGTAATAAGAAAATAATTAAATTTTATTACAAAATAAGAAACGCGTTGTTCTTTTTACTAAGCTTACTAAACTTTAATTTATTATGGATAATCAATGATTTCAAATACTATAGGATTCAAAATAGTCAAGTGAAAATCGTTAATTTTAAATTAATTTTTATCAATAACTTTTATAAATAGAATAAAACTTATTTTTTAATGAATATATTTGAATACCTAAATTTGCATACATAATATAATTTGTTATTCATGAAGATGAACGCATATACTTAAATATAAAAACTAACTTAACTGTCTTTTCGTTTCTCAACGCATTTTTAAATTTCAAAATCAACGTAGTATATGTTCGTATATGTAATTCGTATATGTTTTTTAAATTAGTTGATATCACTGATATATAACATAAATAGTAAAACAATATAAATAGTACCAATAATTATCTATGTAATATATGCTTACCCTATTATTATTATTGATATTATTAACAGTCGGATCCACTGTCCAACTACATTCTAACATTTCAGAACAGACGTAATTATTTGCCTCTCGCAAAGCTTCATCCTCATTACCAGCATTTACATCAGTTTCCGTAGTATCTTCAGTTTGTCCAGTTACTACTTGAGGCTCGGTTACTTCTGCATTGGTTGAAGCCATTTCCATTCCCTCAAGAATAGGATATATTATCTCTTCTGGACATCCCGAAATTTCTTCATACATTTCTCGCATTTCTCCTCGTACCTAAAGCATGATTAATAATTTTTGACAGTGGCAATAGCGATATGATAGCAATATGACAGAGATGATAACAATAGTTTATTTTCATTTTTATAAACGTAGTCTATCGAGATTGTGCTATTAACACATCTACAATCTCTTAATATATAGCATGTTTGCAGTATTAATTTGCATATTAAAATTTTTACCTCAAGTTCATGAATACGCTGTAAAGTTTCGCTATCAATTTCCATTCCTTCTGGAATTTGTGATTCGCTGTCCGTTGGATTTTCATGGGAAGTCTGTGTTACCTCAGTTTGATCGCTATTAATTAAATTGGTATCCTCTATAACAATATCCGTGGGCCTAACTTGATCCTGCGGCGATGAACTTTCAAGGATACTTGTGGTTTCGCAATCCGATATCTGATAAATCTGATCGCTAGATATTTGTGAAATCTGTTCTTTTGAGATCTGAGAAATTTGATCTATAGATGTTTGTGATATATATTCATTGGATAACTGCGAAATTGATTCTCCAGATGTGTGCGACGCATGTTCTATCTGTTCACTCGATCTGGGTGATGAATTATCATCGGGTAATAGCACGGTATCTTCTTCTGCTTCGATTGCATTATTTTCTACAGGCAAATTTTTCTCGCTGGAGGAAAAATTTGTTTCTTCCTCATACACATTCGAGATGGCTTCTTGACATATTTGTCTCGCAATATCACTAGCCTCAACCAAATCTTGTTTCTCGCAAACATCCGTAATCTTATCAGCTTCTTCTATTTTACTTTCATGCATTTGAATGTCTTCTGTCACTTCCATAGAATTTACTTGCATAGAGTCATCTAAATGTTTCTCATCAGTCACATTATCTGGTAATGTATTATAATCCAAAGGCATCAAATTTTGTTGCACTTCTTCAGAATTAACTAGATCGTCGGAACTCTTTATGCTGATTTCAGTCTTACAGCTAGTATCGACTTTATCTTCTGTCATTACAATAGGACAGACATGTTCCGATGTAGGAATATCCACGGTAGACTCTAGACGAAGTCTTAAACTTGATCGCGTTACTGCACCACTAGAACGTGATTCGGTAATATAATGGAGATTTGATTTAAGTTTAGGTTCTCGCTTTTCTCCCCATATTGGTTCAAAATGTTTCACTTTCCATGGATCTAGCTTATTCTTATCTCGTTCTGCTTCCATTTTCAGGCGTTGCTGATTTTCTGGAGTGAATTCTCCTTCTGCTAAACGTTTCCGCCATTCTATACAAGCTCTCGCAAAAAATTCATTGTTCAAGCCAGAAATAGCAGCATCCTAGGATAGAATAATATAAATTAAATTTCATCAAATACGACTTTAATTTCAAAAAAGAGTTTAAAATTTCTAAACAATCATATATAAAGTTAAAGTAATTCGACGGATACAAAGAAATTATGTTTAGTACCTGTCTATCTACAGCAGGCAGAAGTTGTGCAAGCTTCCGTTGATACAGTGGAGGCAAGCCTTGAAATGTATGCCTATTTAACAAAGCGCGTAAGCTCGTACTTGCTAATATACTCGCTGGAGATTCCAAATCCACGAGACCAGCTTCTAATTGCGCGGTTGCGGATAGTCTCTTTGTAGATCGCCTGCGGCTTGACTTTAAGCTAAATCCAGGTAAACTAGCCAAAACTTCTTTCATTGTGGCAGCAGGTTCTTCCGCTGCTATATTCATACAAAATATGGATTATTTGAGACGATAAGCTATCATATCAGTAATTAAAAATAAAACTATCTACAAATTAAAAGATCTAAAGAAAATAAAATAACTTACAGAATAATTGTTTGCTCAAATTATGATAGTATCAGTATTATGTGTTCATTATATTAGTTCGTGTATTTGCAATAATAAAAATTTCGCAACAATAAAAATGTTTATATCAAATACTTATCAAAGTTTTCTCACTAATATTTAAAAAATCCATTGCACTTTCTTATAAACGTAGTTAAGAATATTAAAATATAACAATGATTATAATATATTGAGACATTTATATATAATTTATTACATCAAAGCAATATGGAAGTAAATAGACATGCATATAAAGAGCTGGTTTATGAAGTAACATTTTTCTCTTTTTCCTTGAACGACTATAAAAGACAAATCTTTTCTAACTTTCTAATGCTGATAAATTATTGATAAATTACAATATGCTAGTGTTCTATTTAATTGTATATATCGCAAACTAACATGTGTGTCCTATAACAATCCTAATTTATGATACACACACACACACACACACACACACACACACACACACACACACATACAGTCGTAATACTAAATAAGTTACTCAGTACAAAAGAATGTAAACAACTGGAGGTCAGAGGTCTGAAGGCTGTATTCATGTTTAAGATAAAGGAGAGATAAAAAAGTTATGTAAGTATCATGTATGTTATGTACGATTAGACATTAGAGATATGTATAAGCACTAATTTTGTCAAGATAGTCATCTGGAAAAAGATATAAATGGATGCATAAGGTTAAGATTACATATATCAAGTCCCACTTTTAAAAAAAGGAACAATAAACATTCCAGAAAGTCAGTAGAATTGAACATTTTTCTGTTGTATCACTTCTAGCAAGAATATAAAGAATCTGTGTAAGTATTTATTAATTTATACAGTGCTGATTCATTGCAATTACAGCAATCTAACATTTAATACATTAATAGCCTTTTATCTATTATTCAGCTCAAAATAAATGTTATATCCCGCTACAACAGATAATCGTTTAGAAATCATTGAATCCCACTGACTCTTCTTTACGAACAACGAGCAACTAGAGATACAGAGCAAACGACATCATAGAATTTGAAATTACCGGTGTTGACATGCTGCACATTATTGACCGGGGATGGTGGATCATTCGGCGGTGGCGGCGGTAACGGTTTGACAACGATCCTGGGTAATGTGCGGGAATTGCCCGATGCTATCGTTGTGTTCTTCCTGCGCCGTTTGGCTTGCTGTCGTAACGCATGTTTAATGACCTTCTTACTATGCACCATGCTAGAGTAGCCAGAGCAGCCCGCGATAGTCTCACACCCTTCACCCTTGCCGAGCTCCACATCCGTGTCCATGGCAGCGCCTATGGCTTTGACATCGTCGACGAGCGGAATGTCGGAGCACGCGGTATAGGCCTGCCGCGGCATTGCATTAGAACGTACACTGACGCCTCCGTTCGTTGCATTCCATCCTTCCGCGGTATTTAGAGTTCACGAATGTGTCCTCCTACTTCACTGAGATATAAACATAACATCTCTCTTTTCTTCTCACATGCATACACGCATACACACACACACACTCTCTCTCTCTCTTTCTCTCCGTCACTCTCTCTCTTTCTTACCAGTGGCGACTGAGTGACATTCTTATCGGACTAGTTGAAATATGTTGTGAAAGATCTCGATGGAACCGTTTACGTCATTTCGTTCCGGGAATTCGTGAACCCACGGGATTACATTGAACGGCGAAGCGTTACAACTCTCTCAGTCGCATAACGAAATACCATCCGGGAAAGTATAGAAGCTTCCACTTCTTTCGGCCATACTGTATTTACATATTTATGCCGCGGAAATGTCGTCAAGATAGACGCACGACTCGTTTTGCATTAACGACATACATTGCGTACCGAGTAATGCATATGTATATATATCAACGTGTATATGAATACCGGGGCTTACATGGGTATATACATATACACACACACATATATATGCACACACACACACACACACACACACA